>OY294017.1:27460709-27865196 GCA_958510785.1 Exephanes ischioxanthus | reverse complement strand
AATTGGCTACATTTGGGATAACATTTTCTGGCAATCGCAACGTTTTCATGTCTTCCCCCTCTCGTTATTTCCTCGCGTATCTTCTCGAGTACTTTTGGGTTATCTGTTCGTCGTTGTAAATGCCGTATTTCACATCTCGGTTACATTTAATTTTCGGCAATGTAATTTTCGGCTACATTTAGTTTTGGCAATGCAATAGTTTATTTTTCCCAGGCTACATTTAACTTCCGGCAATAGTGTATTTCCTCTGGCTACATTCAATTTTCGGCAATAGTTTGTTTTTCCCTGGCTACATTCAATTTCCGGCAATAGTTTATTCCCTCCGGCCATGCTGGCTATTTATCACAGTTTTGTCTACGAGTTTTGGTTTGCGAAAATTATATTGTCAAACGACGAATAAAACATTAAATCATCGTATTGCGTTTGGTCACTCGCCCGTCCACCCCCCTCTACCATTTTCTCCCAGGTGGGCTGAGCTAGTCGGAGTCTCGCCGGTCTCGCCTTGCACGTTTCCCTGGCTCGGTCGCTTAATCTGCCGCGAGAATTAAATAAATGCCGCTCTTCGAGCGGTGGTACTGAGGTACCTGGCGCCCAAATGAGTGCGGAATCATGTCCTAACATCGGCCATGCGAGAAAGGGGGCGTTCGTTCGGTATCGGCAGTTATCGAAATCTCGTCGTGGGTTCGAGCCCCGAGATTCGGTACCGAGCAGCGCTTCCAACCCGAGCAAGGAAAATCGCTCGTTGGAGAGTTGGGGCCGAAGCGTACGGGAAGGTAACATTTCTCGCTACATTATATAAAAAGGAGTTATTTTCTTTTGCATATGTATATTCGCTGCCGTCTGATATGAGGCGCGTTATTGTTTTTTATTTATTTATTATATTAATATATGTGTGTTTTTTTTATAATTATTAAGGAGAGAATAGGAAAATTGTTATTATTTTTTTTTATGTGTGTATATTTACATGCTCTCGACGGTCGTACGCCACTGACACGCGTCGCGTCAGCTGTCGGCGCTCGGTTCCCGCGGGATACTAATTCTCTTTCTTGAGAAGAAGACGTATTACGTATATATATTGTTTTCCTTTTTGAGAAAAAATTATTCTGCTACGCTTTTTTTTTTTAAACAGAACAAAATATGTATATATATATAAGTTGGTACTCACATTACCACGATGATTGCAAATAATAGTTGCATGGGTTTTCCTTTCCTTTTTTATTATTATTATTTCCTGTTTCGTCCTTCCTTCCTTCTATTTAATAGTATTCTGACGTCCTTCCTTCCTTCTATTTTCTTTGGAATTTTTTTTTGGTGGCGGATGGTGCGTCAGTGGTGGGCAGGGTCGCGTCGGTGTGGCGGATCGATGCCGCGGTCGATGACGGCTCGCTGGTGATCACGTCGGCCGCTGCGTTGCGCGAGAACTTTCGGCGGTCGGTAACCCCGATACCGCCCGCTCGTTCGCTCCGCACGCTCCGTGCACTCTTACTTGATACTCACAAGCTCTTTGTTTTTTTTGTTTCTTAACTGTCTCCTCTTTTTTTTTGCACTGTTTTTTTTGTTATTATTATTAAGTTTTTTATTTAATAAATGTCTTTTAAATGTATATATTTAATGTCTAGGCTATATAAAGTGTCTTGACACTGTATTTTTTTTGTACACTGTATTGTTTTTTTTCACTTTTTCGTGTTGGGGTTTTTTTTTATTCACTGTTGTTCACTTTTCGTTTTGTTGTGCGAGCACGGCTCGAGCACGATTGTCGGTTCCGGGTTTGTGTGAGCTGCGGCTCGAACACAAGTATCGCGAAAAATTATTTTTTTTTAATGAAATGTTGAAAATATTTTATGAAATATTTTTTTTTTAAATTGTGGACGTGTTTGAGTGGTACTGCCACTTCTGACACCAATGTGACGGATGTACACGGTGTCAGATATATTTTTTTTTTTAACCGTTAAAAACTTTATTTTTTGTATTTTTTTTTTTAATGTGGACGTGTTTATGTTGTTACGTCCCGATCAGCAATTTTCACTCCATCTCGGTCAAGGAGAATTTACACCCTTCCTTTACACGTTATTCGGAGATGACGCTTTATCGAGGTTTTGCCCCTTTTTTGAACCTAACCTTTCGGAAAATAATTCGGGATAGGGCCTAGAGTGTATATATTTAAAATTGAGGAAATTTTATTCGCGGTTAAAATTTGGAATTTACTAGATTTTAAGTGACGATTTTAAACTGGACAGTTAGTGTATAAGAAATCTGGCACGAAGCCGTCATTCTATGGTCGACCCGAAGGTCTCGCGCCCATCAAGAGCAAACCCAACAAAATAACCTGTCTACTTCCCGTTTGCGATACAGTGCACCCCCCTAGAAAGCCATATCCTCTAATAGAGGTCTTTGACAATCACTTCGTTCGAAACGCGACGGTTCTTTCGAGCCACCGCATTATGATTGTCACCTTCCCTAGGGTCCAATAACTGACTAGCGGTCGTGCCGCCATTTCTAACGTGTGGTTCGGTAGCCACACGGGGTCGACCAAAGCGAGAGCCCTCCACTTCTCGTCGGTCTCAACCTCCTGGTTCGTTTCACATATACGGTCTCCTTTAACTGTATTAGCCATCGATGGACAAGCCCGCTGGCGACCGAAGTCGTCATCGGGAACCATATTCTTGAATGCACCTGGGAATGGGCCCCCAGAGCATCCTCCAGGATGAAACTTGCCAGAGGTCTCTTGACCGGGTCTGCTTATCGTCCTTGCGACCAAGCATCGGGATAATTACGCCACGTAGCATAAGAAATCGCGAGCCGGATCACAGTAGACTCTCTCGAATGCCGCAGGAGCTCTTGCGAGCCACTACGGGGCACCACGGCTTCTCTCGGTGCGTCAGCCTAAACTGCGACCGAGTATCACCGACCAGAGGCCCCATCGCTGCACGCACAAGCAGTTCCGAAGGATCGCCTTTTCGTCGACGGTCTGTCCACTCTGAGTTCCAACGGGACGAAACCAGGCAGCGTGACGCGTGCTTGGTCGCGAACCCGTCAAGAGTGGACGTGCGGTCTTGACTTTAGGCGGTTCCCATCCCCGCATTGATTGTACACACGATATGACCTCGTGGATTTACTAGAGACACGGCGTCTCTCGGTGCGTCAGCCTGAACTGCGACCGAGTATCACCGACCAGCGACCTCCTCGCAGCATGCACAAGCAGTTACGAAGGATCGCCTTTCCGTCGACCGTCTCTCCACTCTGAGTTCCAACGGGACGAAACTAGGCAGCGTAAACGCGTGCCTTGGTCGCGAACCCGTCAAGAGTGGACGTGCGGTCTTGACTTTAGGCGGTTCCTATCCCCGCATTGATTATGCACACGATTTGGTCGTGGATTTTTACGACGAGAACCACATAAGAGCCATTTACCGACTCGTGGTTATGCTGTGTTTAGGTGACTGGTTGACAAGGAACATTTGCAAAGCAAAGAACCCGGACCCCCTAACGGGTCCCCAGTAAGACCCGAGCTCGGTAACCGCGGGGACGCTGCTCCCCGGTGGTTCGAGCGGCGACAAGCATATAAGTGACGGATCATCCTACAGCCCCGTACACCCCTCTACCACCCCTGCGGGGTTTTAAACTGGACAAGAAAATTCTGGATGCTAACTCTTTCTATAGAGTAGAGCACGATACGCGGCTATCTCACTCTCTCGCGCGTCACCCTCGACGCACGCCTCGCGACGATGCGCTATCACACTCACTCACTGTTTTCTCCCGACCTATCCTAATGTTTAACGCGCACTGATATAGCTGAAATAAAATTGACCAACACGAATATATATTGTCCGAAGAAATATTCTAACCTTGATAACTTCGACTCTCACGCGTCGAGGTTAGCAAAACTTTCAGTGAGAGGGAGAAACGATAGGTAAAGGCGAACATAAGATTTAGGTTTGATCGGTATCGGAAGAAAGAACGGTGTCGGCGGCGTCTGGCACGGCCAGATCCCGCAGGATCGTCGGCGGGCCGGAGGGGACGGAGGGTACGTCGGGCGGCGGAGGTCCCGGTGTTACCCGCTCCGGGACGTAAGGTTCGACCGCTCGGACCAGGACGAACCGGGCTTGGGCTTCGAGGATGGTTTCGGCGACGATCCGCGGCCTAAGACGTTCGGAGAAGGCGACGGATTCGCGGTGCCGCGGAGCCACGGAGGCGGAACGCGCGGGGGTTCGCGGAGTAAGGCTGGAAGAGCCTCGCGAGCGCGAATCTCCGAAGTCGCGGCCTCCTCGGCCTCTTGCCGCAGGAGCCAGTCGAGTCCCCGGGGAGCCCGGCGCTTACCCGCGAGGAATCGAGCGTGAGCGAGGAAGCGCTTGCGTCCGGCGCGCTTTGGCATGTGTGATGTGTGACTCGAAATTTGCCCGGCGAAGGGAGAGACTCGTCTGTCGCGTGCGATGGGCAGTCGGCACGATGAGTCGGAAGGAAACACTGGGAGGCGGGGTGACTCCTACAGCCTCGGCCGTTCGATGCTTCCTGCAGCAGGAGCACGTTAACGGCTGGAGACGTGTAGGAGGCGGACGAAAAAAGGTCGAGAACCGGAGAGAAGGAGGGGGTAACCTCGACTCCCGATATTTGGCAGTCGTGCGCCCGAAAGGGAGCACAAAGCGTTGCGCAAAAATCGGGGGCGAGGGGTGAGGAAGTGGGTAAAGCGAAGGGTGCCGATCCAGAGATCGGTATACGTATGAAACGCTCTGAAAAGAGCGGGTTTGGTTGCCGTATCTCGCTCTGAAAAGAGCGAGATCGTGCTGAAGCGAAGAAATTCCGATGGAGCGCCGAGTCGGTGAACCGTTGAGACTTTCCGTTGTACGCACTGAAAAGTGCGGGTTGATTGTAGCGAGAATGTCCGTGTGGAAGCCGAAGTCGAAGCCAGGAGGTATCTCGAGAATCGGTCTACGTTAGACGCACTGAAAAGTGCGGGTTGGTAAACCGAGAGTTGTCCAAGGAAGAGCCAAAGTAAAGATCCAGAGTATAGTTAGAGTTGCTTTAATGGCTTTCCAAAGGCGTACAGTAGTCGTTGGGCGTGTAAGGCGAAGAACGAGGCGAACTGGCCGATCTATATTGACGAGCGCGGACCCTGGAAAGAGGCTCCTTGTCGCGAAATCGGTGCGCGCGCGTTCAACCTCGCGAATTCTGAGTCGCCGAATATTAATTAATCGGCCAGCTCCCCTCTCTTCTTCATTGCATCGATACAATCTTATGTTAACAGAAAGAGCAAAAAAGAAGAATTTTTTTGATGTATATATCGAGGGGGTAGCGGTATTTATAATAACACAAAAAATAATAATTTCGTAATTTCATGAATTATGTTAATTCTAATTTTCGGCGGAAAAAGTCGAATAACTCCCTAACCTTTGGGAGGAACGGGTTCAAAAAAATACGAGTAGATAGAAAAAATGAATTTAACCCTATGTTCCCCTAGTGGGATATTCGTGTTCGGCGATTGTTAATGGCCTAAATTAATTAATTTAGATCCGCTCGGGAAGAGAAATAATCTCCCGATTACGGGAAACTCGGGTTATCGATCGTTTAAAATATCGAATATCTATCGATCGAAATAAGCGGTCTTAAAACAAAGAAATTCCCCACGGTAGGGGTACCGTTGGGAAGCTAACGATGTTAGCTTCCCAATGGTAAAAAGAAAGGAACAAAAATGATTAATTAAAACGGTCAAATCATCGTTGGTAGATAAATGGATTTATCGATACGCGTGCCGCATCGCCGTCGCGCACCGCGGGTGACGTCACTCGGCACACGGCACGCGAGTTGCCGCGCTAACCGGGAATGTAATGCCCGAGTCCGGGGAAGCTATTGTCCAGGCGGCGATAAGGCCGGACGATATAGGTATACCCGCGGTACGCGGCGAGCGAGTCAACAAGGTATACAACAACAGGGTGACAATTATAAGGTGGACGGCTGTTTTTTGAGGCATTTGCGCGTGCGTTTGGATTCGTGCGAGGGGTGCTTCTTGAATGATTTTTCAAGCCCTCTTCAATGGCGCAATCGGTTTATTGCTGAGTTTTATAGTTTTTAAGGGGGAAAAAAATTTTATTCGGAATTTTTGGGAAAATACGTTTTGACGATGTATTTAAAAAGGTGATAAAAACCTGAAAACGAAACACACGTGGGCCGATCGATTTGAGATTATTTTAATGTAGATAATTAATTTCAAAGTTGCTTCTTTGAGCATCCGATTTAGAGTTGGAACACGGAACGCCGGAATCGGACCGGTGCGACAAATGAGCATGCGCAGCGATTCTCGTGAGCTAGCTGATCGCCCGGCTGTCAGAAATCGGGACTGTGACAGCCAACTGTAAGAATTTGACAAGTAATCGTCGCGTTTTTATAAAAGTGTTTAAACAATTATCGTCGGCGTTCCATGGGTCAGGAGCAATGGACTTCCGGTTAAGCGTGGATTTTTTGGTTATTCTATCCAATTGACAAGGGTAAGTACCAATTTATCATGAATAATAATTATCGAAGTCATATTAAAAGACTTGCCGCGAAAACGATGGGTTTTGACCCCGAGCCTGAGAGGAACTCGAGAGAGAAAAATTCGTTTTATTCAGGGTAAAAGTGATGAATTATAGCCCGTTTTAATTAACTGGGCCAATAATTCATCGCTTTTGCCCTAAAAAAATTTTATCCTGGAAAAGACGGATGAACGATAAAGAAATCGTTATTGACGAAATTATAAGGATCTGTAGTCTGGCGGCTAGAGCGATTGCTTGAAAATGCAAAGGGTCCGAGTTCAGGTCTCGCCGATGGTTATTTTTTTTTTTTTTTTTTTTTTTTTTATCCGGTACGGGTGACAAATTTACTGGTGCATTACGACGTCGGGCAGAATCGCAACGCGTCGGCCCGCAAAGTTTGCCAAATTGCCCATTCCAATGCAGTAAAACCGATCATGTTTCCGGTAATGCCGAAAACGTGATAAATCGCTCGAATGTATGATTGCGACTTCCGAGTGCCGAATTTCACTTTCCCCACAACGACTCTCGGGGCGTCCCATCTCACCGTGAGAATCCACGCAGTGTCTTTCGGGAAATTGTAATTTTGGGAAATTGTAATTTTGGGAAATTGTAATTTTGGGAAATTGTAATTTTGGGAAATTGTAATTTTGGGAAATTGTAATTTTGGGAAATTGTAATTTTGGGAAATTGTAATTTTGGGAAATTGTAATTTTGGGAAATTGTAATTTTGGGAAATTGTAATTTTGGGAAATTGTAATTTTGGGAAATTGTAATTTTGGGAAATTGTAATTTTGGGAAATTGTAATTTTGGGAAATTGTAATTTTGGGAAATTGTAATTTTGGGAAATTGTAATTTTGGGAAATTGTAATTTTGGGAAATTGTAATTTTGGGAAATTGTAATTTTGGGAAATTGTAATTTTGGGAAATTGTAATTTTGGGAAATTGTAATTTTGGGAAATTGTAATTTTGGGAAATTGTAATTTTGGGAAATTGTAATTTTGGGAAATTGTAATTTTGGGAAATTGTAATTTTGGGAAATTGTAATTTTGGGAAATTGTAATTTTGGGAAATTGTAATTTTGGGAAATTGTAATTTTGGGAAATTGTAATTTTGGGAAATTGTAATTTTGGGAAATTGTAATTTTGGGAAATTGTAATTTTGGGAAATTGTAATTTTGGGAAATTGTAATTTTGGGAAATTGTAATTTTGGGAAATTGTAATTTTGGGAAATTGTAATTTTGGGAAATTGTAATTTTGGGAAATTGTAATTTTGGGAAATTGTAATTTTGGGAAATTGTAATTTTGGGAAATTGTAAATTTGGGAAATTGTAATTTTGGGAAATTGTAATTTTGGGAAATTGTAATTTTGGGAAATTGTAATTTTGGGAAATTGTAATTTTGGGAAATTGTAATTTTGGGAAATTGTAATTTTGGGAAATTGTAATTTTGGGAAATTGTAATTTTGGGAAATTGTAATTTTGGGAAATTGTAATTTTGGGAAATTGTAATTTTGGGAAATTGTAATTTTGGGAAATTGTAATTTTGGGAAATTGTAATTTTGGGAAATTGTAATTTTGGGAAATTGTAATTTTGGGAAATTGTAATTTTGGGAAATTGTAATTTTGGGAAATTGTAATTTTGGGAAATTGTAATTTTGGGAAATTGTAATTTTGGGAAATTGTAATTTTGGGAAATTGTAATTTTGGGAAATTGTAATTTTGGGAAATTGTAATTTTGGGAAATTGTAATTTTGGGAAATTGTAATTTAGGGAAATTGTAATTTAGGGAAATTGTAATTTAGGGAAATTGTAATTTAGGGAAATTGTAATTTTGGGAAATTGTAATTTTGGGAAATTGTAATTTTGGGAAATTGTAATTTTGGGAAATTGTAATTTTGGGAAATTGTAATTTTGGGAAATTGTAATTTTGGGAAATTGTAATTTTGGGAAATTGTAATTTTGGGAAATTGTAATTTTGGGAAATTGTAATTTTGGGAAATTGTAATTTTGGGAAATTGTAATTTTGGGAAATTGTAATTTTGGGAAATTGTAATTTTGGGAAATTGTAATTTTGGGAAATTGTAATTTTGGGAAATTGTAATTTTGGGAAATTGTAATTTTGGGAAATTGTAATTTTGGGAAATTGTAATTTTGGGAAATTGTAATTTTGGGAAATTGTAATTTTGGGAAATTGTAATTTTGGGAAATTGTAATTTTGGGAAATTGTAATTTTGGGAAATTGTAATTTTGGGAAATTGTAATTTTGGGAAATTGTAATTTTGGGAAATTGTAATTTTGGGAAATTGTAATTTTGGGAAATTGTAATTTTGGGAAATTGTAATTTTGGGAAATTGTAATTTTGGGAAATTGTAATTTTGGGAAATTGTAATTTTGGGAAATTGTAATTTTGGGAAATTGTAATTTTGGGAAATTGTAATTTTGGGAAATTGTAATTTTGGGAAATTGTAATTTTGGGAAATTGTAATTTTGGGAAATTGTAATTTTGGGAAATTGTAATTTTGGGAAATTGTAATTTTGGGAAATTGTAATTTTGGGAAATTGTAATTTTGGGAAATTGTAATTTTGGGAAATTGTAATTTTGGTTTAATTTCAGTTAAAAAGAAATAAATAAACCTTGTTAATGATTTATCAAAGAGAGACGAAGTCAATCGCGTCTACGAAAAAACTGAAATTAGCTTATCCAGCTACGCAGAAAAATACGAGAGACACTGTTGATTTCGTCTCCACATATAGCGATTTCAAGTATCGTTCTTGAGCTCCCTAGAATCGCTCGCGGATAGCCAGGCTGTACACCTCAGTTAAAATTTGCGGAAATGAAATCAACTGGGGGCTACATTCATTACAAAGAAGACCTTCATAACTATCCGAAAATAGGTACGGAAATGTTGATTTCATTTCAGTTAAAAAATCAATAATAATCTAACGTCGCTGAATAGTTGAGCTCGAGAAGTGTAATATTAATTCTTAATTTTTTAACTGAAATGAAATCACTATTTTCGTACCTTTTTTCTAATAGTTATGAAGGTCTCCTTTGTAATGAACGTAGCCCCCCGGTTGATTTCATTTCCACAAATTTAAACCGAGGCGTACCGCCTGACTACTCGTGAGCGATTCTAGGGAGCTCAAGAACGATATTTAAAATTGCTACAGGTGGAGACGAAATCAACAGTGTCTCTCGTATTTTTAGAAGGACCTCGATAAACTACTCTCGATGCTTTGGTAGACGCTATTGACTTCTTTTCCCTAAGATAAATAATGAAGAATTAATCTTATACTTCTCAAGCTCAACGATTCAGCGTCATTAGATTGTTAATAATTATGTACCTTAGGGAAACGAAGTCAATCGCGTCTGCCAAAGCATCGAGAGTAGCTTATCGAGCTTCTTCCAAAAATACGAGAGACACTGTTGATTTCGTCTCCACATATAGCAATTTCAAGTATCGTTCTTGAGCTCCCTAGAATCGCTCGCGGATAGCCAGGCTGTACACCTCAGTTAAAATTTGCGGAAATGAAATCAACTGGGGGGCTACATTCATTACAAAGAAGACCTTCATAACTATCCGAAAATAGGTACGGAAATGTTGATTTCATTTCAGTTAAAAAATCAATTATAATCTAACGTCGCTGAATAGTTGAGCTCGAGAAGTGTAATATTAATTCTTAATTTTTTAACTGAAATGAAATCACCATTTTCGTACCTTTTTTCTAATAGTTATGAAGGTCTCCTTTGTAATGAACGTAGCCCCCCGGTTGATTTCATTTCCACAAATTTAAACCGAGGCGTACCGCCTGACTACTCGTGAACGATTCTAGGGAGCTCAAGAACGATATTTAAAATTGCTACAGGTGGAGACGAAATCAACAGTGTCTCTCGTATTTTTAGAAGAAGCTCGATAAGCTACTCTCGATGCTTTGGCAGACGCGATTGACTTCGTTTCCCTAAGATAAATTATGAAGAATGAATCTTATACTTCTCAAGCTCAACGATTCAGCGTCATTAGATTGTTAATAATTATGTACCTTAGGGAAACGAAGTCAATCGCGTCTGCCAAAGCATCGAGAGTAGCTTATCGAGCTTCTTCCAAAAATACGAGAGACACTGTTGATTTCGTCTCCACATATAGCAATTTCAAGTATCGTTCTTGAGGTCCCTAGAATCGCTCGCGGATAGCCAGGCTGTACACCTCAGTTAAAATTTGCGGAAATGAAATCAACTGGGGGGCTACATTCATTACAAAGAAGACCTTCATAACTATCCGAAAATAGGTACGAAAATGTTGATTTCATTTCAGTTAAAAAATCAATTATAATCTAACGTCGCTGAATAGTTGAGCTCGAGAAGTGTAATATTAATTCTTAATTTTTTAACTGAAATGAAATCACCATTTTCGTACCTTTTTTCTAATAGTTATGAAGGTCTCCTTTGTAATGAACGTAGCCCCCCGGTTGATTTCATTTCCACAAATTTAAACCGAGGCGTACCGCCTGACTACTCGTGAGCGATTCTAGGGAGCTCAAGAACGATATTTAAAATTGCTACAGGTGGAGACGAAATCAACAGTGTCTCTCGTATTTTTAGAAGGACCTCGATAAACTACTCTCGATGCTTTGGTAGACGCTATTGACTTCTTTTCCCTAAGATAAATAATGAAGAATTAATCTTATACTTCTCAAGCTCAACGATTCAGCGTCATTAGATTGTTAATAATTATGTACCTTAGGGAAACGAAGTCAATCGCGTCTGCCAAAGTATCGAGAGTAGCTTATCGAGCTTCTTCCAAAAATACGAGAGACACTGTTGATTTCGTCTCCACATATAGCAATTTCAAGTATCATTCTTGAGCTCCCTAGAATCGCTCGCGGATAGCCAGGCTGTACACCTCAGTTAAAATTTGCGGAAATGAAATCAACTGGGGGGCTACATTCATTACAAAGAAGACCTTCATAACTATCCGAAAATAGGTACGGAAATGTTGATTTCATTTCAGTTAAAAAATCAATTATAATCTAACGTCGCTGAATAGTTGAGCTCGAGAAGTGTAATTCTAATTCTTAATTTTTTAACTGAAATGAAATCACCATTTTCGTACCTTTTTTCTAATAGTTATGAAGGTCTCCTTTGTAATGAACGTAGCCCCCCGGTTGATTTCATTTCCACAAATTTAAACCGAGGCGTACCGCCTGACTACTCGTGAACGATTCTAGGGAGCTCAAGAACGATATTTAAAATTGCTACAGGTGGAGACGAAATCAACAGTGTCTCTCGTATTTTTAGAAGAAGCTCGATAAGCTACTCTCGATGCTTTGGCAGACGCGATTGACTTCGTTTCCCTAAGATAAATTATGAAGAATGAATCTTATACTTCTCAAGCTCAACGATTCAGCGTCATTAGATTGTTAATAATTATGTACCTTAGGGAAACGAAGTCAATCGCGTCTGCCAAAGCATCGAGAGTAGCTTATCGAGCTTCTTCCAAAAATACGAGAGACACTGTTGATTTCGTCTCCACATATAGCAATTTCAAGTATCGTTCTTGAGGTCCCTAGAATCGCTCGCGGATAGCCAGGCTGTACACCTCAGTTAAAATTTGCGGAAATGAAATCAACTGGGGGCTACATTCATTACAAAGAAGACCTTCATAACTATCCGAAAATAGGTACGAAAATGTTGATTTCATTTCAGTTAAAAAATCAATTATAATCTAACGTCGCTGAATAGTTGAGCTCGAGAAGTGTAATATTAATTCTTAATTTTTTAACTGAAATGAAATCACCATTTTCGTACCTTTTTTCTAATAGTTATGAAGGTCTCCTTTGTAATGAACGTAGCCCCCCGGTTGATTTCATTTCCACAAATTTAAACCGAGGCGTACCGCCTGACTACTCGTGAGCGATTCTAGGGAGCTCAAGAACGATATTTAAAATTGCTACAGGTGGAGACGAAATCAACAGTGTCTCTCGTATTTTTAGAAGAAGCTCGATAAGCTACTCTCGATGCTTTGGCAGACGCGATTGACTTCGTTTCCCTAAGATAAATTATGAAGAATGAATCTTATACTTCTCAAGCTCAACGATTCAGCGTCATTAGATTGTTAATAATTATGTACCTTAGGGAAACGAAGTCAATCGCGTCTGCCAAAGCATCGAGAGTAGCTTATCGAGCTTCTTCCAAAAATACGAGAGACACTGTTGATTTCGTCTCCACATATAGCAATTTCAAGTATCGTTCTTGAGGTCCCTAGAATCGCTCGCGGATAGCCAGGCTGTACACCTCAGTTAAAATTTGCGGAAATGAAATCAACTGGGGGGCTACATTCATTACAAAGAAGACCTTCATAACTATCCGAAAATAGGTACGAAAATGTTGATTTCATTTCAGTTAAAAAATCAATTATAATCTAACGTCGCTGAATAGTTGAGCTCGAGAAGTGTAATATTAATTCTTAATTTTTTAACTGAAATGAAATCACCATTTTCGTACCTTTTTTCTAATAGTTATGAAGGTCTCCTTTGTAATGAACGTAGCCCCCCGGTTGATTTCATTTCCACAAATTTAAACCGAGGCGTACCGCCTGACTACTCGTGAGCGATTCTAGGGAGCTCAAGAACGATATTTAAAATTGCTACAGGTGGAGACGAAATCAACAGTGTCTCTCGTATTTTTAGAAGGACCTCGATAAACTACTCTCGATGCTTTGGTAGACGCTATTGACTTCGTTTCCCTAAGATAAATAATGAAGAATTAATCTTATACTTCTCAAGCTCAACGATTCAGCGTCGTTAGATTGTTAATAATTATTCATCTTAGGGAAACGAAGTCAATCGCGTCCGCCAAAGCATCGGGCGTGGCTTATCGAGATTCTTATTGAAATACGAGAGACACTGTTGATTTCGTCTCCACCTGTAGGAATTTCAAGTATCGTTCTTGAGCTCCCTAGAATCTCTCGCGGATAGCCAGGCTGTACACCTCAGTTAAAATTTGCGGAAATGAAATCAACTGGGGGGCTACATTCTTTACAAAGGAGACCTTCATAACTATCCGAAAATAGGTACGGAAATGTTGATTTCATTTCAGTTAAAAAATTAAGAAATTATCTTACACTTCTCGAGCTCAGCGATTCAGCGACGTTAGATTATTATTAATTTTTTAACTGAAATGAAATCAACATTTCCGTGTCTATTTTCGGATAGTTATGAAGGTCTCCTTTGTAATGAATGTAGCCCCCCAGTTGATTTCATTTCCGCAAATTTTAACTGAGGTGTACAGCCTGGCTATCCGCGAGCGATTCTAGGGAGCTCAAGAACGATACTTGAAATTGCTATATGTGGAGACGAAATCAACAGTGTCTCTCGTATTTTTGGAAGAAGCTCGATAAGCTACTCTCGATGCTTTGGCAGACGCGATTGACTTCGTTTCCCTAAGGTACATAATTATTAACAATCTAATGACGCTGAATCGTTGAGCTTGAGAAGTATAAGATTCATTCTTCATAATTTATCTTAGGGAAACGAAGTCAATCGCGTCTGCCAAAGCATCGAGAGTAGCTTATCGAGCTTCTTCTAAAAATACGAGAGACACTGTTGATTTCGTCTCCACATATAGCGATTTCAAGTATCGTTCTTGAGCTCCCTAGAATCGCTCGCGGATAGCCAGGCTGTACACCTCAGTTAAAATTTGCGGAAATGAAATCAACTGGGGGGCTACATTCATTACAAAGAAGACCTTCATAACTATCCGAAAATAGGTACGAAAATGTTGATTTCATTTCAGTTAAAAAATCAATTATAATCTAACGTCGCTGAATAGTTGAGCTCGAGAAGTGTAATATTAATTCTTAATTTTTTAACTGAAATGAAATCACCATTTTCGTACCTTTTTTCTAATAGTTATGAAGGTCTCCTTTGTAATGAACGTAGCCCCCCGGTTGATTTCATTTCCACAAATTTAAACCGAGGCGTACCGCCTGACTACTCGTGAGCGATTCTAGGGAGCTCAAGAACGATATTTAAAATTGCTACAGGTGGAGACGAAATCAACAGTGTCTCTCGTATTTTTAGAAGGACCTCGATAAACTACTCTCGATGCTTTGGTAGACGCTATTGACTTCTTTTCCCTAAGATAAATAATGAAGAATTAATCTTATACTTCTCAAGCTCAACGATTCAGCGTCATTAGATTGTTAATAATTATGTACCTTAGGGAAACGAAGTCAATCGCGTCTGCCAAAGCATCGAGAGTAGCTTATCGAGCTTCTTCCAAAAATACGAGAGACACTGTTGATTTCGTCTCCACATATAGCAATTTCAAGTATCGTTCTTGAGCTCCCTAGAATCGCTCGCGGATAGCCAGGCTGTACACCTCAGTTAAAATTTGCGGAAATGAAATCAACTGGGGGGCTATATTCATTACAAAGAAGACCTTCATAACTATCCGAAAATAGGTACGGAAATGTTGATTTCATTTCAGTTAAAAAATCAATTATAATCTAACGTCGCTGAATAGTTGAGCTCGAGAAGTGTAATATTAATTCTTAATTTTTTAACTGAAAATGAAATCACCATTTTCGTACCTTTTTTCTAATAGTTATGAAGGTCTCCTTTGTAATGAACGTAGCCCCCCGGTTGATTTCATTTCCACAAATTTAAACCGAGGCGTACCGCCTGACTACTCGTGAGCGATTCTAGGGAGCTCAAGAACGATATTTAAAATTGCTACAGGTGGAGACGAAATCAACAGTGTCTCTCGTATTTTTAGAAGAAGCTCGATAAGCTACTCTCGATGCTTTGGCAGACGCGATTGACTTCGTTTCCCTAAGATAAATTATGAAGAATGAATCTTATACTTCTCAAGCTCAACGATTCAGCGTCATTAGATTGTTAATAATTATGTACCTTAGGGAAACGAAGTCAATCGCGTCTGCCAAAGCATGGAGAGTAGCTTATCGAGCTTCTTCCAAAAATACGAGAGACACTGTTGATTTCGTCTCCACATATAGCATTTTCAAGTATCGTTCTTGAGGTCCCTAGAATCGCTCGCGGATAGCCAGGCTGTACACCTCAGTTAAAATTTGCGGAAATGAAATCAACTGGGGGGCTACATTCATTACAAAGAAGACCTTCATAACTATCCGAAAATAGGTACGAAAATGTTGATTTCATTTCAGTTAAAAAATCAATTATAATCTAACGTCGCTGAATAGTTGAGCTCGAGAAGTGTAATATTAATTCTTAATTTTTTAACTGAAATGAAATCACCATTTTCGTACCTTTTTTCTAATAGTTATGAAGGTCTCCTTTGTAATGAACGTAGCCCCCCGGTTGATTTCATTTCCACAAATTTAAACCGAGGCGTACCGCCTGACTACTCGTGAGCGATTCTAGGGAGCTCAAGAACGATATTTAAAATTGCTACAGGTGGAGACGAAATCAACAGTGTCTCTCGTATTTTTAGAAGGACCTCGATAAACTACTCTCGATGCTTTGGTAGACGCTATTGACTTCTTTTCCCTAAGATAAATAATGAAGAATTAATCTTATACTTCTCAAGCTCAACGATTCAGCGTCATTAGATTGTTAATAATAATGTACCTTAGGGAAACGAAGTCAATCGCGTCTGCCAAAGCATCGAGAGTAGCTTATCGAGCTTCTTCCAAAAATACGAGAGACACTGTTGATTTCGTCTCCACATATAGCAATTTCAAGTATCGTTCTTGAGCTCCCTAGAATCGCTCGCGGATAGCCAGGCTGTACACCTCAGTTAAAATTTGCGGAAATGAAATCAACTGGGGGGCTACATTCATTACAAAGAAGACCTTCATAACTATCCGAAAATAGGTACGGAAATGTTGATTTCATTTCAGTTAAAAAATCAATTATAATCTAACGTCGCTGAATAGTTGAGCTCGAGAAGTGTAATATTAATTCTTAATTTTTTAACTGAAAATGAAATCACCATTTTCGTACCTTTTTTCTAATAGTTATGAAGGTCTCCTTTGTAATGAACGTAGCCCCCCGGTTGATTTCATTTCCACAAATTTAAACCGAGGCGTACCGCCTGACTACTCGTGAGCGATTCTAGGGAGCTCAAGAACGATATTTAAAATTGCTACAGGTGGAGACGAAATCAACAGTGTCTCTCGTATTTTTAGAAGAAGCTCGATAAGCTACTCTCGATGCTTTGGCAGACGCGATTGACTTCGTTTCCCTAAGATAAATTATGAAGAATGAATCTTATACTTCTCAAGCTCAACGATTCAGCGTCATTAGATTGTTAATAATTATGTACCTTAGGGAAACGAAGTCAATCGCGTCTGCCAAAGCATCGAGAGTAGCTTATCGAGCTTCTTCCAAAAATACGAGAGACACTGTTGATTTCGTCTCCACATATAGCATTTTCAAGTATCGTTCTTGAGGTCCCTAGAATCGCTCGCGGATAGCCAGGCTGTACACCTCAGTTAAAATTTGCGGAAATGAAATCAACTGGGGGGCTACATTCATTACAAAGAAGACCTTCATAACTATCCGAAAATAGGTACGAAAATGTTGATTTCATTTCAGTTAAAAAATCAATTATAATCTAACGTCGCTGAATAGTTGAGCTCGAGAAGTGTAATATTAATTCTTAATTTTTTAACTGAAATGAAATCACCATTTTCGTACCTTTTTTCTAATAGTTATGAAGGTCTCCTTTGTAATGAACGTAGCCCCCCGGTTGATTTCATTTCCACAAATTTAAACCGAGGCGTACCGCCTGACTACTCGTGAGCGATTCTAGGGAGCTCAAGAACGATATTTAAAATTGCTACAGGTGGAGACGAAATCAACAGTGTCTCTCGTATTTTTAGAAGGACCTCGATAAACTACTCTCGATGCTTTGGTAGACGCTATTGACTTCTTTTCCCTAAGATAAATAATGAAGAATTAATCTTATACTTCTCAAGCTCAACGATTCAGCGTCATTAGATTGTTAATAATAATGTACCTTAGGGAAACGAAGTCAATCGCGTCTGCCAAAGCATCGAGAGTAGCTTATCGAGCTTCTTCCAAAAATACGAGAGACACTGTTGATTTCGTCTCCACATATAGCAATTTCAAGTATCGTTCTTGAGCTCCCTAGAATCGCTCGCGGATAGCCAGGCTGTACACCTCAGTTAAAATTTGCGGAAATGAAATCAACTGGGGGGCTACATTCATTACAAAGAAGACCTTCATAACTATCCGAAAATAGGTACGAAAATGTTGATTTCATTTCAGTTAAAAAATCAATTATAATCTAACGTCGCTGAATAGTTGAGCTCGAGAAGTGTAATATTAATTCTTAATTTTTTAACTGAAATGAAATCACCATTTTCGTACCTTTTTTCTAATAGTTATGAAGGTCTCCTTTGTAATGAACGTAGCCCCCCGGTTGATTTCATTTCCACAAATTTAAACCGCGGCGTACCGCCTGACTACTCGTGAGCGATTCTAGGGAGCTCAAGAACGATATTTAAAATTGCTACAGGTGGAGACGAAATCAACAGTGTCTCTCGTATTTTTAGAAGGACCTCGATAAACTACTCTCGATGCTTTGGTAGACGCTATTGACTTCGTTTCCCTAAGATAAATAATGAAGAATTAATCTTATACTTCTCAAGCTCAACGATTCAGCGTCGTTAGATTGTTAATAATTATTCATCTTAGGGAAACGAAGTCAATCGCGTCCGCCAAAGCATCGGGCGTGGCTTATCGAGATTCTTATTGAAATACGAGAGACACTGTTGATTTCGTCTCCACCTGTAGGAATTTCAAGTATCGTTCTTGAGCTCCCTAGAATCTCTCGCGGATAGCCAGGCTGTACACCTCAGTTAAAATTTGCGGAAATGAAATCAACTGGGGGGCTACATTCTTTACAAAGGAGACCTTCATAACTATCCGAAAATAGGTACGGAAATGTTGATTTCATTTCAGTTAAAAAATTAAGAAATTATCTTACACTTCTCGAGCTCAGCGATTCAGCGACGTTAGATTATTATTAATTTTTTAACTGAAATGAAATCAACATTTCCGTGTCTATTTTCGGATAGTTATGAAGGTCTCCTTTGTAATGAATGTAGCCCCCCAGTTGATTTCATTTCCGCAAATTTTAACTGAGGTGTACAGCCTGGCTATCCGCGAGCGATTCTAGGGAGCTCAAGAACGATACTTGAAATTGCTATATGTGGAGACGAAATCAACAGTGTCTCTCGTATTTTTGGAAGAAGCTCGATAAGCTACTCTCGATGCTTTGGCAGACGCGATTGACTTCGTTTCCCTAAGGTACATAATTATTAACAATCTAATGACGCTGAATCGTTGAGCTTGAGAAGTATAAGATTCATTCTTCATAATTTATCTTAGGGAAACGAAGTCAATCGCGTCTGCCAAAGCATCGAGAGTAGCTTATCGAGCTTCTTCTAAAAATACGAGAGACACTGTTGATTTCGTCTCCACATATAGCGATTTCAAGTATCGTTCTTGAGCTCCCTAGAATCGCTCACGGATAGCCAGGCTGTACACCTCAGTTAAAATTTGCGGAAATTAAATCAACTGGGCGGCTACATTCATTACAAAGGAGACCTTCATAACTTCCCGAAAATAGGCACGGAAATGTTGATTTCATTTCAGTTAAAAAATTAATAATAATCTAACGTCGCTGAATCGCTGAGCTCGAGAAGTGTAAGATAATTTCTTAATTTTTTAACTGAAATGAAATCAACATTTCCGTACCTATTTTCGGATAGTTATGAAGGTCTCCTTTGTAAAGAATGTAGCCCCCCAGTTGATTTCATTTCCGCAAATTTTAACTGAGGTGTACAGCCTGGCTATCCGCGAGCGATTCTAGGGAGCTCAAGAACGATACTTGAAATTCCTACAGGTGGAGACGAAATCAACAGTGTCTCTCGTATTTTAATAAGAATCTCGATAAGCCACGCCCGATGCTTTGGCGGACGCGATTGACTTCGTTTCCCTAAGATGAATAATTATTAACAATCTAACGACGCTGAATCGTTGAGCTTGAGAAGTATAAGATTAATTCTTCATTATTTATCTTAGGGAAACGAAGTCAATAGCGTCTACCAAAGCATCGAGAGTAGTTTATCGAGGTCCTTTTAAAAATACAAGAGACACTGTTGATTTCGTCTCCACCTGTAGCAATTTTAAATATCGTTCTTGAGCTCCCTAGAATCGCTCACGAGTAGTCAGGCGGTACGCCTCGGTTTAAATTTGTGGAAATGAAATCAACCGGGGGGCTACGTTCATTACAAAGGAGACCTTCATAACTATTAGAAAAAAGGTACGAAAATGGTGATTTCATTTCAGTTAAAAAATTAAGAATTAATATTACACTTCTCGAGCTCAACTATTCAGCGACGTTAGATTATTATTGATTTTTTAACTGAAATGAAATCATTATTTCCGTACCTATTTTCGGATAGTTATGAAGGTCTTCTTTGTAATGAATGTAGCCCCCCAGTTGATTTCATTTCCGCAAATTTTAACTGAGGTGTACAGCCTGGCTATCCGCGAGCGATTCTAGGGAGCTCAAGAACGATACTTGAAATTCCTACAGGTGGAGACGAAATCAACAGTGTCTCTCGTATTTTAATAAGAATCTCGATAAGCCACGCCCGATGCTTTGGCGGACGCGATTGACTTCGTTTCCCTAAGATGAATAATTATTAACAATCTAACGACGCTGAATCGTTGAGCTTGAGAAGTATAAGATTAATTCTTCATTATTTATCTTAGGGAAACGAAGTCAATAGCGTCTACCAAAGCATCGAGAGTAGTTTATCGAGGTCCTTCTAAAAATACGAGAGACACTGTTGATTTCGTCTCCACCTGTAGCAATTTTAAATATCGTTCTTGAGCTCCCTAAAATCGCTCACGAGTAGTCAGGCGGTACGCCTCGGTTTAAATTTGTGGAAATGAAATCAACCGGGGGGCTACGTTCATTACAAAGGAGACCTTCATAACTATTAGAAAAAAGGTACGAAAATAGTGATTTCATTTCAGTTAAAAAATTAAGAATTTATATTACACTTCTCGAGCTCAACTATTCAGCGACGTTAGATTATTATTGATTTTTTAACTGAAATGAAATCAACATTTCCGTACCTATTTTCGGATAGTTATGAAGGTCTTCTTTGTAATGAATGTAGCCCCCCAGTTGATTTCATTTCCGCAAATTTTAACTGAGGTGTACAGCCTGGCTATCCGCGAGCGATTCTAGGGAGCTCAAGAACGATACTTGAAATCGCTATATGTGGAGACGAAATCAACAGTGTCTCTCGTATTTTTCTGCGTAGCTGGATAAGCTAATTTCAGTTTTTTCATAGACGCGATTGACTTCGTCTCTCTTTGATAAATCATTAACAAGGTTTATTTATTTCTTTTTAACTGAAATTAAACTAAAATTACAATTTCCCAAAATTACAATTTCCCAAAATTACAATTTCCCAAAATTATAATTTCCCAAAATTACAATTTCCCAAAATTACAATTTCCCAAAATTACAATTTCCCAAAATTACTATTTCCCAAAATTACAATTTCCCAAAATTACAATTTCCCAAAATTACAATTTCCCAAAATTACAATTTCCCAAAATTACAATTTCCCAAAATTACAATTTCCCAAAATTACAATTTCCCAAAATTACAATTTCCCAAAATTACAATTTCCCAAAATTACAATTTCCCAAAATTACAATTTCCCAAAATTACAATTTCCCAAAATTACAATTTCCCAAAATTACAATTTCCCAAAATTACAATTTCCCAAAATTACAATTTCCCAAAATTACAATTTCCCAAAATTACAATTTCCCAAAATTACAATTTCCCAAAATTACAATTTCCCAAAATTACAATTTCTCAAAATTACAATTTCCCAAAATTACAATTTCCCAAAATTACAATTTCCCAAAATTACAATTTCCCAATATTACAATTTCCCAAAATTACAATTTCCCAAAATTACAATTTCCCAAAATTACAATTTCCCAAAATTACAATTTCCCAAAATTACAATTTCCCAAAATTACAATTTCCCAAAATTACAATTTCCCAAAATTACAATTTCCCAAAATTACAATTTCCCAAAATTACAATTTCCCAAAATTACAATTTCCCAAAATTACAATTTCCCAAAATTACAATTTCCCAAAATTACAATTTCCCAAAATTACAATTTCCCAAAATTACAATTTCCCAAAATTACAATTTCCCAAAATTACAATTTCCCAAAATTACAATTTCCCAAAATTACAATTTCCCAAAATTACAATTTCCCAAAATTACAATTTCCCAAAATTACAATTTCCCAAAATTACAATTTCCCAAAATTACAATTTCCCAAAATTACAATTTCCCAAAATTACAATTTCCCAAAATTACAATTTCCCAAAATTACAATTTCCCAAAATTACAATTTCCCAAAATTACAATTTCCCAAAATTACAATTTCCCAAAATTACAATTTCCCAAAATTACAATTTCCCAAAATTACAATTTCCCAAAATTACAATTTCCCAAAATTACAATTTCCCAAAATTACAATTTCCCAAAATTACAATTTCCCAAAATTACAATTTCCCAAAATTACAATTTCCCAAAATTACAATTTCCCAAAATTACAATTTCCCAAAATTACAATTTCCCAAAATTACAATTTCCCAAAATTACAATTTCCCAAAATTACAATTTCCCAAAATTACAATTTCCCAAAATTACAATTTCCCAAAATTACAATTTCCCAAAATTACAATTTCCCAAAATTACAATTTCCCAAAATTACAATTTCCCAAAATTACAATTTCCCAAAATTACAATTTCCCAAAATTACAATTTCCCAAAATTACAATTTCCCAAAATTACAATTTCCCAAAATTACAATTTCCCAAAATTACAATTTCCCAAAATTACAATTTCCCAAAATTACAATTTCCCAAAATTACAATTTCCCAAAATTACAATTTCCCAAAATTACAATTTCCCAAAATTACAATTTCCCAAAATTACAATTTCCCAAAATTACAATTTCCCAAGACACTGCGTGGATTCTCACGGTGAGATGGGACGCCCCGAGAGTCGTTGTAGGGAAAGTGAAATTCGGCACTCGGAAGTCGCAATCATACATTCGAGCGATTTATCACGTTTTCGGCATTACCGGAAACATGATCGGTTTTACTGCATTGGAATGGGCAATTTGGCAAACTTTGCGGGCCGACGCGTTGCGATTCTGCCCGACGTCGTAATGCACCAGTAAATTTGTCACCCGTACCGGATAAAAAAAAAAAAAAAAAAAAAATTAACCATCGGCGAGACCTGAACTCCGGCCCTTCGAGTTACCAAGGAACCGCTCTAGCATCCAGACAACTGATCAACATATCTGTTAAAATAACGATTGGCCTTATGGTTCATCCATCTTTTACAGGGTACAATTTTTTTAAAGTCAAAAGCGATGAATTATTGCCTGCAGCTAATTCGAACGAGCAATAATTCACCACTTTTGCCCTAAATAAAATAAATTTTTATCTCCGGGCTCTTCTGAAAACCACTTTTCGATTCTGCATAGCGTCACACGTACGTGTCCGGATAAAAAAAAAAGTAACCCTTGACGAGACTTGAACTCGGACCCTTTGCATTTTCAAGCAATCGCTCTAGCCGCCAGACTACAGATCCTTATAATTTCGTCAATAACGATTTCTTTATCGTTCATCCATCTTTTCCAGGATAAAATTTTTTTAGGGCAAAAGCGATGAATTGTTGGCCCAGTTAATTAAAACGGGCTATAATTCATCACTTTTACCCTGAATAAAACGAATTTTTCTCTCTCGAGTTCCTCTCAGGCTCGGGGTCAAAACCCATCGTTTTCGCGGCAAGTCTTTTAATATGACTTCGATAATTATTATTCATGATAAATTGGTACTTACCCTTGTCAATTGAATAGAATAACCAAAAAATCCACGCTTAACCGGAAGTCCATTGCTCCTGACCCATGGGACGCCGACGATAATTGTTTAAACACTTTTATAAAAACGCGACGATTACTTGTCAAATTCTTACAGTTGGCTGTCACAGTCCCGATTTCTGACAGCCGGGCGATCAGCTAGCTCACGAGAATCGCTACGCATGCTCATTTGTCGCACCGGTCCGATTCCGGCGTTCCGTGTTCCAACTCTAAATCGGATGCTCAAAGAAGCAACTTTGAAATTAATTATCTACATTAAAATAATCTCAAATCGATCGGCCCACGTGTGTTTCGTTTTCAGATTTTTATCACCTTTTTAAATACATCGTCAAAACGTATTTTCCCAAAAATTCCGAATAAAATTTTTTTCCCCCTTAAAAACTATAAAACTCAGCAATAAACCGATTGCGCCATTGAAGAGGGCTTGAAAAATCATTCAAGAAGCACCCCTCGCACGAATCCAAACGCACGCTCAAATGCCTCAAAAAACAGCCGTCCACCTTATAATTGTCACCCTGTATAGGTATACCCGCGGTGGGCCAACGCGATGACGCTTATAGCTATAGATATACCGGGCCGAGAGGCGATGATCCACGCGATTTTGGCGTATACGCGATCGATTATAATTGATTTGCGATTGAGCGGAAGGTAGGCCTCGCGTGGGGGGAAAAGTGGAGGCTTGCGGACAACAACCTTTCTGGAGTATGAACATACGTTGATAAATAAACATTGACAATTAAATATCCAGAAGAAATGTATGTTTTGAGATGTAGATGATAATTTTTCCAACTTACGATGTGATTTAAATGGTTTTACCTCAGATTGAATGGTCGAATGATTCAATTGATGAATGAAGAATAACGATATCGAAATTGAACGTCCTTCCCAATCTGGATGAATATTCGAATCAGAATCGAATGATGACGATCGATTTCCGAAAATAACGTCCCTCCAAAATGCCGAATACTCGAATCAGAATCGAGTGATGATGATGATGACCGACTCCCGAAATGAACGTCCTTCCCAGATTTCAACGATGTGGATTGATGATTTCGATGATTAAATGATTTTCAGGAGGAATATACTCAAATTCGACGAAATGATTTGGAAAGATATGAATGATTTATTGAACTGAATGAAACTGATTACTGATTCCAAAAATGTACAAGTCGATAATTCGCTGGCTCCTTTGTTAATGATTCTAAGTACAAGACAAGATTGAGGTCGGTGCCCCGGTCGCGAAGAAGTGCCGAATGGGCGGTGGGCGCGCGAATAAATAACCTCGGTGCCGGACACCCCCGCGTCACCGCTGTCACACCTGCGCCTCGTCTCCCCACTCCCATCTAATTAAATATTACCTATTTCGTAGGTTCACATCAATTTTGACATCTTAATTTGTTATTACTTAAATTTTATCGCGGATTTTATAAACACACAAATTTGAATGAAAGTTGTACGACCTTTCATTGCGAAGTTAACATTTGTTGACCCAAATTGTTATCTCAATATTTATCTAATTATTTTCCTGAGTTTTGGCGTTAATGGTTTTACATTTCTTCTCTATTTTCGTAATTTTCTATATTTTCCCTCGTTATTTGCTATTCGATTATTTATTGGTTATTTATCGTTTTTATATTTATTCCTCTTTCTTAATATTTTAATTAACTTTTATATTGAATGTTGTCATGACGATATGACTTAATTTTCTTCCTTTATTTCTTGACTCTATTTTATTACCTGAATCTATTATCTATTGTTTCCATAAATGCTATATCAATCCCGTGTATTCATCCCTTAAACCTGTTTCCTATTTATTTTTCCATTTATTATTTGAACTATGATACTCCTGGACTATAACGATGATCTACCATTCATCGATATTCACTGTCCAGGAGGTGCTGCACTCATTATGCCCGACGGTCGCTCTTAGCATCGTGCCCATCGTGACACGCGCTGTACAAGCAGGCCTATGTTCGACAACTGCGAGGAGCACTCTGCCGATATCCTTATCTGCATTTTTGCGCTTCAGGTTACCGACTCTCGTACGGCTGACTTGCTTCGTACAGTCACCTCTGTACATCAACCTGTCGCACCTGAAGGCTAATTATTTTTACCAAATTGGATAATTTCTCCATTTGGTATTTTATTTATTTATCGATACTTTAAATTCAACAAATTAAACAATGGCAATTTCTCCAATGTTTATTTTTAGCGACTCAATAAATTCCAAATATTTGGTTAATTAACCAATTGCCCAATATAAATATCTAAAATATTCCGGGAAAATTCACAGGAGGTAACACCTCCCCCCTTAAACGAGCGTTGCTTCAAAGAACATCGCTCGACCTCGGTAGAGGCTGATTAAAATTAAAAAAAAAATTAATTATTAAGCTAACTCGTCAAGACCTTTAAAATTTATTGTTTGATTAATTATTTGCTTTTCTCGTTATTTATTTATGATTTCCCCTACTGGTTTTCTTTTAACCAACTATTCTATGTTTCCCTTCTATTTGACTATTTGTTTCTATTATAATATTTCATTTATTTATTTATTTAACCTATTCCATTTAACCATCCTCTTTCCAAATTTTCTAATACTTCCCATGCGTTTTTGCATGGACTGTACCATTCCTCTTCCTAACGAAAAGTCTCGCTTTGTCTCTCGATGGACCGACACTCAAGTGTTATCGCCGAGCCTTACTCTAAACATCCTCCAAACTCTTGGTGCGCGACTCACGCCTCTAGCCCTTTCTCCTCATTCTTCGTTCAACGTTCGAACAACGAACATCGATTTCACTACCTCAGCTTCAAAAAAAAATTAAGTAAGTATTAATTATTTTATCCTGGATATATTTCTGTACTTCCTCACTTTCTCTTTTTTTTTCTTTTTCTTTTTTTTTCCTTTTTTACTTATTTATTTATTTTTGTCCTCTTTTTCAGAATTACTATGGATGCCCTCATCACGTTCGATGATCCGTACGGAATAATTTCTTGTTCCGGACCACCATCTCCCTGGATTCTCCAGAAATTGGTAAGAACTTCTTGTTTATTTATTTATTTATTATTATTATTATTATTTTTATTTTTTTTTATTTTATTTTTTTTACTACTATCATTACCATGATTATTATTATTATCATCATTGTTACATTGATTTTTCTTATTTTCATTTTTCAGGAGGACCTAACGATCATCAACCCCCGCCGTCGCCCATCCGACACGGTGAGGGCGATGCTAACGATCAGGGCATCCCGTACCCGCCAGCGTCGGACGATCAACATCCTATGGGGGGACACCGGTGATAAGGATCTCGACCAGGACCACCCCGAAGACTTTCTGGGGATTCAGGCCCTGTTCCACCCTCCCCGTACGTGCTTCGTGGCCCCCTTACGTCGACCCCGTCCCCCCCCCCCCCCCCCCCCGCCAGCGTAGCAGCCAGAGGGCTGCTCCGCGGCCTGATCAGCCCCCGCCTTGAGGCCGAATTGCCCTTCTTGATTATTCAAGCGATGGTCAATAACCCCGAGGATCATCAGGCCTGGCCCTGCCTGGCCTGCAATCTAACGGCAGTCGGGTTTTTACTGGCCACCCTCATCCCCTAAGGATATATATATATATATATTGAGACGGTACTCAAGGTCCGCTCGCCTCCAAAACCCTTTGAAGCACCGCGGAAAATCGAAGCAATAATAAGGATCGCGAAAAGCCCGAGCACGTCGGTAAAAAGGAGCGCCCAGGCGAGAGGCTGATACCCGGGGAGTCGGCAGCCGGGAGCGGCCTGTCTGACCCCAAGAATCAGCAAACATTTCGGAGCACGCGCCTAGCACGCAGCTATTGCGTCAGACGCGCGTGATCGCGGGAGACGAGGGAAGCGAAGGCTGCTGACGTCACGTCGACGTCATCCGAGACGGAAGGGGACTCGAATTCGTGCCGTGTGCACACACGTCGCTCCAGTATAAAGGGCCGTCTGAAAGCCAGGAACGACACTCTTGGTCGAATAGCGACTCCGATCACCAGCCAGATTCCTTCCCATCAAGCATCGGCAACTTTCTCTGGGGACAGAGATAACTGCCGCTGTCTTGACCTAAAATACAGCGTCGGCGACTTCTCTCGGGGACGGGAGAGACTGCCGCCGTCTGTTTCCTTGGCCAATCTTTTCTTTGTACTTTTTTTTTATTTAGAATTTATTTCAGCGCGGATAATTATAATAAGTTTCTCTTTACCAACGATTGAATTAATTGTAATTGAATAAACAAAACCATTGAAATTGACATTTAGCATCAATATTCGAATTTTTATTCCACAGCACCTGCCCTCACTCAAATAAAAACGAGCAAAGAACTCACATAACGACGCTTTGGAGCAAAGCGTGTAAGACTCAAAAAAGCATAACGTTACAATATATATATATATTTTTTTCTTTATATTAATTAACTATTTACTTTATATATTTCTTTCTTATTTGATTTTTTTTAGCTTATTAATAAAAACTTATGTGTTAATTTTTATATTGTCTACCGTTTTCTTTCCTTCCCTCTTTTTTTTATTTTATTTTATTTAATTTATTTTCTTTTAATGTATTTATTTTTCATTTTTTTTAAATTATATATATATATATATATACGGGTGGGACTGTACACTCGTAGTACAGTCGCCCTTTTTAATATATGCCCGCGACTAGCCGTGAGCGGGGAACGGCGTAACGTCACGTCGCCAGCCGCTCTCGGCTTCTCCCTTTTGTGCGGCTATTCGCCGTGCTCTACCCTTCTCTCTCTCACTCTATACCCTTCTCTTTCCTTCTTTCATGAGCCGCATATGGGAGTACGCATGTGGCTGCGTCTCCAGACGGCTATCTTACTGTCCTGCCCGGTAATTTTTCCCTTCGATTTCTCCTGCTGCCCTAATGCTTCTCTTCACTCATTGGACCATCTCATTCGTAGATGGCCAATGGCATTTCCCCATTTATTATTCCCAAATTAAATTCTATTGACTACCCTATTTCCCTTAGATTATTTCCTTTAGATGTATAACTTCTATTTATTATTATTATTTAATAATTCTATTTATTTATTTTTTTATTTTTTTTATTTACGGAAGCCGTGGATATACA
This sequence comes from Exephanes ischioxanthus, assembly GCA_958510785.1. NCBI lineage: Eukaryota > Metazoa > Arthropoda > Insecta > Hymenoptera > Ichneumonidae > Exephanes > Exephanes ischioxanthus. Next base: position 27,836,571 of record OY294017.1, on the reverse strand, counting down.
TTCCCCTGCTTACCGTTTACTGATTGAACTCCCTTATTCTGATCTTCACCTGTCTGTTTTTCATATTCTCCTTCTTCCTCCGATTCATATTCTCCCTCTGATTCAACTTTACCCTTTTCTATGCTCTCTGTTTTATCATCTTTCTTTTTCTCATTCCCTTTTACTCCCTTATTCAGATGCAGCAAAAGATTTGTGACTGAATCCCATACTGCTCCGATCAAAAATAATGACCATCCATACACGGTGTGCAACGCATATCCATGTATGAGTGTGTCTACAATCAACTTCACTGTTTTTATGACCATAATTACTCCTATCAGACCTGCACTTATGTTGCCGAATGCAACTAGACCTTCCAACATCCTTCTCCACGCATTCTCCATTAGCTTCTGCAGTTCCGGTCCGTCCAATAGTTTTGCGAATGAACCACCTTGTGCCACAGTTGGTTTGCCTAACAAACCCATAGCCACCGTGTTCAGCACCGCAGGTCTCTCAGCCGAAAACATGATGTGCTCTCGAAGCTGCTCCAGTCCCGACGTCGTATAGATCCCGCTGGTTGCCAATGACTTGGTACTTTTGTAGGTCCACGTAGGCTTGGTGTTCGGTTTCATCTTCTCAGGTGGATATATGAGTATTGGTCCAGGCATCATTGCATACCAATCCTCGTCACTATAATATGTAGGTGCAACCATCTTGTTGCATGTGATTTGCATTCCAGTTTTCATTAAAATATGAGTCTTTAGTGTCAGGAAATAGCTGTTGTTTCCCTCGGTTACTGGCAAATGCGTATAACATTCTTCTCGCTGCTGTACTCGAACTTCCTTTGGGATACACTTTATTATGTGTACCACCTCCCCAGATATTACAGCCATGTAACCCGGTCCTTTCATCAAATGATATGCGAATTCATCCGGTATCTCCGTAGCTATTGCCAAACGATTTTTCAGCATTTCTCTTTCCAGTTCGCACTTATGAGTCAGAAGATCATGATATACCTGTTGTGTTTGTGTCTGAATATGTCGCTCAATATAAACGAACTTTGAATTTACGTAAGTGTACATGTCCATATTTATCACTTCCATTGATTGTCCTTGTAAAAACGTTTGTCCATCTTCGATCTCATATATGAATAATTTAGGGTGTTCCGTTCGCACCAATGTTTATCCACATACATTTGATGATCCGCGTACTACAAGCGCGAAGATTATGTCCGATGTAGTAACGGTATACAACACTTTTGAGTCCTGGTCTACACCTTTTCAGCTATGCCTTCGTACAACACTCCATATTGTCCACTACCGCAATTTCCGACAGGAACAGATTCCCAAAAAGTATGTCCTCCTTCCATATCTACACATTGTCCTTCGTTTAGTTCACAACGTATTCCGGATTTCAAGAAAATTTTATTGGTTTTTAGAGCGACCGTAGCACGATAGGCTCTCAAAGTGATTTTTACTTCAGCCAATACTACTACCTCATCCCAATTACCGAAAGGATCCGAATACGCCGTTCCCTTACAAGCACCATCTTGCCCTACTTTTCCTGCCATTGTTACAGGATGAGTTACGCTGTGATTACCCGTTATTCCCATTATCAGAGTCTTTTCTACTTGAAAGGATCCGTGCTCGTACATTCGATCACACGCGTCTCGCGATACTTCGTACACGTACGATGCCTTTCCATTCGTTACGTCACTGGTATGCGAGAACATCCCACACTTTCGAACATCTCTATTAATCTCAATTTTGCACTGTCGCACATGTACAGATGCATAATCGTTTATCTGAAGCAGTTGAATTCGCACTGCCGTAACGTTCAATGCTGGTGACGCAATATCGCATTCCTCCACCTCCAGAAGCGATACAGTTGTGATGTTGGACTTAGCTGTTCCACAATCGTACCCGATCATCCCCTTACATTGCCTCGATAGCAGAATTACCCCTATCACGAACAAGGGTATTTTCTCTCTCATTTTGACCTATACAAGAAAGAAAATGACGGAGTTATAATAATTGTTTATTTTATTATTTTAGCCCTTTTGTTTAGTTATACATATAGATTGTTTATTAGTAAAATTTGGTGATAATACAATGGTATTGTTGTGCTGGTTAAGTTACATGTTTGTTAATTTATTACCGACGTATATATATTCATTTTTCCTTAATTTTATGCTATCGATTTTTCCCCTAAACTAAAATAATTTTCCCCAAAATTTTACGTAAATACTACTATTCTCTTGTTTTGTCATAATTTTAATTAATGACTTTCCCCATCTACTTCCTCTCTCTCTATTTCCACTTCAGGTGTTTCTTCCATGTTCATTACTTTAGACAATATTCTTCGCAACATGAACTTCAGCGCTTTCATTTCGATACTCAATTAGTCCACTCCGAACTGAACCACTACATCCGGTTCCTCTATTTCCCAAATCAAAGTCATTACTACTACGTGTTCCTTTTCCCCTTGGTACTTCAAGATCTCATATCTCGCGTTAATTTCTTTTAAAGCCCTTGTCACAGTTTCAAGGTATTCCGCCGCGTCACTGAAGGTGACATGCTCTTCCTCTCCATCGACTCTATCCAAAATAGATTTCACCACCAAACTAACCAGACGCACTACTTTCTGTTCCCAATGCTCAATTTGAACTTTCTGTTCCATCTGATTCGATACTCTATTACACAACCCATTAGCAGCTATCTGCCTGGCAATTTGTCTAGTTCGCCCCCATCCTTCAGCGCGAAATCCCGCAAAGGTTGCCTCAATTCGATAGGGCACCTTCTGATACGGCAATCTCGGTAATTCCTCATACTGCAACGTTCGTTTTTTTCCCATGACTCTGTTCCGTCTCAATGTCACTCTGCCTTCTGTTGGTCTACGTCCGTCCGACTTTCCTTGGGTTGACATTGTCTGTAGTCTGAGTGGTCTGTAATTGTCGTGATTGCGTTAAACATGGTATATTTATTCCGGTACAATGTGTGAAAGTCTCAGTCGGTTTGCATGTACTATCTGAACATTTTTCTCGGTTTTTATCTTTATATTTTGATTTCCCATAATTTCGACCACCTCGTGTGGTCCAGTATATTGATCTGCTAGTTTTTTCGGTTTCGGTCCATTTTGCAAGAATACATAATCACCTATTTTAAAAGATTTTACATTTAGTCTTTTGTCGTATCGTTCTTTGGATCTGATTTTTGCTTCTATTAGATTTTCTCTAGCCATTCTCCGAATTTCATGTAATTGTGTTACCAATTTAATCAAATATCCACTGTACGTCGGAAGTTCATCTTCTACTCCCAACGGTTCACTAGATGGTACCCTTGCCAATTTTCCAAACACCAATTCGTACGGAGTATGCTTTGTACCCTCATGCACACTGGTATTGTAATTGAAAATTGCGAATTGCACCCATTAGTAGACTGTAGTACCCATACGGATTGTTTCAAGATGGCGGCGGTTCGGGGTGGGGGTGCTGTTCAGCGTGCTCGGCCCGACCGTGAGACCCGGCGGCTCACTGCCAGGGTGGTTTCCCCCCCCCCTCCCTCCCCACCCTTCCCTTGCGGCCCCTGTAGGGAGGTCGTGGGCGTCCAGGCTCTCGCTGTTGCGCGCAGGGTATTTCTCGAGGGTAGCTGAATGCTTTGCGTAAGCTAGCTTGGCCGAGCGGCATAAGGCGTTGAATTCAAGCCCCCGTTTTCCTTGGGAGTGTGGGCTCAATTCCAATATGTAGCAATGTTTTTTTCATTTTTTCAGCACTGTGAAAAATATATGACACGGGTGAGGGAAGGTAAGTAAAAAAAATAATAATTGTGTTTAACATTTTACAATAAAGTTTGCATTTTTATTCTTAAATCTAGTTTTACATATACATATATATATATATATATATATTGTGACGTGATTTTTCGATCACCGTCACAAAAACCCAAATAAATTAAAGTCTTACGGATGCAGCTATCGATTTAGTTCGGTTAGCCCGTTATCGTTCTCGATTTACTGCTCCTCGGCTGTCCAGGTACCGTCCAGCTCTCGTTTAAGTAAGGTGCGTTACGGCTACGATCGAGTTTAGACTTTACTGATGAGCTTGGGTGTGGGATAAGCTTTGAGACAAGTTAAAAAGATTCAGTTCAGGTCGGAAGCCTCGGATCTATTCGGTGGAGAGAATCTCGAAGAAGTGAGAAACACGAATAGAGAAGAGCCCGACGAGATTTCGTCGCGAATACGTCAAAGTCCGGTGCAAACCCGGCACTCCGTTCAGGTGATAATGCAGGACGTTGGAGAACAGGCGGAGGTTTTAGTACGGTCCGGGCAAGGTCGGAACACCTTGTGCTGTGTTTTAGTTAAGAGAGAGAGCCTTGTTTTCACGTCCTGAATTTGGAGTAACGATCGCGACGAATCTCAAAAATTACCGCGTTACGGTTTCGGTTCCCGCTTAAGTGACGCTTTGGAAATAGTTTGAGAGGGCAGTAGCTATCGGCTAAGGATTTCGCGATAATCATAACGCTTCCTTAGAGTATCGTCGTAGGCTAATCAGTCTGCCGAGAGTCGTCCTCGAGGCAACTCGGACCTCTCGCGCGACCGGTGTTTACGTTTGGGCTATTGTCTCGCGCGCTGAGTCGTTCGCTCTCGCTCGCGCTGCCGTAGACTCCGGCTATCGCTCTCGCTTCGGTTCGCGTATCGCGCTCACGCTACCTGTCACTTCGTGCGTTCGCTAGATGACTCGTGTGTGCTGTGTTTTGTGCGGATTCGGTTCCGATTTTTTATACCGATTTCTCTGTGCTCGAGGTGCGTTCTGAGGAATGCTTTTGAGGTGCAGTGATTGTGTGAAGTTCTCGAGGCATCGTGAGATGCAGTTCCCGCCCCTTATTGGATTAAAGTACGCTGATCCGGTGAGTTTACCGTTTCGGTAATTATTCGATCGCGTATCGATCCGTTCTCGTTACGCTCGCTCCGACCCTCCGGTCAGCCGAGCGCTCCCGATGCACGAGAGTGCGATCCCGTGGCTTAACAAGCCTATAATAAATTATTGTTCACGTTAATTAAGAATTTCGGGTTCCGATATTTGAGATTTCGCGTTTTAGATCTCGCGTTACTTTATTGGCGAAGGATCGCGACCCTTCTACCATAACCCGCATCCTGAGCAACCGTGCATTTCCGCAACCGTTCGCTTTCGCGAATGCATCGGCGTTAGTTCTCGTACCGTTCAGTTCTCGTTTGTGTGATCTCGTTATTTTTCTGTTCTGTTCTCGTGTATTTCCGTTGCGGAGGTCGACCGTTCCATCGACCTCCAGATTAGTCCGGCTTGGCGATTCCGGCGAAACAAAAATCGACCCTGCGGAGGTCGACCGTTCCATCGACCTCCAGATTAGTCCGGCTTGGCGATTCCGGCGAAACAAAAATCGACCCTGCGGAGGTCGACCGTTCCATCGACCTCCAGATTAGTCCGGCTTGGCGATTCCGGCGAAACAAAAATCGACCCTGCGGAGGTCGGCCGTTCCACCGACCTCCAGTTTAGTCCGGTTGTTAATACCGGCGAAATAAAAATTAACTGGCGCCCACCGGGACGCCGATGCATCCGTGGAAGCGGGCGGCCGAAGGTGACGTTTTCCGAGTTCTCGATTTCGCGCTCCGCTCCCGTTCGGTTTGAGCTCCGTTTTTCGCGTTTTCGGTTCCGTTTTTTTGTGTTTTCTTGTCCGCGTGGAGATCCAGGAAAAATACGTCACAATATATTTTAATGTATACACATTTAAAAATGATTTAGCCTTGCGCAGCAGTGTTGAACAAATTTTTTAACACAGACTCCGCGACCCGTTAACGAGTTCCCAGAGTGTTTATTAATGTTTTTCGTATCAGTCGCCAGCTTACTCATTATACGTTTATGAAATCTTGCGGCGATTCGATCGTTTTGTTTGAGATCGGCGGTGAAAAGATTCCGGAATTGTAGTAGAGATCCCCCGCTACACATATGATAAAGGAACATAATACAAAACTGGCCACACACATTTGAAGAGAGGCTTTGAATTTGCTTGGTATTCCATCGGTAGAGGGTGCAGTTCTTGCGTAGGCGGTGGATATGGCTTGGTACAAGCGGCGGAATGCCGTAGCTGTCGAAGTACGATCCACGTCCTCGGCCATCGATGTAGATTGCGATCCAGTGTGTTCCAGGGCGCGTGTGGTCGTCAGTGTTCACAACAAGGGCTGTCGGTCTCGTTAACAGAGTTGGAATTTGATCCGCTGCATGAACACTTCGCGAGACTTTAGAGTGTAAGCCCTGCAATGCCTGGCCAATCTGGATCGTATTCATCACTTGTTACGACTGGAGAGTAACAGTCGCGTGGCTTCTTCAGATTCATAGGTTCCGGTAAGAAGTCAAACTGTTGTATCCGCGTGGCTGTAGGAGGAACGTCGCGAAGAATCCACTCCTTTAATTTTGCAGCGTTGTTTAAAGCGCAAGACAGTTCCGGTCTGTTCAAGAGCCCGTGATGCAGACAGACTTGCGCCGAAGAAGGCAGATCGTTGAATGATGGACAATCCGTTTCCTCGAGGTTTTTTATCTCACGAGCTGTCACATTTTGCAGGTATTTCGCTTTTTCATGTCCGCGAGTATAAATGGTTCCAGCAGTCCGTGTGATCTGTCGGAGATTTGCGTGTAGTGTTCTGAGTCCTACGTCTCCTTCGAACCACTCCAGACCGTGATGATGGCGAGTCGTCCAATTATTCTTCGCACGCACTGCTCTTGCGAGATCCGTGAAAACGTATGTCGGTGAAGTGATCCAATGCCCGAAATACTCTTTATCAAGAGTGACGACAGCTACTTCTTTAGCAATGAAGCAGTCATCCTTGTCGTAAGACCCTTGAATATCGATGACGTAGTCCATTTTAGTGAAAAATGTTATGGTCCGGTAAGTACAACCGCTACTGTCGAAGGATCGCTGTGTACTACTGATGCGTGGTGCAGATGCATCTACGAGATTTTGGCTCTGGAGGGGATGACGAGGGTGGACCTCTAATTCGTCAGTTTGACTGATTTTCCGGGTCCGGCAAGGGCCCAACCCCCTGAGACGCCTACTTACAAATAGCGGAGAAGAAAAGTGACGTTAACAGCCCCTTTTATCACCCCCCACGATTTTACTACACCTTGCACGAGCCCTGCTGTTTCAAAGGGAGACAGTGAGTATTCAGTTGCAAAATAATTCTCCTACGGTATACTTCTAAAAATGGTCCACCGAAGAGCAAAACCTGTGGAGGTATTCACGAGGCGTAACCACGTGACCCAACAGAGAGGACTGCGTGTGGTAGAACGGACTAGACACGGCTGGGTACAGCAGCCGAGGACGAAGTCTACACTCCGACGGAACAACATCCGGATGCAGTATCCGAAACAGCTGTGACGGTCCCGTATTTTGAGTTAGTATATTTGGCGCAGGAAACTCAGGTTAATATTCTTATCTGGATCCTTGCTAATCTGTGTGCAGTCAGCACCTTCCGTGCGAACGCTCACGCTCTCACGGTAGCGGTCCAGCCGCTGCACCCGCGACGCGCGAGCAGCGGCCGTCTTATCGCGCGGAGGAACACTATGCCGCGCGCAGCAATAGGCGAGGGCCCTACTTCCGTCAGGCCCTTGCATCAGTTCATCTCTGAGTCCCGAACCGTTGTGACGTACACTCTCCTTCACTCGCGACCCATTCAATAAAGCTAATTCCATTTATTCGGATATTAATTCATTCGTACACCTTCGCACCGGATCCACCTCGACCATACCTGGACGACCATCACATGGTGTCAGAAGTGGGATCTAAGGAAAAATGGCTATTTCGACAACACACACATACATAGCGAAAAATGCATAAAAACAGAGCCACAAACAAACAAAAATCATTTCATTATATAGACTCATACATTCCAAATTTTGTAAACAATCATATCCGATACGGAGCATCGCTCTTTTTGCAAGAGGGGGAGTGTGACGGTCCCGTATTTTGAGTTAGTATATTTGGCGCAGGAAACTCAGGTTAATATTCTTATCTGGATCCTTGCTAATCTGTGTGCAGTCAGCACCTTCCGTGCGAACGCTCACGCTCTCACGGTAGCGGTCCAGCCGCTGCACCCGCGACGCGCGAGCAGCGGCCGTCTTATCGCGCGGAGGAACACTATGCCGCGCGCAGCAATAGGCGAGGGCCCTACTTCCGTCAGGCCCTTGCATCAGTTCATCTCTGAGTCCCGAACCGTTGTGACGTACACTCTCCTTCACTCGCGACCCATTCAATAAAGCTAATTCCATTTATTCGGATATTAATTCATTCCGTACACCTTCGCACCGGATCCACCTCGACCATACCTGGACGACCATCACACAGCCTCCAAAAATATGGTTTATTCGGAGACGTCAGTATTTCGCTCGTGAAAGGCGGAGACAGCTGCGGGCATCGGTGAGTAACACTTAGCTTAATAATTAAAGCTTGGAGTCATAAAAAACAAAAAAATAAAACTGATTCATTAAATATGTATATACATTCGTTTTGTTGCAGGAAGCCTGTGAATGTATCCATGAGGACCATCCACGGCGCAGCGAAAAGATCGACACTGAAAAACGAAAAAGGCCAGAAGAAGCAAAGGAGACGAAGAAGAAGAAAAAAGTAGTAGAAGTGTCGAAAGCAGCGGAAAAAGTATATGATTGTATGAAAAATGATGATGATGAGATGCTGGAGTTGGTGGAGGCTTTCGAGAGATTAAAAATTGAATAAAAACATAAATACGCTTAATTCTGTGTTTACATATATTTTATTAATAGAAAACCTTACAATCCTTATAATATAATAATATTTACTAATCTTATAGAATCATTTAAGCACGCAGGTTTACCCCGAAAAGTCTACCATGACCTGTCGGGAAGCGTCGATCTCAACGACATTATCGAATTCCGAGTACACAATACAATTTACAGTACTCGTTAAAGCAGTCTTGAAACGTATTTCTACACGCACGCTACCGTGTCGCACAAGATTCCAGTGGCCGGCTCGCCCAGCAGAAAGATCGGGCGTCAAATCGAAGCAGTATAAACAGTTACCAAACGGATATCCGTCTTTTGTTACACCACAACTATCGTCATCCCAGAGTATTCCCGTACCAGAAACTAGAGTATAATATGACTCGGTATAAAGGCCTTCATGATAATCAGGCTGCAAAGGCTTACTATGTACCTGTACTCCGTCTACGTACAGAGATAAGAAATTTAATGAGTAGTGATGAAAATTAAAGGGGTTCATAGTTCCATCTCCATTGAAGGCTCGATTATCGACAAAACCCAGTACGATTCGTCTCGGAAACTGACCAAGCACAACATTATCGAGTGTTTCGCCATGAACACCTGCATGAATAGTAAATGGCTTCACTTCAACTCGAGTAAACGGATATTTAGCCGTTCCTCTACTCAAAGCCTTAGCATGGGCTAGTAAAACACCCGGACTAATTTTAACACGTCGAACAATGAGACTAGCATCTGCTATATGCACCGTATAATCCTTCCCAGACGCGTCCATAAGACAAAAAGCATCTCTCGAACGTATAAGACGAAGGCGTAGTTCAACACCGTTGAGTAAAAACTTTTCCTGATTGAAGATATCAGAATGTAGATATCCGGTAAGATCTACCGTTTTACCATTCGCCATTATAGCCTGCCTCGCAGCTAAATCTTTGTTCGCTTGCACGGGGGCTTGTCTACCCTCAGCCGGCGCAGCCGTCGAAACTGGTTGATAGTTGAAGTGTAACGGTGTATCATCTATCCACATACTGGCGCCGAGTTGACAGGCTTTTGTTGAAGCCTTGTAAGTCAGTAGTGATTCAATGTATGCTCGGTATGCATAGGCATTATTCGAGGGTGATACAAGTTTCTGGTTGAATGATACATCTAGTTGATTGAATAATGAATGCAGTAGATTGTTAACAGGTGCTACTTTATCATGAGCGTCAACGGCGCCGTTCCTGGGTTGTAACTTAATACGTAAGTTTAGCATTGTATGGGCTAGATCAATGTATTCATCACCATGACCGGGGACAACAAATTCAATGGGAGCCTCATCTGTCAGTGAAGAAATGGGCTTATAATGAATTCCTTGAGAACCTTCTATACTTGTCTGCGTTGGTGGGAGAGTGAATAAATCTAGCTCTGATTTTAAGCACTCGCAAGAGTGTGCGTGTAAGAAAGACATTTTATTTAGTTAATTATCCAAATATATCTGCAACGGTGCGTTTTTTACGCTTAACAATTTTAGTCTTCTTCGTTTTTTTATTCGCCTTTTTCTTAGACTTTGTTGGTTTACGGCCCTTTTTCTTGATACGTTGTAACCGTATTTTCCCAACACCCGAATTTACCCAATCGAGACGGCTACAAAACCCGTCTCACTCGGCCTTAAGGGCGCCAGCCGCGAGAGCGAGAGCTCTCGCGACGAAATTTTAATTTTAAGAGCCGAACGAGAGACGAGAGCGACCCGGCGTCGCTCAGCCTTGGGAATTGGTAGAGGGGGTGGTTCGGTCACCTCCGCGAGGAGGAAACAGAGATCGAGACGAAATACGGGAACTCAAAAGATATTTTATTATAACGTATATCGGGAGCGTGGTCGAGAAGCGACTAGCGTGCACGCTCGTTCCCTCAAGAGCTCAAAACCTTCACAACAAAATAACAACAATACTCCGTAAGTGGATTCGACAAAATAAATGTGGTAACGGATAATCGGCAACAGACAATGCTTCGGAATCTCGGTACTCACACACAATAACTAGCGTGGATCGCAGCCACGGTACCTTTCGCAACAGATATTACACAAATTAGCCCGATCGCAGCGGGAATACGCGGAATTCTTAAATCACTACTCTAGCCCGGTCGCAGCGGGAATACTCGGAATCTCATAAAAAAATCAGTGAACTAAAGTATCGGAAAAGTTGAACTATGAATGAATTATTAGAAATTTGATAAAACGGAAATCAGATAGTGGACTCGCACGTGGCGCAAACTATTGAATGAGATTACTGAATACCGGAGAACCTTCCAGGCACATAATGTAACGGAAACTAGGTGGAATGAAAAATATGAACTTTACTGGATTTTTCCCCGAGAACAAATTCCGCGTTCCGCGCGCGAAGACGTACCGTCCCCACGATAACGAGTCGAGTTTGCTCTATTCTGTCTCTAGCCTCAAACCGAACACGTACGACGATCTCACCGGATTATGTTGCAGTTGCGGGAGCTTCTCGAGTTGTCCTCGGCCAGAAGTCCCACTTCGCGTATGACAAGATGTCGGTATTCTCGCGGAACGTTAAGCACGGATCGGCAGCGGTCACGACGTCCTTCCTTCTCGGGAGCCTACGATTGAGTCCCCGAGGGAAGTAACGCTCTCGCGATCGCGGGTCCTTTTTCCCCCCACCCTATGCCTGTTGTCGTTTCGCCCTCTGCTCTATTTGTCCGAGTTCCCCGAATTACGAAGATCTCGCGCGGTTCTTTGAATTTCCTCGCGTTCGTGATATCGTGAACGCGAGGTGTGGAGTACGCTCGTGGTGGGAGGTAAATCCACGGGCGTTGGTGCGCGTAGACCCGGGAACTTCGGTGAGACGAGCGAGGTGGTGGCTCAGCGACGAGCCGGACGCTGTAGATCTCGGTAGCTGGTGGCTCGTCGCGTCCAGGCGGTTTCAGAGGGTGGAGAGCCCGTTGTCGGTAATGTCGCGCGCTACCTCGGTAGCGGCGCGGCTGAACGGCGGGCGACGTGTCGAGGTGCTGGCCATGTGATGGTGGCGAGGTCGGTAGCTAGGCTCCAGCCTGCTGTCGGTGGCTGGCTGCGGCGAGATCGGTAGCAAGGCTCCAGCCTGCTGTATGTTACTGGGAGGCGTCGAGATGTCCTTGCGGCGGTTATGACCGCCGTACGCTCGAGAGAATTATCGGGAAAATAAAAATAAGGTCGAAATTAGTCGTGGGAACGGTTCGCTTGCGATTGACCCTGTCTGTTTGCCTGGAAGGGACTCTTCCCGGGGGGAAGAATGCCGTGTGCCGTGCCGATACGAGGGAGAGCCTGAGATTGGGCTCTCTTTGTGGCGGGCGCAGAAAAGCCCCGTCACAACGTTTATCGGTTGAAACTTTTTTCTTTTTCTTTTTCTTCGTAGTTTTTCTAGGCTTACGAATTTTCGTATATTTTAGAGCTCTAAGCGTAGGAGTACTGATGTGAGGACTAGCGTGACCGAACAACGAATGATGCTGCGGTGAGCGGTCCTGTATTTTATATCCTGAACCCTGCATGAGACTCTCAAATGTTTCGTCGGCCTTCCGCTTCAAATTTCTCCCACTTTCGGTCATACGGGCTCTGAATGAATCTTTGAAGGGAGTGTTGTGCGCAACATCACCCAATATATTCATACCAGCATGTAGCGCTTCTTTTCCGACAGCGCGAGCGCCATGAGTGAGCAATGGTAACGCACGCCGAAATAAACCACTGAGAAAGCTTCCTAGACCATGGCCTCGTTGATAGGGAGCACCAATGAAAACGCGGTCAATTCCGCCGCCAACCTGACGCTCGTAATGATCAATATATCGATCCATAGTGATGTATTTTATCGTATACGCTTAAAATGTAATGTAGCAGTCAACGTTCCACTCTGGAATGGTACTGGTTTAGCAGTGTCGGTCCTTATATCTATCTCGATCGTGCTAAATTCAGTCCGTAATAAGGGTATATAAATCGGCGGGGAGAATGATTTAGTTTGCGTGGATCCGTAGATGTAATTTATATTATCTACTGTAACTCCCCCCCCCCCCCCCCCCCTCCCAACATACGAAGGCGAGCGCGTGCCGTGGCAAGCGCCGATGCAGCACGACGGTTCACCAGCGGAACCGGTGGCGCCATCCGACGGGATCGCACGGCACCCCGATCGATACCCAAGCGACGCATGCGCACACGACCCAACAGCAGGGAACATGTAAAGCCCGCCAGCGACATACAGTGGCAGCAAGCAACAACGACGACGACGGACGCCCGTAAATAAAGCGAGGGAAAAAGCCACACCGCTGATTGGCCAGAAGTGACGACACCTCGAGGACAAAAAGATACGATTAGGGGAGAGGAAGAAGGACGAAGACGTCACAGAATTATCGATCAAGGATTGGAGGGTGAAGGAAGAACTCCCCGAAGAACCAATCAGAAAATTAATCGGCAAAAATGCAAAAGCGCAGGCGCGAGTCCGCCAAAAATATACAAAATTCACAGGGAGGGAGGTAGAAATTTGCATACAAAAAGGGTAACAAATCAACCATCCAGTATCAGTCAACGATAACAACAATCACCGGAAGCAACACCAGCGGGACCACCAGCAGAAACGGGCAAGTGGAAAAAGTTAAAAAGGGAATAAACGGACTTATAAAATATTCAAAAGTGCTTGAAATTGAACATGTAAATATTTCCTGTGCCTGCTAATACTTATGTTACGTCCTGTGAATTTTCCCATAAAAATTTTAGATATTTACATCAGGGAATTGGTTAATTATCCAAATATTTGAAACATATTAAATTGCTAAAAGTAAACATTGGAAAAATGCCATTGTTTAATTTGTTGAATTTAAAGTATCAATAAATAAATAAAATACCAAACGGAGGAATCATCCATTTGGTAAAAATAATTAGCCTTCAGGTACGACAGGTTGATGTACAGAGGTGACTGTACGAAGCAAGTCAACCGTACGACAGTCGGTAACCTGAGGCGCAAAAATGCAGATAAGGATATCGGCAGAGTGCTCCTCGCAGTTGTCGAACATAGGCCTGCTTGTACAGCGCGTGTCACGATGGGCACGATGCTGAGAGCGACCGTCAGGCATAATGAGTGCAGCACCTCCTGGACAGTGAAAATCGATGAATGCTAGATCATCGTTATAGTCCAGGAGTATCATAGTTCAAATAATAAATAGAAAAATAAATAGAAAACCGGTTTAAGGGATGAATACAGGGATTGATATAGTATTTTTGGAAACAATAGATAATAGATTCAGGAAATAAAATAGAGTCAAGAAGAAACGGAAGAAAATTAAGTCATATCGTCATGATAACATTTAACATAAAAATTAAATAAAGTATTAAGAAAGAGGAATAAATATAAAAACAATAAATAATCAATAAATAATCGAATAGCAAATAACGAGGGAAAATATAGAAAATTACGGAAACAGGGAAGAAATGTAAGACCATAAACGCCAAAATTCAGGAAAACAATTAGATAAATATTGAGATAACAATTTGTGTCAACAAATGTTAACTTCGCAATGAAAGGTCGTACAAATTTCATTCAAATTTGTGTGTTTATAAAATCCGCGATAAAATTTAAGTAATAACAAATTAAGATGTCAAAATTGATGTGAACCTACGAAATAGGTAATATTTAATTAGACAGCCAAAGAAAGAAATCAGGTGATAAGAGTGGGGAGACGAGGCGCAGGTGTGACAGCGGTGATGCGGGGGTGTCCGGCACCGAGGTTATTTATTCGCGCGCCCACCGCCCATTCGGCACTTCTTCGCGACCGGGGCACAGACCTCATTCTTGTATTGTACTTAGAGCCATTAACAAAGAACTTGTAAATCAACTTGTAAAATTTTCGAGCCAGTATTCATTCTAACCAACTTCAATAAACAGTTCATATCGTTCCAAATCATTCTATCGAATTAGAGTATATTCCTCCTGAAAATCATTTAACCATCGAAATCATCAATCTACATCGTTGAAATCTGGGAAGGACGTTCATTTCTGGAGTCGATCATCATCATCACTCGATTCTGATTTGAGTATTCGGCATTTTGGAAGGACGTTATTTTCGGAAATCAGTCATCATCATTCGATTCTGATTCGAATATTCATCCAGATTGGGAAGGACGTTCTATTTCGATATCGTTATTCTTCATTCGTCAATCGAATCATTCGACCATTAATTCTGAGGTAAAACTATTTAAATCACATCGTAAGCTGGAAAAATTATCATCTACATCTCAAAACATACATTTCTTCTGGACATTTAATTGTCAATGTTTATTTATCAACGTATGTTCATACTCCAGAAAGGTTAGAATATTTCTTTGGACAATATATATTCGTGTTGGTCAATTTTATTTCAGCTATATCAGTGCGCGTTAAAATGTTAGGATAGGTCGGGAGAAAGCAGTGAGTGTGATAGCGCATCGTCGCGAGGCGTGCGTCGAGGGTGACGCGCGAGAGAGTGAGATAGCCGCATATCGTGTTCCATCCTATAGAAAGAGTTAGCATCCAGAATTTTCTTGTCCAGTTTAAAATCGTCAATTAAAATCTAGTAAATTCCAAATTTTAACCGTGAATAAAATTTCCTTAATATCAAATATATACACTCTAGGCCTTATCCCGAATTATTTTCCGAAAGGTTAGGTTCAAAACAGGGCCAAAACCTCGATAAAGCGTCATCTCCGAATAACGTGTATAGGGAGGGTGTAAATTCTCCTTGACCGAGATGGAGTGAAAATTTCTGATCGGGACGTAACACTTATAAAAATCTGGTTACGCTGAAATTGAACTTGTAAATATTTCCTGTGCCCGCTGATACATATAAAAACTCTTGTTACGACGCATAAAACTATTTCCGATGCTTGCTGATACTCATAAAAATTCTTGTCACGCTTGCAAAGACTTATAAAAATTACGGAACGCTTGCTAAAACGTATGAAAGGTTCGGAACGCTCGCTAACACTTATAAAAATCTCGGAACGTTGCGAACTCAGATAAAAACTCCGGTTGCGCGTAACGAAACGTACGAAAATTCAAACCGCGGGATAACAAAACCGAAGCGCGCCGGTAAATTACCAAAAGTGACCGGGAAATTTCGGCGTAAAGAAGTAACGCGGAAAATCCGGAAACGCGAATAGAAATCGCAAGGTGCACATCCCGGGATACCATCCGTGAAGCGGCGACGAAAAAGGAGCAGAAGAAACCCGAAAATTCGATGAAGAAAAGTTGAAGCGACGGAGCTGTCACCGGCGCACCGAGCGCTGTGACGTCACAGCAAGCCAAGCAGCGCGCGGCGGCCATCTTGCCACAGCTCGAACTAAGGCCCCGACTCGCATAAGAGGCACATCCTCACGCGGCGACAGGAACCGGATTGGACGAATCGAGGCCAATCGGGCAAGACACAGAGAAGAAAAACGAGCAAACGAGCTGGGAAAATATTCAAAGAAATGTAACGGGAGAAATAAAGATAAAAAGTCACTTATTATCTCGCGCCTGGCACACCATCTGTAATTCCTTGACACTCGGGTCCCCGAATCCTTCCGTTTGAGCGCCCGTTCCTCTTAAGGAGGTGCGCAAATACGGAAAAAATTGTACCAAGCATTTGCTACCGTTACATTTGGCGCCCAACGTGGGGCTCGAGAAGAAAGGAATTGGTTGTGCTAGGACGGTGGGAATCAAATAAGGTAAATCGACGAATCGGAGAACGATTGAGAAAGGAATATTGCCGAGCAGCATGGCAGGAAAATCAGTGGCCGAAGAAAGGCGCGAACTCGAGTTGATGGCGGCAGAAGAAAACGCGCATCCCCACATGGAAAAAAGTGTATTTGGAGTATATTGAAAAATATATTTAAAATATAGAAAATATATTTTGTTCCAAAAGTTACGTATGTCGAATATATTTTGAATTGTACGTCAATTATATACCAAGTATATAACAAAATATATTCGAGATGTATGATTATTACTTTCAAACTGTACAATGAATGTAGATTCCATACATTTTTCGATGTACCTATAAATATATTCGAATGTATGATGCCAAATACATTAAAAGTATATGAGAAATATATTCCACATATATTGTAAATGTGAGTTTCATATAATCGAAGTATACCTGGTACATATATGAAATATATATAATTTACATTTCGGAATATATTCCGAATATACGCGCAATATATACTTGGAATATATGTTTGATATACTTTGGAGAATACCTAAAATGTATGTTTCATATACTTTGGGGTAACGGATTTTTAACTTTTAACTTATTCATAATCTGACAGAATGTATAATTAATCAACGACAGTTAATTGACTGTCTACTCATAGTAGAAAATAATTATGGACTATAGTAGACTTACAAATGTGCCTCACTGTATACGAATATAAAAAACGCTTTGCGCCCTGTGCTGTGACGTGACATTTTCGCGTCCCGTCACTTGACACGGTTTTGGTCGGGCAGTGGGCCGGATTTACGGCCCTGAGAACGCCGCTCGTCAAGCCGGCTCGGTTACCGACTCACCGAAAGGGATTTCTCTTTCATTTTCTTGCATTTTCTGTTACCGTATTATTTCGGTCACCGTCGTTTTTTTTTGTGTGTCGTTTCGAAGCTTTGTTTTAGGCCACGATGGAGTCTAGCGACTCTCCGACCCGACCGTCGGGCGATTTTGCCCTCGGCCGTGCCTATCGGGGAAATTGGCCTAAGAGGGCCGGAGAATCTCCGTTTGACAAGCAGGCGGAAGCCGAAGATCAGCTTCCGCGGAATAGGAGGCCGGAGGGACGCGGGTAGTGACCAACATACAGGGTTTCCCGTCCCTCTCGACTACACGGCCTGGAGCCGTTCCTGTCCCGTCGAGATCCGTGGACGACGCAGACCGCTCATCACGGCGCCTCCACTTGCGGGGATTACGAGGAAAAAGGGAAACATCGAGGTGCAGTTATTTGGCGTATCGCGTGGGCCCACCGCGGAGGAAGAGGGACGCCTTAACTTCGCGAGGGAGGCCTCCCCTCATGTTCATCTTGCCCCACCGGATCCTGGGAGGAAGCCGTCCGTGGACATCGACAATCACCGCTGCGAGCGGAAGATTTTCGCGGGTAGCGGGGCACGGCCGGAGGAGAAACCGGTTTCTCCGACGCCTTAGCCGTTAAGCGTAGGCTAGATTCGGGAGTCGCGAGAGAGGGGGAAGCGCTAGTGCGGACAGTCCCGGGAGCCGTTAATTTATTCGTCAGTCGGTGATCGAGTCTAGTGACGAGTGGCAGCGCTTCGTTTTTCGTCCAGCGTGCTCCCGGGCTGTCTACACCGGTAAGCCCCGTCTCTCTTGTGCTCTGTGCTAGCCGGAGATGCCGAACCCGGACCCAATTGTCTTGTAGAATTGTATCGCCTTCTTTTATCGCTTATCTTTTAGTTTTGAGTCTTTTCAATGCTTTTCTTTTTGCCCTCGGGCGGCATAGTGGGTCCGGCGCAGCATGTCCGGCTAAATTTTCTCGCTCTGGTCAAATGTTTCCCTGTCTCTGTTTCTTTTGTATCGGCTATCTATTATCCGGTAAATCTGTTTTCCTAATTCTCTATATCTCTATTTCGGCTGTCTCTCTCGATATTTCCCTATATATTTTCATTGTCTTGGTTGAGTTTATACGCGGGTATGGCTACCGTCATTATAATCGTGTCTTATCGGCTATATTCCGCAGGCATATTGATTAAGCTTTTCTTCGGCGGATTCTCCGGTCCCATCGGCTACATAAAACCTCGCGAGACAAAGGGACAGCGTGCGCGTTGGATCGCGTTCGTTAGGCCGGTCGATAGAGCGCTGGCTATAGAGCCCGCTAAAGGTCACGGTCGAGCGGTGTTTACACCCCGCGGCTCGTACTGGGAATTGGCCCGGCTATCTCGGCTATCTGGCGTTCGGCTATTATTTTCCAGCACTTACTGTCCCCTTTGTTCTATTACGCGTCGAGCGCACCGGTGAATCGGCTATATTTAGAGATTTAATGTTCTGGCAATCGCAACTTGTTAATTTTCCACCCCTTTCTTTTCTTCTTCGCGTACATTTCGTAGGTTGTTTTCCGGTTAGTCATACGTCCTGTCGAATGTTGTCCCTCGCACGTCGGCTACCTTGGATTTCGGTAATTTGACTTTCGGCTACATCCCATTTTTCGGCAATAGATTATTTTCGCAGGCTACATTTAACCTTCCGGTAAAAAGTTATTTTACCTGGCTACACCTCATTTTTCGGCAATAGATTATCTTCTCTGGCTACATTTAACCTCCCGGTAAGGAGTTATTTTACCTGGGCTACATCCCATTTTTCGGCAATAGATTATTTTCTCTGGCTACATCTAACCTTCCGGTAATAAGTTATTTTACCTGGCTACACCTCATTTTTCGGCAATAGACTATCTTCTCTGGCTACATTTAACCTCCCGGTAAGGAGTTATTTTACCGGGCTACATCCCATTTTTCGGCAATAGATCATTTTCTCTGGCTACCTCTAACCTTCCGGTAATAAGTTATTCTACCTGGCTACATCCCATTTTTCGGCAATAGATGAATTTCTCTGGCTACCTTTAACCCTCCGGCAGCGAGTTATTTCACATGGCTACATTTACCCCTCCGGCAATAAAGTTATCTTACCGGGCAACATTTAGTCCTTCAGCAAACGTTTATTCTCTCTGGCTACATTTGTTTCGTCCCTCTTACGGGAGTTATTTCACCGCTAAGTCAAGTACCGACGTCGAATACCCTGCGCTTCTGTATCGATTATCCTGTTGTTATTCAGTGAAAATAAATATTTGAATCCTTGCGATTTGGTTGTTCACTCGCCCGTCCACCCCCCTCTACCGTTTTCTCCCAGGTGGGCTGAGTTAGTCGGAGTCTCTCCAGCCTCGCCTTACCCGTTTCCCTTGCTCGTCCCCGTACCCCGCAGCGAATTAAATAAAATGCCGTTTACCGAGCGGTGGTACCAAGGTACCTGGCGCCCAACCGCATGTGGGGAAGTGGCTGCCGCTTCGCCACGCGGGGACAGCTTCGTTCGGTCGGCATCGATCAAAATACGTAATCTCGTCGTGGGTTCGAGCCCCGAGATTCGGTACCGAGCCCGAGCAAGGGAGTTCGGACAGTGGGGGTTGGAGCCAGGATGTGCGTGGTGTAAAAATCACGTTACAAAATGGCGCCCAACGTGGGGCTCGCGAGTGATAAAAATTAGAGTCGTGTTGCGATTGCAAGAAATTTGTGTGGTTGATAGCTTTAGAATCGAAAGATAGCGTGATATTCGTTTTTTTTTGGTAACCAATTCTTCGTGCTTATCGGACTGTCGTTAAGCCTAATCCGCAAACAAAGCGAAGGACCGTTTCTTCGTATGCGACCCCTCCCTCGATCGAGATAATCCTCGGCCACTGTTATTGGATTTTGTTTCGAGGAATTTCAGGCTTAGCGTTCTTATCCTTTGTTTTGTTCATCGTAGGGTTATCCCTCTCGGCTGTATAGCGCGAGGTGTAAATAGAGTGTGTTGTGAGTTACAAAGCCTGTTGGTGGGCACCTTACCACATTAATCCTCTCCGCTGAATAGCGCGTGAGGTAAACACTTTCTTTGGCTGCTTAGTAGGAGCGCCGAAAATCGGAGGCCATACATTTTTTTTTCCCCTCTCCTTCTGGGATTTTGTTTTCGCCCCTGTGTAGCCTAGCGGATAAATTCCGGTGAAGCTCGAGTAAACTGACGAGAGCTTTGTTTCGCCTCCGTGTTTTTTTTTTCGCTCGCTCGGCTTCCCGTACCTCGCGACGTGGGCCGCTCTGACGGACGACCTATTAGTAAATGAACACGGGATGGGAGCAAGACCATCGCCGAGCGTACCGGGCGTTAAGCCGTTGTTATCGCGATTGCGAAGGTGAAGAAAGCTGGCCTCGAACAAGGCGGATTAACACACCCCCCCCCCCCCCCCCCCGAACCGAGTTCGGCGATAATAATTTTTTTTTTCTTTCCTCATCTCTCTCTCTCTTCCCCGTTCCCCTCCCAGCGAATACGCTTCGAGCCATGGGGAGCAGCCCCGGTGAATCACGAGACGGGCAAGCAGTTAGTAGTGCGCAGCGATACCGATCAGACCTCTTTGGCTCAAGCTTGATATACCCTACGCGAGTATTAGAAGGACAGTTAATTCACCGAGTACCAGCAGTGAGATTGTGGGCACGGGATCCGTGTGCGTCGTCAGCGGCTACCCGCGCTTAGTATCGGCTCTATCCCTAGCGACAATTCGCCCCAGTTTCGGCTCCTTTTCTGAGAGATATCCGCGTACAGCATCGGCTAAATACCCGCGATTAACATCGGCTAACTATTCGCGTGCAGCATCGGCTGAATATCCGCGACCCTCCGGGGACTGTCAGCGAACTGACTGGGCTACATACTTGCGTA
This sequence comes from Exephanes ischioxanthus, assembly GCA_958510785.1. Taxonomy (NCBI): domain Eukaryota; kingdom Metazoa; phylum Arthropoda; class Insecta; order Hymenoptera; family Ichneumonidae; genus Exephanes; species Exephanes ischioxanthus. The sequence goes on along the minus strand of OY294017.1, from coordinate 27,815,396 downwards.
CATCCGCACTCATCGTTACAGCACCTTTCCATCGGCTACATAGTGGACCTGCGACTTCCGGGCGAATGGTTCGATTGGGGCCAATAAATTCCTCCCCGGTTTGGGACGGCATTTGGGTACTGCAGGCTCCGGAGCTGGACGGAGGTCTCGCCAATTTTGACGTAGACTTAACCTACGGAGTAAACGTCGTAAAACTACACGCAGTTGCGGAGGGAGTGGTCATCGACACGAGCAATACCATCTCAATCGAGGCTTCTCCTGGGGTATTCGTCCAAACTCTGGGGACCATCACCTTGTGGCACACTCCCACCCCGTTCCACGTAGTAGAGCAGTTCCCGATTCTGCAAGACGGGGTCATAGGGGCCTTTTAGGGTTTCTAGAAGAGTGGCGAACTCTAATAAGGAACCCGAATAGGTTACATTTCGAACCCAGTTTGCACCCCTACCATATCGGCTACATAACTGCGTCCTCCGTCAGGGACTCCCTTAACCTCGGCTACATATTCGCGCGTTCCGGGTGAACGCTACCCCGAGATCCTTAGTTCGGCTACCTAAGCCGCGTGAGTTGCCGATCGTGTTCCTAACGCCCCGGAATGTCGGACCACGACGACCCTCCAAGAACGGTACCAGCTACCACCCAGACGACGACGGACCTACCGCGCCCGGGAGACCAAGGGGGTCGAACGGCCGAGCAGAACTTCCCGAACGATAATTTGGGCGCCTGCGCCCTACCGCCGGAAGGAAACCCCCGAGACTCGGGGTTCGGGACTTTCGTCGGGAACCAGTGGTTGGTGCCGCCATGGGGGCCGGATACTCCGCATCACGCGAGTAGCTTCGTCCAGCCACCTCCGGGAGTAACGTTTGGGACGCAGCCGAATGACTCGGGGCGTTTTCCCGGTTACGGGGCACCGGTTGCCACCACCGCCGCCGTCTCAGGCAGCCGCACCAGCCTGCTCGATCCAACAATGAGCCGGGGTGCGATTCCCCGAACCCGTGGCTCCGCCGGTAATGGAAGGCGACAATCGGCCGGTAACCCGCAAGCGCTTGGTCCGGAAGTCGAAAGGTCGCTGGGGCCCGTCCGAGGCAATGATCACGGCTCGTCTTCCGCGGCGACCGTGCTAAACACCATGCGCAAATGGAACATTTCCTTTGCGGGACGGAGGGGGCAGGATGTGGACACGTTCCTCGCGCGCGTCAGCGAGGGTCGTGCTTTGTTTCCGGTAAGCGATAAAGATCTAATTCGCTGCCTCCCGTTCTTTCTCACGGGGGTCGCCCTCCAGTGGTTCCGAAACGATCAGGGCCGTTGGACGACCTGGCGAGAATTCACGTCTGCTTGCCGTTTGCGTTTTGGAGACCCGGATTACCAGTACGCCCTGCGCGAGGAAATCATGCGCCGTACGCAGGGTCCAGAGGAACCGGTGGCGGACTTTCTAACGAACCTTCGGGGTTTGTTCGCTCGCCTCAATCCCCCGTGGAACGAGGCCGAACAGATTCAGTGCGCGTACCGCAACTTGCTTCCCCGACTGCAGATTTCGATCCATCGCGACGACGTGTTCGATTTCGATTCGTTCGAACACATCGCGGTAAGGGTCGAGAAGAGCTACCAAGCCACCCGGTCGTATCGAGCCCCGCCAGCCCCCGAACAGTCACTCTGCCCGGAGTTGGCGTACCGTAATCCCCGAACACCGCGCGCCGCCGCCCCGGTTGGAGCATACGCCGCTGTGCAGGCGCAGTCCGGGGACGCCACCGCTCAGCAACCCTTCAACCCATTCTGGGTGGAGGGACTCGGGGAGTTCCCAGGAGAGCAGTTCCCCGAGGAGCCCCTGGACCACCTGAATGCGATTCGCAACCAACCCGGTACCCGGCGTTGGCCGAACACGAACAGGCCAGCGGCGACCGCCGCCATGCCGGTCGAGGCGTCCGGTTCGAGCGCCGCAGTGGGCGACCTAAACCCCTTTAGGAACCCCGCGTCCCAACCGAACCCCGCGCGTTCGGCCGTGGGGGCACCCACGAACCCCTCGAACCCCCGCCGAACGTTGCAGTGCTGGAACTGCCAAAGCACGGAACACCGGTTCAACGCGTGCCTCGAACCGCGCAAGCTATTTTGCTACCGTTGCGGCAAGCCCGGGTGTAAGACCACGACCTGCCCGTGCTCGGGAAACCACTAGCGGCAGGAGCGGATCGGTCGAACGTAATGCCTGCCCCGATATTAACCGCGACCGAGACCGTCACCGACCCCGCGGGAACCCCGCTCCCCTCCTTCTGGTGTAGTAACTTACAAACGGAGGAGAGTGCCACCGCGTTTTTCGTTACCTTCACCGTGAGCGGATGGCCTATAAGGGCTTTAATCGATTCGGGGTCCAGTCGAACCTTTTTCGGTCCCACCGCGATTTGCTGGATGGACGACCTTCGAGTTCCCCGTAAAGTTGCGGAGCCCCGAGGGGTAAAATGGGCGGTGGACAAAAGGAAATTGCGTACGAAACCGTTAGCCCCAACATCACATTAAACGGACATTCGTTCCCCTTCACGGCGTACCTCCTTCCGGCCTTGATTCTACCCTGTATACTCGGTTTAGACTTCCTCCAAGCTGCCCGTTTTGTGGTAGACTTCGAGGCAGCCCGCTGGTACAGCAAGTCGAACCCCGCTCATTCGTTCGGGTTTGAGGTACAAACAGGACCGAGTGCCGCCCAGGCTCTCTGTTGCGGGCTGCGAGAAATAACACCCGATCAAGCTCAGCAGATCGAGCGACTGGTCAGGGAGGAAGTTCCCCCGATCCCGGTTAAGCCCGGCGCAACTAACCTGACGGAGCACACGATAGATGTAGGAGGCCACCCGGCTATTAAGCAGCGATACTACGCGGTATCCCCGGCAATCGAGAAGGCGATCCACGAAGCGGTTCGGGAAATGCTGAGTGACGGAATAATAGAGCCCTCCTCTAGCGATTGGTCAAGCCCGATAGTCATGGTCAAAAAGCCGAACGGGAAGCTGCGTTTCTGCCTGGACTTCCGTAAGGTTAACAGTGTCACCAAAAAAGACGCATACCCGATACCGCTAATGAATAGTATTCTGGACCGATTGCGAAGTGCCAACTACATCACGACGTTGGATCTGAGTCAAGCGTACTTTCAAGTACCACTCGAAGAACGAAGTCGGGAAATAACTGCGTTCACCGTCCCGGGGATGGGTTTCTTCCAATTTCGGAGGATGCCCTTCGGCTTGACTAACGCGCCCGCTACGTTCCAGCGCTTGCTCGATCGTCTCCTGGGTTCCGAAATGCAACCCTACGTTTACGTTTATCTAGACGATATTATTATCGTAACGCCTACGTTTGAGGAACATCTGCATTGGCTACGCCTCGTACTCCGGAAGATTCGGCAGGCCGGACTCACGATTAATGCGGAAAAAAGTGAGTTTTGTTGCTCCGAAGTTCGCTACCTAGGCTTCCTAGTGAATCGACAGGGTTTGCAAGTAGACCCCGAGAAGGTAATGCCCGTCTTGGAATACCCCGCGCCCCGTAACATCAAGCAACTGCGCCGATTTTTGGGTATGTCTTCTTGGTACCGTCGGTTTATCCCGGACTTCGCTAAAACCGCCAGTGCGCTGACGCTGCTGCTCCGAAAGAACCAGCCTTGGGTATGGGGCGACGCCCAACGAAAGGCGTTTCACGAAATTCGCCAGTGCTTGACCGCCCCACCGACCTTGGCGTGCCCCGATTTCGGTAAGCCATTCGTGCTACAAACGGACGCTTGTAGCGTCGGATTGGGGGCTGTTCTGACCCAAACCACCGACGAAGTAGAACACGTCATTGCTTACGCCAGCCGAGCCTTGAAAGACGCGGAGAAAAACTATACCACAACCGAGCAGGAGTGCCTCGCGGTGATCTGGGCTATTAAAAAATTCCGCTGCTACCTGGAAGGTTACCATTTTACGGTCATCACAGACCACTCGAGTTTACGTTGGCTACATAATCTAAAGAATCCCACGGGGCGATTAGGCCGATGGGCCTTGGAAATGCAAGAATACGATTACGAGATCGTCCACCGTAAGGGGGCCCTCCACCATGTCCCCGACGCGTTATCTCGGATACCGGAGCTTGTCTGTACAGTCTTACAACCGGCCATCGCGACTGCGGATCGTTGGTATAAGAATCGGCTACGTGACGTTAGGCGGAAACCACAAAGATTTCCCGATTGGAAAGTGGAGGACAATAGGCTATATTACCATCGGCTACCTCAACTCCCGGCTTTAGAAGTAGGAGACCTCCACGAGTGGAAGTTAGTGCTCCCGTCCGAGAACCGTCGCGAGGCCCTCCGCGAATCGCACGACGTTCCACAGGCCGGCCACCTTGGCGTCGATAAAACCGTCCGTCGGCTCTCTATCTATTACTACTGGCCCAATATGTTCCGAGACGTAGTACGATACGTGCGTCACTGTCACGTCTGTCAGTGTAGCAAGATCGAACAGGCCGCACCCGTAGGCTTAATGGGGAAAAGGACGCTAACGCAACCCTGGGATGTCATCGCCGCGGACATTATGGGACCTCTCCCGCGAAGTAAGGCCGGATTCACCTACATATTAGTAGTCCAGGACCTCTTCAGCAAGTGGATAGAGTGCGTCGCATTGCGTCAAGCCACGGGTAAACGAATCGTGGAAATCCTCGAGGATTTGGTATCTCGTTGGGGCGCACCGAGGGTATTGTTGACCGACAACGGGACGGAGTTTATTAATCGCGATCTCCGGGCTTGGGTCGAGCGCGTCGGTATTTCCCACCATACGACGCCGCCATATCACCCTCAGTCCAACCCGGTGGAACGCGTGAATCGGGTCGTGAAAACCATGATCACCGCCTATCTGGGCAACGACCATCGCGAATGGGACTCCCACCTCCCCGAATTTCGCTTCGCGTACAACACCGCGCACCATACCTCAATCCAGTCGAGCCCGGCGTTCCTCAACTTCGGGCGCGAACCACGGCCCACGGCTTTGGTGTACCAGTTTCAACACCAAGAAATCGTCCCGAACACCCCGAAACACTGGGCAGAGCGTATGACTAAACTCGCGTCCTTACGCGATACGGTGCAACACTCGCTGGACGACGCTTATCAAAGACAAGCATCCTATTATAACTCTCGGCGGCGAGAAAAGGAATACAAGGTCGGCGACTTGGTCCTGAAGAGGCAACGCATATTATCGTCGGCAGCCCACAATATCGCGGCCAAATTAGCCACGAAGTTTCACGGGCCATTCGTTATTACCCATAAATTGTCCCCGGTAGTAGCGTCGCTAGCTAGTCCGAATGGCACCTGGGAGGGAAAGGTCCACGTACAAGACCTCAAGGCGTATCATTCGTGATTTTGGTATGCAAAGTTCTCCTTTTTGTGGTTCTCTTGTTCCTTGCCTTCTCTCTGGGCTTCATCCTCTTCGCTTCTATCGGCTATCTCCATTCCTAACTCTATTGGCTCTATGTTCCGCGGCGGTACCTTCGACTAACTTACTAACGCATTCGCACGGTTTACAGCATCACTTTTTTTTTGGCTTCCGCAATTTTTTTTTTTTGGCTACATACACCCTGACTCGGCTCTATTCTTCGAAAAGAACCGACGCGACCACCGCCATCGGACACGTCAAGCGAGATGTCGGAACGACCGGACAGCACCACGACCAACCGCCGAGGCCGCGACTCACCGTCGTCTTCGTCGTCAATCGAGATCCTCGATTACGAGCCGGACGACGAGCTCTCCCCGAGCAACCTACCCGCCGCGTCGAACGGATTGCACCACGAGTCCTCATTCGTTCACGTGAGTGGCTTTGAGGATGTCTCTACGGAGGAGGAGGTCACCCCTCCCCAGTCTCCATCCGCAATGCGCGCCGGGGTACGCGAGGAAGACTATGACCCCGGCGATGAGGACGCGCTCTTGGCCGGAACTGACACCGAGGCGGACGAAGAACGGGTCGACGGCGACCTTCGTCGGGAGAGTGACACCGACAGCCTACTCTCCACGGACTCGGTACTCGAGAGGTTGACCGACTTACGCGACGCGAGTGGGGCGTTCGTCATCGACGAGAACCCCCTTTGGGACCCTCTCCGCCCGCACGCTCGAGAGTCTGCAGCGTTGTTCGCCCTCAAGCCGGCCATAGCGGTCGACCTGGCCCGGCAAGTGAACGCCCTCGCCCACCGAGACTCCGAGCGTTGTCCGCTCGCCCATGGAATGGCTCCTTGGACCCAGTTGGCCACCGGCGTCGAAGATTTAGACGATCACCCCATGGCGGATCCTGCCGCCGAGACACCCTCGAACACTCGGTCCTGCCCAGCCTCCGCTTACGGTGCACCCAACGCACCGCCATTGAGGGTCTTCGCCCTTCAGGATGCCCCGTTGGTTCGGCCGGAACCGGTCGTGGCCCAGGCGATGGCGGAGGTCGACGACCCGCCAACCCCGGGACCACCGACGAGTAGGGACGTGGGAGTACAAACCGACCCTCCGGCGCCTCCACAACCCATAGGAGATCAAGCAGCGGGTAACCCGGAGCCCTCGGCAACTCCCATGGACACGGAGGCTGGCCCCGGACCACGCTACGGGCGATGTTTTAATTGCGGCAGCCCGTCGCACAACAAGCGACAGTGCGTCCAACCAAAAACCCGACACTGTAACCGCTGCGGCCATCCGGGGGTATCGGTGCGGGAGTGTCCGTTGCACGGACAGGAATGGCGGGCACGTGGACCCTGGGTGCCTCAACAGGGGCGGAATGTCCCTCGGGACGAGCTTTTGGAGCGCCCGCGGCCACGACGTCCCCGAGAGCCTACGAGTGACCACGGAGGTCCATCGTACCCCAATTGGCATCAGGACGACGAACCGCGCCATCGCCCCCGCGAGGACGACGATTGGTCCCTTCGGTATCACCCGGAGGAATATCCGCCACCGCGCCGCCAGCGTGTGGAGGACCACGACGGACACACGCGTCGCCGCGGCGAGGGTTATCCGCCACAAAGCCACCACCCGAGAGAGGACGAATGGTGATCGAGCACCGTCCGCGAACTTCTTCTTTTGTTTTTTTTTTTTTTTTTGGCCACCTCCCGCTCAGGCATTCCTAGTCGGCTACATTCAGTCCCGTTAATTTTTTTTTTGTTTTGTATTATTCTTTTTGTTTTTTTTTGGGCCGGGATAATTAAAAAAGGAACCTCCCCGTAAGTCCCGACGACAGGCAAACAAGCCAAAAAGTGTTTATTTTCGTTTTTTTTTTTTTTTGAGGTCAGCTTCGTTTTTTTTGTGGGCCGGCAAACTAGAAAGTACCTCACCGTAAGACCCAGCGACGGCGTATCAGCCAGGATTTTTTTTTTATTTTCCTCCTTTTTTTTTTGAGGTCACCTTATTTATTTCATTTTTTTTCTAAACTTAGTTTCTCATTCACTCCGCCTACCAGTCTCGTTGTGTGATACTAGTTTTAAGGTTTAGAATGAATGGTTTAATTTTTTTTTTTTTGGGCCGGGAAACCCCAAATGTACCTCCCCGTAAGCCCCGGCAACGGCGAACCCGCCCAGAATAATTTTTTTTTCTCCTGTTTTTTTTTGAGGTCACCTTTAGTTTAATTATTTTTTTTTTTTTTTGCCTTCTTTCTTTTTTTTTGGGGCCGGTCGATGGCCAGAATTGACCTACCATAAGACCCTCAAGTAACACGCCAAAGAACGTACTTATAGTTTTGTTTTATTATTTATTTTTTTTTTGGGCGGGCAAAATGACTGAGCTAACTGCCATAAGCCCCACTATCCAAACGCCGAAGAAAGGAGTTTCAACTAAGCATAGGCTAACTATTATTATTAACATTTTCTTTTTTGGTCTCTCTAATTTTGTATTTGGGGCGCATCGAAACCCCACCAACACGCTATTGTTTGTTATTACGACTGACTAGTGAAAGTCCAGTGAAATAAATGGAGAAATCGTTTTATAATTCGGCTCATTACATTTGTCTCTTTGTGTTGTCACCGCATTAAGCGTCCTTCGCGGTTTGCGGATCTCTTCGCGCGTATTAGTTCTTTCGATTTTGGGCGAAATGACCAGACATGCACAGAGTGGAGCATAGCGCTTATCGCGAGGACGGAGGTGATTACCGGGGCTCCGAGAGGGGGTCGCGCCGGTGTATTTTATTGTTACAGCCCGGGAGGCGGTCTTGTCGGTCCACTGTCCGCCAAGCCATGCCGGTACAACACCTAGAGAGACAGGAGTCCACGGCAAAATATGATGAGCGGCGGAGGATTCAACGAGCGCCGTTCGGAAGGCGGCATCCCCCTGGCAACCTATGGGGAGGGAGGTTTGTGACGTGACATTTTCGCGTCCCGTCACTTGGCACGGTTTTGGTCGGGCAGTGGGGCGGATTTACGGCCCTGAGAACGCCGCTCGTCAAGCCGGCTCGGTTACCGACTCACCGAAAGGGATTTCTCTTTCATTTTCTTGCATTTTCTGTTACCGTATTATTTCGGTCACCGTCGTTTTTTTTTGTGTGTCGTTTCGAAGCTTTGTTTTAGGCCACGATGGAGTCTAGCGACTCTCCGACCCGACCGTCGGGCGATTTTGCCCTCGGCCGTGCCTATCGGGGAAATTGGCCTAAGAGGGCCGGAGAATCTCCATTTGACAAGCAGGCGGAAGCCGAAGATCAGCTTCCGCGGAATAGGAGGCCGGAGGGACGCGGGTAGTGACCAACATACAGGGTTTCCCGTCCCTCTCGACTACACGGCCTGGAGCCGTTCCTGTCCCGTCGAGATCCGTGGACGACGCAGACCGCTCATCACGGCGCCTCCACTTGCGGGGATTACGAGGAAAAAGGGAAACATCGAGGTGCAGTTATTTGGCGTATCGCGTGGGCCCACCGCGGAGGAAGAGGGATGCCTTAACTTCGCGAGGGAGGCCTCCCCTCATGTTCATCTTGCCCCACCGGATCCTGGGAGGAAGCCGTCCGTGGACATCGACAATCACCGCTGCGAGCGGAAGATTTTCGCGGGTAGCGGGGCACGGCCGGAGGAGAAACCGGTTTCTCCGACGCCTTAGCCGTTAAGCGTAGGCTCGATTCGGGAGTCGCGAGAGAGGGGGAAGCGCTAGTGCGGACAGTCCCGGGAGCCGTTAATTTATTCGTGAGTCGGTGATCGAGTCTAGTGACGAGTGGCAGCGCTTCGTTTTTCGTCCAGCGTGCTCCCGGGCTGTCTACACCGGTAAGCCCCGTCTCTCTTGTGCTCTGTGCTAGCCGGAGATGCCGAACCCGGACCCAATTGTCTTGTAGAATTGTATCGCCTTCTTTTATCGCTTATCTTTTAGTTTTGAGTCTTTTCAATGCTTTTCTTTTTGCCCTCGGGCGGCATAGTGGGTCCGGCGCAGCATGTCCGGCTAAATTTTCTCGCTCTGGTCAAATGTTTCCCTGTCTCTGTTTCTTTTGTATCGGCTATCTATTATCCGGTAAATCTGTTTTCCTAATTCTCTATATCTCTATTTCGGCTGTCTCTCTCGATATTTCCCTATATATTTTCATTGTCTTGGTTGAGTTTATACGCGGGTATGGCTACCGTCATTATAATCGTGTCTTATCGGCTATATTCCGCAGGCATATTGATTAAGCTTTTCTTCGGCGGATTCTCCGGTCCCATCGGCTACATAAAACCTCGCGAGACAAAGGGACAGCGTGCGCGTTGGATCGCGTTCGTTAGGCCGGTCGATAGAGCGCTGGCTATAGAGCCCGCTAAAGGTCACGGTCGAGCGGTGTTTACACCCCGCGGCTCGTACTGGGAATTGGCCCGGCTATCTCGGCTATCTGGCGTTCGGCTATTATTTTCCAGCACTTACTGTCCCCTTTGTTCTATTACGCGTCGAGCGCACCGGTGAATCGGCTATATTTAGAGATTTAATGTTCTGGCAATCGCAACTTGTTAATTTTCCACCCCTTTCTTTTCTTCTTCGCGTACATTTCGTAGGTTGTTTTCCGGTTAGTCATACGTCCTGTCGAATGTTGTCCCTCGCACGTCGGCTACCTTGGATTTCGGTAATTTGACTTTCGGCTACATCCCATTTTTCGGCAATAGATTATTTTCGCAGGCTACATTTAACCTTCCGGTAAAAAGTTATTTTACCTGGCTACACCTCATTTTTCGGCAATAGATTATCTTCTCTGGCTACATTTAACCTCCCGGTAAGGAGTTATTTTACCTGGGCTACATCCCATTTTTCGGCAATAGATTATTTTCTCTGGCTACATCTAACCTTCCGGTAATAAGTTATTTTACCTGGCTACACCTCATTTTTCGGCAATAGACTATCTTCTCTGGCTACATTTAACCTCCCGGTAAGGAGATATTTTACCGGGCTACATCCCATTTTTCGGCAATAGATCATTTTCTCTGGCTACTTCTAACCTTCCGGTAATAAGTTATTCTACCTGGCTACATCCCATTTTTCGGCAATAGATGAATTTCTCTGGCTACCTTTAACCCTCCGGCAGCGAGTTATTTCACATGGCTACATTTACCCCTCCGGCAATAAAGTTATCTTACCGGGCAACATTTAGTCCTTCAGCAAACGTTTATTCTCTCTGGCTACATTTGTTTCGTCCCTCTTACGGGAGTTATTTCACCGCTAAGTCAAGTACCGACGTCGAATACCCTGCGCTTCTGTATCGATTATCCTGTTGTTATTCAGTGAAAATAAATATTTGAATCCTTGCGATTTGGTTGTTCACTCGCCCGTCCACCCCCCTCTACCGTTTTCTCCCAGGTGGGCTGAGTTAGTCGGAGTCTCTCCAGCCTCGCCTTACCCGTTTCCCTTGCTCGTCCCCGTACCCCGCAGCGAATTAAATAAAATGCCGCTTACCGAGCGGTGGTACCAAGGTACCTGGCGCCCAACCGCATGTGGGGAAGTGGCTGCCGCTTCGCCACGCGGGGACAGCTTCGTTCGGTCGGCATCGATCAAAATACGTAATCTCGTCGTGGGTTCGAGCCCCGAGATTCGGTACCGAGCCCGAGCAAGGGAGTTCGGACAGTGGGGGTTGGAGCCAGGATGTGCGTGGTGTAAAAATCACGTTACAGTGCATACGTTCATAAACCTTATTATTATCGCTATTCGGATCGAAAAAAATCATTGTCGATACAATATCATTAATCGAGGTATTGAATTACCCGGGGTACAACAATGACATCGAGCCTTTAACATTAACATTAACAATTAAATTAACATTAATGTATATGCGTCTAACATAGGGCCATCACATGCCTACGACGCTTTAAGTTTCAAATTAAAATTAAAATTTTCCAAGATCTGGATAGCCGAGTTGGTTAAGGCACAACGGTCGTATTGTTACGACCCAGGGTCGACGGTTCGATCCCCTGCGAGGGACAAAATTATCAGCGTTTTTCCGGGATATTCTTGTCTCTGTCGATAGACTAAGTTCATAAATATAATTAAACGTGAAAATCACTTAATTTTCAAATTTTTTAACTGAGATTCAATACATAGGATATACTTAGGATATATGACACTTGTATCTAACTTATGTCCGGAATACATCTGGAGCTACATTCGACATAAACGTAGAATATACAATATATATACCTAAATTATATATTGAATATACGTTTCAAATTCATTTTTTGTTCCAAAAAGTACGTATGGCGAATACATTTTGAATATATTTCTCATACAACTCGTGTACAGTTTGAATATATTGAAAATACATGCACATATACCGCAAATATATTCGACATATATTTTTAATACATCGAAAAATGTATTTTTCGATATACTTTATTTCCATGTGGGTCGAGCGGCACGAGCACGCAACGATCGGCTTCAGGCACAGCAGGCGGCCGATGATGACAAAACACCCGAAACGGAAGAGACCGAAAACACGGACGAGACTCCGGGCTCGTCGGAAGAATCATTCGACGGAAGCCTCGTGGACGCTAATTTACCGAATCTTACTCTGGCATGGGAATCTACAACGGCGGACGGACTAATAGGCAGAAATAACATCCGAGGTCAGATCGCTATGAATCGCCTCTCGGTAATCCCACGAACGGACGAAGACAACCAGCGGAGTGCGGGAAATGCGTCCTGCACCCCAGAAGGAGGCGGAAGCGGGCACGGACGAGATAATCGACAAACCGACCCCATCAGGGTCACAACCGCGGAAGGTGCCACGAACGATGCATTGATGCGGGTGTTAATGCAGGTTGAGGCTAAGGTAACAAAGCTGCACGATACCCAGGTGAGCCAGGAATCGGCCTGCATCACGCGCACGAAACAGATTCAGGGCAGGATGCTCACCGCCCTGTCGCGTGCGGTGAATGACAGCGAGGAAGAAACGCACCGAAAAATCGTCACGATGCGGGAGTCGATCCGGGACGAGCAGAGACCAATCAACGATCACACACGAGAACAGCTGGCGGCACAGGATGTGGCCGTGGGAAGGTTGATCGACCGCGTCGAGGGGGTTACGAACGTGGCGAAGAAAGCACTGCAAACCGCAGAGGAAAATGCGAGGCGAATTCGGGAGTATGCAGCTCAGGCAAGAGGAGCGATGTCGCAATCGTCCCTCGGAAAAACAATGCTTGGGGGTTTAAACGCCAGCAAGGCCTATGTGGCTTCCAAAAAGCTCCCGACTTTCAAGGGCGATGGGGTCGAGCGGCCAATGCAATATTTAAAATTACTGAGAGATCATTTCAGTGCCATGGAGCCCGAGGGCGCGGAATACCGATGTATGATGGGGGACGCCATGGTCGAAACGGCAAGAGATTGGTGGCACCTGGTGGCGCCGGAAATCTCGAATATCACACAGTTCGAAGAGGCGTTTCGAGCACGATATTGGGGCCCGGAGCTACAAGATAATGTGAAGCGTCACCTCGAATATGGCACGTACTTTATCGAGGGGCAACGTCTAACGAAGGCAGAGTATGCGACCCGGGTGATCGGTAACGCTCGCGATTTGAATGACCCCATCAGCGATGCCGAGACGATCCGCCGTCTCGCAAAACATTTTGATGCGAATATAAGGACCGCAATCCTCGTCCAAGGGGTTGGTAAGGTGAGCGAGCTGATCGAGTTGCTCGAGAGCAACGACTCAGACGGCACAGTGAACGCAGGTAGAACGAACGATCAGCCAGACGGAGGCGGATACGGGACACAGCGAGGAAATGGTCGAGGAAACGGAGGAGGACAGCGACCTTGGCAGCAACGGGGGAGACCGCAAGGCCAATGGCCGAATGCACCGTCTGGCCCGGCCCCGAGCCAGCCACAGTATATTTTACTGTGGCTGGCTCGGGGCCGGCGACAGTAATGTCCCTGCCACAGTATATGGTCCCTGCCACAGTATTACCATCCGTGGCAGGGACCACCGGGGACTGCAGCCGTACCAAATCTCTCGGTTCCGCCGCCATTTTACCCCGTGACTCCGCCCCAAACGCCTGCGCCAGCGATGCAGCCAACGCCAGGGGTAACCGCGAATCCTATGAACCTGAACCAGGGAAACGCATAAACGTTGCGTCCGTACGGTACGCGGAAGAGCCACGAGGCGCAACGGCGGCGATAAAGGAAGAGAAGCAGAGGAAATACGAGAAGAAGCAGAAGGCGGACGAACGGAAGAAAGGGGAGGGTTCTGGAGAAGAAAAAAAGAGAAAAACGATGCGGGCGGGAAAGGAGCAGAAAGCAGGACGGCAAGCGCGACAAAAGTGGAAGAGAGAGTGATGATAAACCCTGTGGGCGAGCAACCCGGAGGATTGGAGATGCAGGGGACGGCTACAGCAGCGGAAGGGACGGATCTCGGAAGGAGTGTCTACGCGGAGGTACCGGAGCAGGCAACTGTCGGTGCTCGCGAGAACAGCCCGGAGGGTCGGCGGTCTCGGGCTCAACCGGCATTCAAACCGACAGGAGAGGATGCAACAAAAAAAGAATTCATCACGCGCGGCGGAGGGGCCGTTCCGAAGGAACGGGCGGGCGAGAAGGGCCCGGGGGAGAGCGTAGTGGCGGAAAATAGGGACAAAACGACGAAGATAAAAGAAGAGCGAAGAATACCAGTACAAACCATTTTCGAAAGTCCGCAGGACTACCTCCTGGATATAGAGGTACCGGGAGGGGGCGCGAGGCATAATGGGACACGACCAATGTGTCCAGAGGTCCTGGTCGACCTCGAAGGAGTGATGGCCAGTGCATTGGTCGACAGTGGTAGCGAGGTATCCTGCATCTCCGAGGAATTTTATCAACAAAATCTGGAGACATTTAAGGAAAGTCCAACCCTGCCGGTGACGTGAACGAGTATCGTTGGAGTGTTCGGAGGGGGTTCCGGGCGAATCAAGCACCAGGTGATGGTGAAGGCGCAGGTCTACAATTCCGGAGGGGACGTGACCTTACTAGTGGTCCCAAAATTGCTAAAGTCGGTGCTCCTGGGTATCGACGCGATGACCGTGCTCGGAGTATACGTCGACACCCACGAAAGAGCCATCAAGGTACGGGGTCGAACGGTTGGGCGCTTGATAGGAGGATACTGGCAAATGGGGGAGAGCCAGGAGGAGAACCGAGGAAAAACCAAGAGAATGGGGGAGAGCAGAGCGATGCTCGCACGGATCGAGGTTACCGACGTCGAAAGAGACCTAGAAGAAATAGACACGAGGTATGTGATGAGCGGAGAAATACACGATCCCGCCTCAGAGTGTCTTCGGGAGGCGGAGGTCGATGAGAAGCTTCGAGAATGCGCGGAGGTGAGCAGCGATGTCCAAGCGTCTTTTAAAGAACTGGTCTACGAATATTGGGATGTCTTTCGGAAGCGTCCAGGGAGGATGCAGTCATACGAACATCGGCTCGTCTTGAAGGATGAAAGACCGTTCGTGGCTCGCTCATATCCCGTCCCGATGGCCTACCGAGGAAAAGTGACGGACGAGATCAACAAAATGCTCGCACAGGGAGTAATTCAACGATCGTCGAGCACCTATATTAACCCGTTGGTCACCGTTATCAAAACCAACGGGGACGTACGGCTATGTCTAGACGCCCGACAACTGAACGAGCACCTCGAAGGGGACTATGATACGGCCTTGCCCACAGAAGAGATATTCCAGAAATGTGGAGGTGCGAAGGTTATGTCAACCCTGGATCTGACCAGCAGTTTTTGGCAGCTCCCGTTACATCCGGAGTCACGAAAATACACGGCGTTTCGACACGAGAATAAGTGTTACGAGTTCACGGTAACACCATTCGGTCTAAAAACGAGTACCGCGGCGCTCGTTCGAGGACTGGACATCGTCCTTCGGAACACAGGAGATTACATCATAAATTTCGTGGATGATCTGCTGATAGTGTCAGGAGATACGAGACAACATTTGCAACACTTACGACAATTATTTTTCAAAATACGGGAGCATGGAATGACACTAAAAAAGGAGAAATCGCACTTTTTCCGGAAGGAAGTAAACTTCCTCGGGCACGTTGTGACAACCAAGGGGATCCGGCCACAACCTGACAAGATCAAATCAATAAAAGAGTTTCCCCGCCCAAGAAACATAAAACAACTGCGAGGGTTTCTCGGGCTCGTGAATTTTTATACGAAATTCACTAGCATACACGCCGAAGAAACGGTGCCATTGTTAGGTTTGCTAAAAAAAAGAACGGTATGGAAGTGGACAGACGGACATGAGGAAGCGTTCACTCGGGTGAAACAACTGTTTTGCGAATCAGTCATCCTTGAACACCCAGACGTCGCCAAACCATACGCCCTGACAACAGATGCTAGCGACTACGCGCTCGGCGCGGCACTCTCACAAACCGACGGAGACGGCGAAGTCGGAGTGATAGCATTCGCTAGTAGAACACTTAAGGGGGGCGGAAGTCGGATACACGACTTCGGAAAAGGAGTTACTCGCCATCGTCTGGGCGCTCCAGAAGTTCCAGAGTTATTTGAAAGGAGCAAAAATAACGGTGATAACGGACCACAAGGCTCTCACGTTTCTGAAATCATGCCGATTTACGAGCGACAGACTACTAAGGTGGGCCTTACTACTCCAAGGATACGATCTGACAGTGGAACATCGGCCGGGAAAGGCGAATATGGTCGCCGACACGCTTAGCAGGCTTCGGGATCACACATACGAACCCGACGGAACGACCCCGGGAAGAATCATCGTCGCAGCCCTGGCACAAAAGCCCTCAAAAGGATTGGTACAAAAAATGCGGACAATCAGGGCCTTACAGAGGAACCAGGAAGACTTAAAGAGTGTCACCCTATTGGAGAGCGGAAAAGAGACCGAGGCACATCCCAAGAATTACCGCCTTAAGGAAGGCGTGCTACAAAAAGCAGCGAAGACAGGACAATGGAAGGTCGCGTTGCCCGAGGAGATAAAAGAAATCTTGGTCGAAGAATGCCACGTCATGTACGGCCATATCGGTGCGAACAAAGTATTCCAGATGGTGAACGAGGATTTCGCCTACCCTGGATTTGCGAAGAGTATCAGACATCAATTGGCCACCTGTGATACGTGCCAGCGTACAAAATCCGCCGTGCAAAATAGTTATGCAAATATGCAAACCATCGTACCCGAGGGACCCGGGGACTTACTCTCTATTGATTTCTACGGCTCACTACCGGAGTCGACCGGTAGGGAACGCCATATTCTCGTAACACTTGACGCCTTCACAAAATTCGTCGTGCTATACCCGATGCAAAAGGCGAACACCAAAACGGTCATAAAAAACTCAGCATGGATTACATTCCGAAGCACGGAAAACCAAGAAGAATCCAGTTCGACCACGGCACGCAATTCACGGCGAAGGCATGGAAGAAATGGTTAGAGGACGAAGGAATCCGAGGGGTGTTACGCCTCGTCAATACGCCATCCACAGGGAAATATCGTCGAGCGAGTTAACAGAGAGCTTGGACGTTTCTTCCGAACCCTATTAATGGACCGACACACCGCATAGGCAAGGTCGGTGCCGATAATCCAGGACTGCATAAATGATTCTCCCCACGACACCACCGAGTATACACCGACGGACCTACAAACAAAGAAACGACCGCATCGGCCGTGGAAAAATTGGATACCAGCATTAAGGGAAAAAGCAGAGGAAATGGTAGACCATGCGAAAAAACTGGAACAAGTCCAGCTCAGGATTCTACGTAAGGGGAGAGGACGGGCCGCAAAATTCGACCAGTGTCACCGCATGACGACATACGAAGAGGGCGATTTAGTCCTGGTCAAAGCATTGAATGTGTCAAGCCAGAACAATCAGGTCGCCGCGAAATTCATGCCGCTGTACGAGGGACCGTACCGGATCGGCAAATGCGTGGGACTAGCAACATAGGCGCTCGGGGATCCGGAATCAAGGAAAATCTGCGGGAAATTCCACTCGAGTCTCCTGAAAAAATATAAGGAAAGATCACAGGAGAAAGAAATCAATTACTCCGAGGATGACGCATAAGACCGGGGGAAGTCACCTATAAAATAAAAAAATAAAATGGAATGAAATAAAATAAAATAAAATAAACCAAAATAAAATAAAATAAAATAAAATAAAATATCCGTGCCGACAAAAAAAAATAAAAAATACCCAATTACACAGAAAGGAAGAACCGTCAAAACGCACAGCGAAAGCGAAGACATATACCCAGACATGACAAGGCGGAGGAAGAGACGAAAAACAGTTTAAAAAAAAAAAATCAAACAAAGCCGGGAGCGACCGCGACGGGAAGCACCAAGCCCGACGCCCGCCGCGGGCATACTGCCAGCAAGCATCAAGAGAGCGGCCGAAGAAGACCCCCCACCGAGCAACGGCACGATAGCGGGTACGGACAGCCGCACAAAGCGGACGAGCCGAGAACGGGACGCGGGGCTCGGGAGGCGAGCCACCGGCAGCCAGAAGAGAGCAGCGACGCGCAACCCAGGGCTTCTAAGAGAGACAGCGGCAGCATAGGCGGAACCTACCCCAGCGAGGCCGAGTGCACGGAAAGACATACCCGAATTCTACGATGCCCCCCTGGGTGTGCGCCACAAAGAAACCAACGAGACAGCACGGCGCCAAGGCGGAACCCCCACCACCGGGCACGACCTAGGAAGGCCGGCACGCGCGCGCTATCGAAGATCGATGCGACGGTCGATAACAGAGAAGATGACCGGACAGATAAAGCTGGAGGACCAATCACAGGGACCGGGAACGGATACGCGACCAATAAAACACAAGAAAAGGATATTGAAAGCTCAAGGCCAGAGAGAGGAGTCAAAAAACACACAAACACACTAAAAATGCCAAAAAAGAAAACGGGGGAAGGGTAAGGGACCCCTGGCCCACCTTGGAGACGACAAAAGACGATTAAAACAAAGGCAAAAGCAGAGGCGGACAGCACGTGGTGAAGAGAAGCGAAGAACATTTAACGGAAAAAATAAAAGGAAAAGATAGTGAAAAGCGAAGAACAGTAACGAAAAAAAAAATAATAAAGTGATTGGAAGGGGAAGATAGTGAGAAGCGAAAAACATTGAATAAAGTGATTAGAAGAAAAAAAATAGGGAAAAGCAAAGAACAATTAACAAAAAAAGGCAGTGATTAAGAAAGCGAAAAAAAACAGATAGTGGGAGGCAAATCGAAAAAAACACGGTGAAGAACGAAGAACAATTAACAATAGAAAATAAAACGGTGATTAAGAAAGAAGGAGAACAATAAAAAAAAAAAAACCCGGTTAATTAAAAGAAAAAAAGTGAAAAGGAAAATGAACACCTTTAAGTGCTTCCCGGCCCGGACACTGCAGGAGAACTGTAAAGGGATCGAGATTCTCACGGTGAAGAACCCATCACGGATTTACTTTCACCTCAGCGATCCAGAAGGAATCCGAGCGAGGTGTTACGTCCTGACCGGCGAATGTTGAGTTCGCTCGGAAAGAACCATAAATGAGTGGTCTCTCTTTCGGGTCAAGGCGTTAGCCCTTTACCCAGGGACGGAGACCTCGCCGTACTGCCGTGGATTTATTAAGGGAAGACGTACAGAGGAAGTGAGCCTCTGGGAGAACTACAGGCGAACACAGGTTGCATGCAGAAATAAATGTTGAAGTCGGAGATTTCAAAGTGATACTCACAAAATATATATATTGTACGGTGAAAAGTTCGATGTTACACTGGTTTACAAACTTGAAGCCGGATTGCTCGGTTTTACTTTTTAATGCTGGACTCTGCCTCGCAGGGCTAGAGCTTCGTCGTAGCAGAGCCTTGTTCGCTCTGTGTAGCGGTGATCGTAGTCGCAGGTTCGATGCCGGTGAAGTAACTGAACTTATTCGGAAAATTCGGTCCTTATATACTAGTTCTAGGCGATTTTATGGCTAAATTGCGTGCCGTTGGTTCATTGTCCCTTAATTTTGAAAAGGGGCGAGAATCGGCATGAGTGAATAGGAATATAGGTTAAACGAGTGTGTGTGAGTAAAAGATGCGTTTAGGTAGGGATTTTGTAGACTCGTGGCTAGAGTGAGACAGACTTTACGTGTGCTTTAAAGATTTAGATAATGAGGATGTATTGAACGAGAATAATGCACAGGGCTTTTATGCGTGCGTAATTTAGAATAGAGAGAGAAGATTTTACGAGCGCGAGTGAAAGTTCCACGAGCGCGAGGGTTTTGAATGCTGAGAATGCATTAAATGAGTAGGGTTTTTATGCGAGTGTAATTTAGAAAAGAGAGAGAAGATTCTACGAACGCGCGGGATTTGAGTACTGAGAATGCATTAAATGAGTAAGGTTTTTATGCGTGTATAATTTTGATGCAGTGTGCGTGTAAAGATTTGGTGCGTATGCGTAGATTAGAAAAGAGTGAAAGAAACGCGAGGGTCAGAGCGAGAGAGTTTTACGACTGTGAGGGATTAGAGTGAGAGAGCGAATGGGTAGGAAAATGAACACTGGCGCGTGCCGCAGCGGCACGTGCGGCTGGTCAACCTAATACAGCGGTTGATAATTTTTGTCTACGATTAGGTGTTTCTCACCAAAAAAATATAGGTGACATGTTGCGTAGGACGTAACAGAGGCTGCTCACCTACTTCACTGAGACAAGCCTCACGCACCCGGAAATCCACCCGCTCATAGAGGAGGAAGCATACGAGGGAGCGCCGGTATATGTTCGCTGCGACTGCCGGATGTACCGAGCCGTCGTCGAGAAAGAACGCGACGAAGAGGGGGATATCCTCGTATGGCTAGGAGACTGGGCGATGACCCTCATCACCAACCTCGAGGAACTGTATACGGTCCCACGGGCACACAAGTGCATGCCGTTCCAGGCAGTAGCCTGCGGCATGCACCGAACCCGGCCGGCAGTACCCGACTACTGGGAGGAGGAATCGATCAACCTCGCCAAGAACATCCTGGAGGAAGGGAGCAAATGGCAAATCACCATCCGAGAACGAAACACCGGGAGCGATGCCGTATGGGCAGAGTTTATGCCAAGGACGGAAGATGAGGCAAGCCCGCACGTCCGCCTCATCGACACCGGGATGGCCATCAGCGGACCTAACCCCCAGTGGTTCAGTTGGGGGGAGGACGCCGGCTTTTTCTGCGACCAGTCGCAGCTCCCGCACCATTACCGGGCGAGCCGGGGACCCGGACGAGAGGAAAGCGAGAGCGAGGATATCTGGAATGACCCACGAGATCTCGAGGAGGAGGAGAAGAGCGACGAGGAGGAAGAAGAAGAAGTAGAGGAGCTCCTCGCTATCGACATAGACGAACGGCCGATGGCCCACCGTGAGAGCTGGCTACTAGACTCAGAAGGGGAAACAATGAGCAGCGACAGCCAAGAAGAAAAACCACCCGACAACACCCACCTGTAGCTGAGAAACAAATAAAAAGAAAAAAAAAGAAAAAACTTTTTTTTTCCATATATTCGTACCCCCGATCTGAAAAAGAAAAAACACGAAAACAACTGACACCGGGTATTCCCGGCACCAGTGGTTTGGGGGAGAATGTAACTCCCCCCCCCACTCCCAACATACGAAGGCGAGCGCGTGCCGAGGCAAGCGCCGATGCAGCACGACGGCTCACCAGCGGAACCGGTGGCGCCATCCGACGGGATCGCACGGCACCCCGATCGATACCCAAGCGACGCATGCGCACACGACCCAACAGCAGGGAACATGTAAAGCCCGCCAGCGACATGCAGCGGCAGCAAGCAACAACGACGACGAAGGACGCCCGTAAATAAAGCGAGGGAAAAAGCCACACCGCTGATTGGCCAGAAGTGACGACACCTCGAGAACAAAAAGATACGATTAGGGGAGAGGAAGAAGGACGAAGACGTCACAGAATTATCGATCAAGGATTGGAGGGTGAAGGAAGAACTCCCCGAAGAACCAATCAGAAAATTAATCGGCAAAAATGCAAAAGCGCAGGCGCGAGTCCGCCAAAAATATACAAAATTCACAGGGGGGGAGGTGGAAATTTGCATACAAAAAGGGTAACAAATCAACCATCCAGTATCAGTCAACGATAACAACAATCACCGGAAGCAACACCAGCGGGACCACCAGCAGAAACGGGCAAGTGGAAAAAGTTAAAAAGGGAATAAACGGAGTTATAAAATATTCAAAAGTGCTTGAAATTGAACTTGTAAATATTTCCTGTGCCTGCTAACACTTATAAAAATCTGGTTACGTTGAAATTGAACTTGTAAATATTTCCTGTGCCTGCTAATACTTATAAAAATCTGATTATGCTGAAATTGAACTTGTAAATATTTCCTGTGCCCGCTGATACATATAAAAACTCTTGTTACGACGCATTAAACTATTTCCGATGCTTGCTGATACTCATAAAAATTCTTGTCACGCTTGCAAAGACTTATAAAAATTACGGAACGCTTGCTACAACGTATGGAAGGTTCGGAACGCTCGCTAACACTTATAAAAATCTCGGAACGTTGCGGACTCAGATAAAAACTCCGGTTGCGCGTAACGAAACGTACGAAAATTCAAACCGCGGGATAACAAAACCGAAGCGCGCCGGTAAATTACCAAAAGTGACCGGGAAATTTCGGCGTAAAGAAGTAACGCGGAAAATCCGGAAACGCGAATAGAAATCGCAAGGTGCACATCCCGGGATACCATCCGTGAAGCGGCAACGAAAATGGAGCAGAAGAAACCCGAAAATTAGATGAAGAAAAGTTGAAGCGACGGAGCTGTCACCGGCGCACCGAGCGCTGTGACGTCACAGCAAGCCAAGCAGCGCGCGGCGGCCATCTTGCCGCAGCTCGAACTAAGGCCCCGACTCGCATAAGAGGCACATCCTCACGCGGCGACAGGAACCGGATTGGACGAATCGAGGCCAATCGGGCAAGACACAGAGAAGAAAAACGAGCAAACGAGCTGGGAAAATATTCAGGGAAATGTAACGGGAGAAATAAAGATAAAAAGTCACTTATTATCTCGCGCCTGGCACACCATCTGTAATTCCTTGACACTCGGGTCCCCGAATCCTTCCGTTTGAGCGCCCGTTCCTCTTAAGGAGGTGCGCAAATACGGAAAAAATTGTACCAAGCATTTGCTACCGTTACACTACAGGTACGATACGTAATAGAGGAGTCTGCGCATCACTGGTTATATAATTTTCGCATACATCCGTATACACGAATAATTTATCAGGAAGTGATAACGATAAGTTAGCAGGATAATTTGTGATAAATTTTCATCCTTCATGGATATCCTTAATTTTTCCGGGTTGAAAGCCTAAAGCTTTAGAGATTTTATCGTCCAAACATATAAGATGAGGTCGTACACATTCATCTATAATACAGCTATCAGGTATTCGTTTTAGGCTTACAATCCCGCCAGTATCCTTATTATATTCGAGACGAATATGGTCTTTGAATATATCCGTTTCATTAATGGTGTCGATTAGTGCTTTAACACTAGCGTAGAGCCCAGCAGGAATTATAACCTCGTGAGTTTTTGGAGGGTTAATATATATGCGCTTGCGGGTGTAAACAGCATCATCTGATGTAACCTCTTTACTGAACGGGTGTGTAGGAGGGTTGCTGTTACCCAATGATACGAAAGTCTTTTTGGGTTTAGGTCTACTGTAAACCCATTCGTGAGTACTACAAGCAGTAATTGGGGACGCCGTACCGTGTGGTTCATTTGTCTCATCTACATGCAGAAACGTACGGGGAAATTGAATTTCCGTTAAGGCTGATAACTTCGGCTCTCGCGAGTCGAGGTTAGCAAAAATTAGGGGGAACGCGAGCCGACAATTAATCGTCCGGGGATCGATTAATTCCGGGGTCGGTCGCGGGTGATCGTCGAAAGGACGTCACTACGGTAACGGTGGTAAAGTCTTGCAGGGCAGAAGGCCACGACTAGCGGGTGTCGCGATCGGCGAAGTGACTCGAATTGTACCCGGCAAAGGGTGAGACTCGTTTGCGACGTGCGATGGGCAGTCAGCACGATGAGTCGGAAGGAGTACCGGGAGGCGGGGTGACTCCTACAGCCTCGGCCGTTCGATGCTTCCTGCAGCAGGAGCACGTTAACGGCTGGAGACGTGTAAGAGGCGGACGAAAAAATGTCGAGAACCGGAGTGAAGGAGGAAGCAACCTCGACTCCCGATATTTGGCAGTCGTGCGCCCGTAAGGGAGCACAAAGCGTTGCGCACAAATCGGGGGCGAGGGGGAGGAAGTGGGTGAAGCGAGGGGTATCGATCCAGAGATCGGTGTACGTTTGAAACGCTCTGAAAAGAGCGGGTTTGGTTGCCGTATCTCGCTCTGAAAGAGCGAGATCGTGCCGAAGCGAAGAAATTCCGGTGGGCTGCCGAGTCGGTGAACCGTGGAGACGCTCCGTAGTACGCACTGAAAAGTGCGGGTTTGATGTAGCGAGAATGTCCGTGCGGAAGCCGAAGTCGAAACCAGGAGGTGTCACGGGAGTCGGTCTACGTTAGACGCACTGAAAGTGCGGGTTGGTAAACCGAGAGTTGTCCAAGAAAGAGCCAACGTAAAGATCCAGAGTATGTGTAGAGTTGCTTTAATGGCTTTCCAAGGCGTACAGTAGTCGTTGGGCGTGTAAGGCGAAGAGCGAGGCGAACTGGCCGATCTATATTGACGAGCGCGGACCCTGGAGAGAGGCTCCTTGTCGCGAAATCAGTGCGCGCGCGTTCAACTCGCGAATTCTGAGTCGTCCGGATGTTAATTAATCGGCCAGCTCCCCTCTCTTCTTCATCGAATCGATACAATTCTATGTTAACAAGAAGAGCAAAAAATAAGGATTTTTTTGATGTACTTGTCGAAGGGGTTGCGGAATTTATAATAATAAAGAAATAATATGTTCCCCTAGTGGGATATTCGTGTTCGGCGATCGTTAATTGCCTAAATTAATTAACTCAGATCCGTTCGGGAAGCGAAATAATCTCCCGATTACGGGAAACTCGGGTTATCGAACGTTTGAAATATCGATTATCTATTCGTTAAAATAAGGGACCTTAAAACAATGAAATTCCCCACGGTAGGGGTACCGTTGGAAAGCTAACGATGCTAGCTTCCCAATGGTAAAAAGAAAGGAACGAAAATAATTAATTAAAGGAGCTAAATCATCGTCGGAAGATAATTGATTTTATCGATCAGCGTGCCGCATCGCTGTCGCGTACCGCTGGTGACGTCACTCAGCACACGGCACGACGAGTTGCCGCGCTAACCGGGAAGGTATTGCCCGAGTCCGGGGAAACTATTGTCCAGGCGGCGATAAGGCCGGACGGGTATTAGGAAAAAAAAGCCGAGGAAAAAAAAGCCAGGAAAAAAAAGCCAATGAAAAAAAAGCCAATGGAAAAAAAAGCCGAAGAAAAAAAAGCCGGGAAAAAAAAGCCGCAGCAGAAAACCAACAGAAAGACATACCACCTGCAATAAAACGCTCGGAAACGTGGAATTTTAGAAGTTCGTAATAAATGGAGTAATGAAGTCAAATGCCCCTATCAATTGAGTCAATATACTTTTTATTCCGCAAAGCTTATTCTTAAGTTAACGGCATATTAATAATAAACGAAGAAAGCGCTTCGAGCGGCTGTACACGTAGTATTTTACACGTAGTTAATTAGTATGTCACTAATGATAAAACAAAATGAAATTTTAAACAAAACCTCAAAAAAGTAATATGAACATTATACTTATTGATGACGTTTCGTCAATATATCATATCATCAATATGTTTATTGATGTTACAATACTTTTAATCATAATGACTTCGGAAACGAATAGCACTGCTGATCGCCTTAAGAAAGTCGGCCAGCGACTGCTCGCCTCGGCTGCTTTATTTATTACTATTTTGGACGCAGTTAACATTTTTGCCTTTATGAGGAAGCCAAAAAGCGATTATCGAACTTTCTCATAGAGACAGCTATGTGCAAAATTGTAATAAATGAGGAAGTCATGTGCCAATTACTTTGCACCATTTTTACCATTTTGCGTTCTCGTAGAGGAAACTTTGTTGCCTCGAACAAAAAAAATTCGAGAATTTAATGAAAACGTGTTCGGATTGTTCGAAAACATCTAATAATCATATGCTCATATGAGCGTGTGAGCACGTGAGTGCGAGCGTGCGAGCGCGAGCGTGTGAGTGTGAGCGTACAATTTTCATATGGGTCTCATAATGTTCCTTTATCGCGAAGCTTCCTCCACAAGGAAGCCAGAAATAATGAAAATGCTTTCTTATAGGAGAAGCTTCGCGATTAAAGGAACATTATAAGAGAATGAAAATTTCAATTTTCAACTATTCCTTATCCTCGTAATTAATATTGGATTTTTTTTCTTGGCTTTTTTTTCCGTTGGCGTTTTTTTCGGCGGCTTTTTTTTCATGGGCTTTTTTTTCCTGGCTTTTTTTTCTTCGGCTTTTTTTTCCTAGATTCGATACGACATTATACGATACGACAAATTTCGATTAACATTTAAACTTCAATTTTGAAATATGATTGTTACAGCTTGATCCTTAAATTTCCTTATGTTGTGTTTTTTTTTAATTTTATTTTTTTTATTTTAAGTTTAGTTATTGCGGATTACTTCCTCTTTATTTATACCTATGTTTACCAACCAAGATGGCTGTTTGCAGTCGAACTCACTAAAATGTTGTTCCTACCTGAGTACATTCATAAGAGGGTCGATTCTCATTTGCACCATAACAATAAAAATCAAGTCTCCCTACGTATAACAATCATTGGATTCATTTGATGATAAGAAAATATTTAATTAAATCTGGTTGACCGATGAATAAAAATTATGTACTAACAAATTATTTGAGTTCGTGCAAAGATTTAAACCACTAAGTAATTGATATGGTTATAACTACAGAGTTCATGTAAAAATATACTATTATTATTATTAATTTTTTTTTCTTTCTTTTTTTATAATTATCGTTCGTTTGATGACCTAAGTGACGTAATTGAACCTGTTCGTATATATCATTTTATTATTATTATTATTATTACCCTTTTTTAAATTATGATTTGTTTGATAACTCAAAATAATTAAATTTGAGTTTTCAATGAAACGAGATTTAGTGAAACACGAATGCGAACCGATCAAATTTTTAACAAAACAATGAAGGAATGGGTTTAACAATCGGGAAAGGACAGAACCATAACATGGTCCACAAAAACAAAAACGAAACAAACAGATATGACAAATATGAATTTATGAAGTTAATTGACCAAGAAATGAATTAAAACAAACAACAAATTAAACAATTCAAACATATTGCTTCTCGGATTAAAAATGAATTTACTCTTCTTAGAACTGATTAAATAGATGAATTGATATTCTAAGATCTATAACGTTAATATCTTCCTTAAAATTACTCCATAAATCTTTAGATAATTAAATTATTCATCGAAGCAAATTAAACATAAAAACACTGGGCTTCACTTAATTTAAAGGATTTAAAAAAAAATTAAATTCATTTAACAGAGAGACAATAAAAGTTACTTTACATTTTCACTTATCGAATGATTATTGAACTGTTTCCGTAAATACTCAAATTCGAGTTCATGAGTAATCAATAAATCCCACCAAGCTATTACTGTTGTCCGACCTTGTATATTGAACACTGTTGTGTTACATTCTGTATATACTCAGGGTCCTCATTGACATTAAACTTGGATCACAAGTTTAGACAATTATCTATAAATTGTGACGTGGCACGTCACAAGTTCTTCCCGCTGCCTGGCTCGAAGGCCCACCACTCACCTAGGGAATAAACTAGAATTAGGACACAATTTAAGCAACGACAGTAAACATTGTTAATCACCTTCCCCTGACTGACCCTCATCCCCTGCCACCCCGTCAGCCCTCATACTCACCCATCGAAGGCCCCGTCAGCCCTCCGACGCACCCACCGAAGACCCACCGAAGACCCATCGCAGCCACCGAAGACCCATCGCAGCCACCGAAGACCATCGAAGACCAACCTGGAGGGAAATCCACCCCTGCGCAGCCTGATCGACCCCAACAACCTAGACAGCCCAAAAATTTAGACACCGGCAGACCTTCTTGGCACTAACCTGCATAGCCACAACCGTTCCAAAATGCCAGTCCGACATCGCCAGCCCCGGGAAAAATTCCGACGAGTCGGAGCATCCTTCCCGACTCGTCCACCGACACCGAAGAACCCGGCGACACCCTCTCGGCTCGAATCGCCGAGTATAAACCGACGAGGTGTGTCGCCCGGGCAAACACTAAATTCGGCACCCGAACTGTCAAGCCTGACGTTTCGCCTACGCGCCGCAGGGATCGCCACCTCCCGGCACCGAGAATTGCTCGGCGATCGATGAGCCAATCGATCCCGAGGGTGCGCGCGCCGAACGTCGCGACGAGTCTTCCGTCGCGACGAAATATTCGCACGGCCGCGCGGCCAATCCCGACGCCCACCAACAGCCAGTCCCGAAATCGACCAATCGGAATCCGTCATCCGTACGCTCACTTGCAAGACCGACCCTAAGGTCGGAGAAGAAGCCGGAAGCAGCGAGGTTGTCTTCACTTCGAGCCCAGGCGTGTGAACGATTAGAGTGTGTGTGATCAGAGCGACAGTTTTAAGGATTATAAGGACATTTTAAGACGACTCGGCTGTCCCCGTCGAGAGCAAGACTCCTTCCCGGAGAGTACAGACCAATAAGCCATCGCCCAAGGACACGATTTGGCTTAAAAGGAATATTGACGACCCGGAAAATCGAGAAATATTAACGAGAGGAATATTACGAGGAATATCGGAGGAATTGTAATCGATATAGATTGAGAGTGACCAGGTTGCGTGAGTAGCGCATAAGTTTTCCCCCGCCTGCCCCTTTCTCGATTTTTCCCATCTTCCCGACCCCTGAACATTTACCCGTGCCCTCTTTTTCGTAATTGTAAGCGTTTTTCTTTGTGACTTTTTCGACCGTCGAGTACCGGCCGCCACGTGCGCCGACATTTCTGAGTTATTCAAACACGTGCGCGTGAGTGGTGGTATTCGCGGGATTTTTCCGCTTGCGTTCCTACAAGTTATTATTATTGTTCCCTGTTCCCCGAGACGCATTTTTGCGAGTATTTACCGATTTTCATTATTGTAATTTTTACCTGTTTTGTGTGCCGAGGTAATTTGTCAAGAAGCCCTGGAACAGTGTCCCCGACCTGAGAAGTCTCATCCCCTCTTCCCTTCCCCCTTTTCCCTGCTAGCCGTGTGCCGCGCAAGTTAATAGTTTCTTTTTGTTTTTCCCCCTTTTTTTGGAGTTACGGTGCTACACCGAGAAAGTAGCTGGCGCCCAAAAACAACCACTGACAATTTTTTGAGTTTCATTATTTTTCGAGTTTCGTCATTTTTCGAGTTTCACTATTTTTCTGAGTTTTCTTATTTTTTTTCCTGAGTTTCGATTTTAGCCCGATCGAGGTTTTTGTGTAGAGTTTTTCACCGGCCAGCCCCCCCCCCCCCCCCCCCTTTTTCCGTGCGACCGACCCAGACCCATGCCGTCCCGATAATTATGATAGACATCGTTTTTTTTGTTACCTACGATTACCGCTATTAAGCTCTTTTCTTTATTCTCTCCCCGATTATCATTAACGTATCTTTCTTTTGTAATAACACGATCCCTTCCACGTACCAGTAACGGCGTGGAAGCGGAAATTATCTTCGATCTCGTTTTTTGGTTACCTGTTAATTTTCATACGACGAACTGTTAAAGAATATAATATTTTAATTTCCTACACAAAAATTCGGAGCGTTATTTCCCCCTTCCCTTCACCCCACATTCCCCAGATCGACCCAGTTTTTGGGAGACTAAGCGAAAAGATATCATCACAAAATATAAAATCAATTAGAATGTCAGCTTATTTTAAACAATTTTTTTTTAGAAGCAAAATTATTCCTTTTTTTAAATCTTGTGATGATACCTTTCGTGTAGTCTCCCAAAGCTGGGTCGATCTGGGGAGTAAGCGGGGGTGACGGGAAGGGGGAAATAACGGTCCGAAGTTTTGTGTAGAAAACTAAAATATTATATTCTTCAATAGGTCAACGTGGCAAAAATAACAGGTAATAACAAAAGAGAAACAAAAAAAAAAGAAACGAGGTCGGGGTCTTACAACAAAAAAAAAAGGGGGGTACGTCAATGATAATCGGGGAGGGAAATGAGAAAAGAGCTTAACAGCGTTAATCGAATTTAACAATCGAATAAAACAAAATAAAAGGGGGAACGGAAAAGTCAAATAATAATCGCAATAACTGACTGGAAAAGCTTATACAAAAAAAACTAGGTTTATCATAAGTATCGGGACGGCAGGGGGTTGGGGTCGGTCGCACGGAAAAAGGGGGGGGGGGGGCTGGCCGGTGAAAACTCTACACAAAAAACCTCGATCGGGCTAAGATCGAAACTCAAGCAAAAAAAAATAAGAAACTCAAAAAAATAATGAAACTCGAAATATGATTAACTCAAAATTAATTGTCAATTGTTGATTTTGGGCGCCAGCTACTTTCTCGGCGTAGCACCGTGACTCACACAAAAAAAAAAAAAGACAATCCGCAACTTTGCGCGGCACGCGGCTAGCAAGGAACGGGGGGGGGGGGGGGGGGATGAGACTTCTCAGGCCGTGGACACTGTTCCAGGGCTTCTTAACAAATTACCTCGGCACATACAAAAAAAACTAGCAAAAATTACAATAATGAAAATGTGAAATAATTGGGGCTAAATGTTCCACTAAATGTGTCTCGGGTCGGGGAAAAATTACTGGTAACGCACGCTGGGAATGTTCGCGTTTACCACCACTCACGCGCACGTGTTCAAAATGGGGATAATGTCGGCGCTCGTGGCGGCCGGTGCTCGACGATTTTACAATGCAAAAAAAAAGAGAAAAACGGCTTAATACTATTAAACAGGGCTGGGGTAGATTTTTCGGGGGATGTCTGGGGGATGGGGGAAATATTGTGCGGGGTAGGCGGGCGGGGAAACTTATTCAGTACTCACTCAACCTCTCACTTATATCGGTTACAATTTTTCCGATATATTCCTCGATATTTTCCTCGGTCTATCCTGGTCGTTATAAATCTCCGTGTACAATTCCAAATTCGTATCCTGGGGTATCGCTTATGGTCTTTCTAGCTCCTTGTACAATCCAAATCGTTTCCGGGGTTGTCGCTTAAGGTCTGTATCTCTCCGGGAAGGAGTCCGTTCGATATTGGGGAAAAGCCTGGTCGTCGTACAATAGTTCTGATCGATTAATTTCTCACACTTTCCACACACAATCTACTCTATCTCACGCCTTGGCTCGAAGTGATTTCAGCCTCGCTGCTTCCGGCTTCTTCTCCGACCTTAGGGTCGGTCTTGCAAGTGAGCGTAGGGATGTCGGTTTCTGATTGGCTGGTTTCGGGATTGGCTGCTGGTGGGCGTCGGGATTGGCCGCGCGGCCGTGCGAATATTTCGTCGCAACGGAAGACTCGTCGCGACGTACGGCGCGCGCATCCTCGTCATCGATTTGCCATCGATCGACGAGCAGTTCCTTGCGTCGAGAGGTGGCGGTTCCAGGTGGCGAGTTGGCGAAGTGTCTCCTGTGACAGATCGCGGCCGAATAGTGTGTTTACCTGGACGACACACCTCGTCGGTTAAAACTCGACAATTCGAGCCGAGAGGGTGTCGCCGGGTTCTTTGGTGTTCGTGGACGAGTCGGGAAGGAGGCTCCGACTCGTCGGGATTTTCCCCGGGGCTGGCGAGGTCGGACTTGTATTCTCGGACGGTCTTCAATTTACAGGTTAGTGCAAGAGAGGTCTGGCTGCATATAAATCCTTGGGCTGTCTAGGTTGTTGGGGTCGATCAGGCTTCGCAGGGGTTCAATTTCCCTCCTGGGTGGTCTGCGATGGCTGCGATGGGTCTGCGGTGTCTGCGATGGGTCTGCGGTGGCTGCGCTGGCTCTTCGGTGGGTCGTCGGTGGTTGCTTCGGAGGGCTGACGGGGCCTCCGTTGAGTGAGTATAGGGTCTGACGGGGGTTGTATAGGATAAAGGTCAGTCAGGGAAGGGGGTTAACAGTTGTAAAATTCGCTGCTTATTTTATTGTCCTAATGGTTGTTTTTCCCTAGGTGAGTGGTGGGACTCCGAGCCAGGCAGCGGAAGGGGATTGAGACGTGCCACGTCACAATCTAAATCGACTCTTTTTTTATCTAAAGTAATTTTCTTTCACGAAATTGTAAATACAAAAATTTACTTCTCTTTACTTTCTCATACGTATCATCAATCAAACATAAATAGTCAAACAGACTTCAATGGCAATCGGGAACTTCCATTTTCCATCGATTGTATAATAATAATCGTTACTCATCTTCAACATAATAAAATCCTCTCCAACTCTATTCATTGGTTAAGGGTTCAACTTAATCTCACACGAGAAATTTTCAAAACACTCTTACTGAAAACTCAATACATGACTTTAAAACGAGAGAATCGTTTGCTGATAAATTCGGCGAACTTGGAAAAATCAAATTTGTAGAGGACACATTTTTTTTTAATTTATTTATTTATTTTGATTAATTAATTAATTAATTTAGAAATGAATGCGAGTAAATACGTAACTTGAAATGATTTTCATGATATTATTGCTATTTTTGTTGTTTATTTTATAATGATCACAATAATTGTCTTTGTCTAAGACATTGTTTGTGCAGCCTGTAATTGAAATTTCACCTTATTCTGGTATTTTGTCAGCTTTCATTTTCGTTCTAGGTTGCGTGATTTTAATTTCATGAAACTGTTCCATCTTCTTGCTACTTGTTCTCTTTATAGTCCGATTTACTGGTTTTTCTCGACCTACTACTTGCGATTCATATTTCATTTTACAAATCACCTTTCTTTCACGCACAATTTTACTGCAATTTTGATCTTTATTTTGACATTTAACTTGTCCGATTACTCTTTGGTATGTATTTACGAAAATTTCGGTTTCGATCTTTCCAAGTATTATTATTGACATGCAAAAATATAATAGACTAATTATGAAATAAAATATACTATAAACAATTGCCATACTTTTCGTTTTGAAAGCGTGATCCGGCGTTGTTGCCTCATTGATTACAGCCAAAGCCTTCTGTACTCGTGTGTTTTCTGATATATTTTTCGAGAAATGAGGTACCGGTGTATTCACTTTATCATATTCTTTTATTTTCTTTGGTTCTTGGCTCAATTGTTTTTCGATGTCAACATTTTTTAAATATTCGACGTTTGCTCTCAACTTTTCTGCTGGTACAAGGAAAATATCTGCTTCATATTTAACAATTTTTCGTGCATCATTTGATTCTTTATCATTCAATCTCGTAAATTGTATGAATTTGGATTTTTTCAAATATTTCGCTGCGTTTTTTGTTCCAACATTGACACTCAAACATTTTATTTTTGCAATACATTCATTTAATGCAAGATGATCTAAAAGTTCACGCAATTGAACGCTTATTTTTAGCTTTTGTTTTCTACCTCGTTTATCAATTATAAGGGCTTTGTTATTATCGAATTCCTCTTTGTGTACTGTATTTATTTCTGTATTTGAACATTCAATTTCCTTGTTTTTCGTTGTCAAATCATTATACACTTTTACGATTGAAGTTTGCGGTTCACATTTTAACACTTTTTCATTCTCTCGTTCTTTATCTGAATTTATAATGTTTTTCCCTTCTTTTACTGAAGCAATCGCAATATTTACCAAGTCTTGATGGCTAAAATCTTGTTCAGCATGTTCAAAAACATGTATCATATGGTGAATTAATTCCTCGTTTACTAAGGACTCACAATATTCTACTGGTTGATTGATTGTTACCTCAGTTGCAAATGCGAACGATATCTCTACTTCTTTGATTTCCAATGACTGTGATACCGATTTTATTTCAGGCATATTTAATTCTTTTACTTTATCAAAACTATTATTTTCCTCCATACCACCTTTAACCTTTGTTGAACCTAAGCCTTTTTCAAATTGAAGAATTTCACTTTTTGAAAGATCACCCTTATCAGATGACAATCTCTTTTCATCGTTGTTCTGTTTCTTATTTTCACATACTTTTCCAAAAATTAATGGTTCAATTGGAATTTCGTCTTTGTTTGATTTAATAAAAGTCATACTCGTTTCTGCAGGATTTTCATTAATCTTGTCAAATGTCGTCTTAACCTCAAATGTCGTCAACCTCAACAAATCATAAAATTGAGCTCCCATCAAGGGATCGCAAACCTCGTACAGTCGAAGATTCTCTATTATTTTTCTCTTTTTGTTAGGGTGACTTCGTTGCTTCTTTTTTTCTTTCAAATTTTCTATTTCTTTTCGCTTTGGCGCAAATTCATCGTACGTTATCTCTATCAAATTTTCTTTATTCACTTCCTTGTCTTTATCCAAATTCTCTTCTTTGTTTATACTTTCTTTTGTAACCATTGTCTGACTTTTTATTGTATCTTCTGTTATTATTTCGCGTAATACCTGTGATTTTTCTTTTGAGTCTACTTCTGAATTTTCTTCTTTTTCTTTATCCTTTTCTATAGCAAATTTCTGACTTACTCCTGAATTTTCTGGTATTTTCTTGACTGAACTTGAATTGTCGTTGATTAAATCTCTTTCCATTTTACTTTCTCTTTTAACTCTTTCCAAAGCTGATTGAAACGTTTCATACGGTATTTTTACCCAATTTTCATTGTTAATCTGTTCACTTTCTCCATTATTTCCCATCAATTTTATTTCTTCATTTTTATTTTCCAACATTGAATTTTCCTTGACACTTCCAGAACTTTTCCCCACTTCATCTATACCTTTTTCATTGGTTACATATACTTCCTCATTTGACTCTCTTTTTTCCTCTCAATTACTTCTTCAATTTCGGCAGAGGTTTTTGCCAATTTCATAGTAGGAATTGGTATTTTGATTAATTCGTCTCGATTGTTAGTAATATTTATAAAGCACTTTCCATTAATATTCTGTACAAGACCTTCTTCAACAGTTATTCCCTTACCCGTCTCAATCAGAGGCAAGAATCCCTCACGAACAGTATCATCATTTATTCTCACATAAAAAAGTTTCTTCGTTTTTGGTGGAAAAATCATACTTTCTCGGGTAAAAAATTCTATTTCTTTGTCGCGAACCTTGAGCATACTGCATTCATAGTCTATTTTAGCCAAATTTTCTCGAAAATATTCATTAGACAAAATTCCATCCTGCTGAATAGGGAAATTATTACCCACAATATGAAACTCTGCCTTTCGTCCCAAAGTTTCGATTACTACGTATCCCGATGTATACACAAATTCATCCGTTATTCCACTAAGCCTCAGAATCTCATCTCTATATATTGGAATGTTCTCATTCAAACATTCTTCCTTTAACACACTTTTACCGGCTCCCGTATCCAACAACATAATAACAGAATCTTGAAGGTCATTACTCATTAACTGAATAGTGGGAGGAATAATTTCCTTCTCAGGTCGTTCTAAAAATACGTCGATTATTCGACATCGTTGTCTTACTGTTGGCATATAGTCTGTATTGAAAACACTGGGTGCGAATTCACCCTCTTGATTATAATTCTGGTTATAGTTTGGATTGAAATTTCGATTTTGGTTAAAATGTGGATTGAAGTTTCGACTTTGACCAAAATTTTGATTGACATTTTGATTTTGATAGCTCTGATTGCGATTATAATTGTGATTGAAATTTTGATTTGGATGAAAATTTTCGTTTGGATTAAAGTTTTCATTTGGACAAAAGTTTTCGTTTGGATTAAAGTTTTCGGTTGGATACAAATTTTCGGTTGGATAAAAATTTTCGTTTGGATAAAAATTTTCATTTGAATAAAAATTTTCGTTTGGATAAAAATGTTCGCTCAAATAAAAATTTTCGTTTGAATCAAAATTTTCGTTTGGATAAAAATTTGGATTTTGGTTATAATCGGATCGTGCATTTGAATTGAAACCTTGATTACAATTATAGTTTTGACAATTATTGTCATAATTGTTTGAATAGAAATCTTCCGAATGTTGACCTTGTCGGTGGTTGCAAATTTCAGCCCAATGTCCTTTGCGACCGCAAATTGCACATCCCATCCTTCTACATTTATCTGCCAGATGCCCTCGTTTGTTACAACACTGACAAATATCGATTACGTCATTGTTAGGTCCTCTGGGACATCTATTTGCAGAATGTCCTTCACCCTTACAGAATTGACAAATTATCACGCCTTTTTTTGCAGTATATGGTGCCATAATTACTTCTTCTGTGGGTTCAACAAATTTTATGCCAACTTCCTGTACGCCTGTCTATTTTATTCATCATTTCCTTCGTTGTTTACGTTATCAATCTGTCTGTCTAAATCCTTTATATTTATTTTATTTTCTAAAAACATTT
Organism: Exephanes ischioxanthus; assembly: GCA_958510785.1. Lineage (NCBI taxonomy): Eukaryota > Metazoa > Arthropoda > Insecta > Hymenoptera > Ichneumonidae > Exephanes > Exephanes ischioxanthus. The sequence goes on along the minus strand of OY294017.1, from coordinate 27,779,574 downwards.
TTATTCCTCTTTTTTTTATTTGAAATTCTTTATTTATCGATTTTCGTGTTATCATCATTGAATTTACCGGTTTTATATGTTTACTTATTTATTATTTTCTATTATTTATTTTATTTTTTTGTTTTATTTCATTTGAAATTATTTATTTATTTAATTTCGGCATGCAAACTCTAAATATCCCGGACGAGCCCCCAATTTTTATGTTACGTTCTGATCAGCTTTTTCCTGCATCTACGGTCAAGGAGATTTCTCTCCCTGTTACACGTTTATCGCATGTGGCGCTTTATCAGAACTGTGCCCTTTTGAATCTAACCTTTCAGAAATTTATTTAGGGATGGGCTGAGAATGCATGCCGAAAGTATATAGCTCGAAGAATACCATATGGTGTTTACTATGGCTCCGTATTGAATTCTACTCGATGCGTACTACGGTATTTACTACGTTGAACCGATACAGCACTCCGCGTGGCCCTGACATACCGTAGCAAGGCTATGTAATTAGATCCCTCACAGTCCGGCAATAATGGCCGCCACTGGGTGAAGGCTAGCGTTATCACCAAACGTCGAGTTCATTACTCCATACCCTGGTCCTCTTTAAGAGAGATCGCAAACCTCGGCTTCCAAATTCTCAATTACCGACATTTTAATTTAGCAAAACTCCGATCGATTATTAATTTGTTTTTGAATGATTTTAAAATAGGTAATTATTGCTCGAAGGAGTAAACAACCATAAAAGCGAAGAATCAAAATAAAATAATGTTTTTGAAGATAAAAAGGCGGAATAATTTGAATTTAGATGATTCAATGACTTACGGTGATTGTCAATGAATGACGGCCGAAAATGAGTCGAGACGATTAAAATAGATGAAAGATGTTGATTCCGAACTTGAAATTCCTCCTTCCTTCCTTCTTTCGTTTTCAGATGAAATTTGTGGAGTCAACGATGGATGTTGAGAGCGATGAATAAATGTTGGTGATGTTATATAATGAAGGTGATGAAATAATTTATCGTTGAACTCTGATTTATTTACTCGATAATAATTTGGAATATTTATTTGATTGTTATTTGGAAAATTCAGACTCCGAAACTGTATTAATTCTTAACTACGTTGATACAATATTCCGCGAGAAGTCAATGACTTCCAAACAAAATTATTTTCCAACGAAGATAATAAAGTGGTAATGAACCGCGACGATATGTGGCAAAAGGTGTCGCTCGGAAAGTGAAATGATAATCGTAGTGACAAGTGGTTCCGCGAAGTGTTGTGGTCGCGAACTGGTGTGGCGTGGTGCCGTCCGCCCTCGGAGGTGCCTCTTTTATTGTTTTAATCGGGGGGCACCCGCGCCACCAAATTGTCCGTTGCATCAGCCGCCCCCTTCTATGGTCAATATCGATTGGTTTTGGCGTCTTCCGCAGCTTATTTTAATAATTACAAAATTCTGGTTTTTACCGTCGATTCCCAAATAAACAAATTACTCCGACGAATTTCAATTTAAATAATAGGAATTTACAAATTTGAACGAAGTTTCTACGATTCTCCTATCAAAAGTTACAATCCTGATTTACGAAATTGTTACAAATATTATCTATAAATTCCTGATTTTTAACGGATAATTATTTAACTTCACTTTAACTAATAATGATGCCTCTAAATATTTTCCCCAGATGCTAATAACTAATTCCCTGCTATTAACTATTTTATTTTACTATTCTACGGATAATAAAAACATGATTTTAAAATATTAATTAATTTCTCTGATGATTACAATAATAGATCATATATTTTCCTTAATTTTTATAACAATTTTATGTTAACGATGTGACCCAATTTATATTGCATTCGTGATTCTATCCGATAATTACTTCATTAATTATTTTCTGACCAAATTCCCATGTTTATTCCATTCTAACGCGGTTTCTATTAGCAATAATTGAAGATATTTTGAATACTAATTTGAATAATTGTGCCCCGAGAGGTGCTGCACTCGTAAGCGCCGACGGTGATTCTTTTAATCAGTCGCTTCGAGACAGTCACACGGATTCTCTGGCTGCACCGCTGTGTGCGTATGTGTATCCCTCCGCTCTATGTGTTGGAGCGATAAGGCTCCGTCTCCCGACGCATATAGCTAAAGACTCGGATTGCCTTTTGCGTTCTAATTGAAACAGTGGGATCTTCGGGTAGCCTAAGGTATGCTCGCTACCGATGACACCTCTCCAGCAACCCGAATATTCCCTTTCGATATTTTTCCGTTACGTGACTTGTTGCTATGCCAATCACGGAATCGAATCATTCAGTGTTGGCTGACGCACAGTTAATTATTGGCAACATAATTAATTCTCGTTAAATATTTGTTTTTTTATGAATTTTCCAAGATTCTCCTGTGACTATTATTTATTAAAGTTTTACTGAATCTTAGTTGCGTCAGTGAATTTGGTCGAAAAATTCACAGGACGTAACAGGATATTTGCGTAGAGCCCGGCGCCTAAAATTAACTGAATCGGATCGCTGCCGCTTGGATCAGGGTCGGCGAGGTCGAGACCGATTAAATGAGTCCAGTTTCGCATTGCATGTTACCTTTTTGGTACATACGAAGTTAGTATCTGGAACACGAGAGCCTCACACTGAAGGGAGGGATTGTCGTTATTGCACGGCTTCAGTGTGAGGGTCACTGCGGAGCGACTCACGCCCGCTGCCGCTCCTCCGATTCCAAAGATTGAAGAATTAATCTGTCGTCTTGGTGCTCGCAGAGTTTGAGCGACTGATTCAGTTAAAAACGATGACTTCGAGCCCTGATCCAAGAGTGCGCGAACGTTCATCGAGCGGCCATTTGGCACTTCAAGCTGTACCCAAGCAGTCGCTAACATTACTGCATTTGCCGATGTTTGTGGTTCTAATGCCCGATGTGCTTGTACAGTACTTGTGGATGCGATGCCGGCTGGCTGACATTTATTACGAGTCGATGTTTCGATCGTACACGGCTTCGCCGGTACATTACCGGACGGAAGTGTTACTTGAGCTTGCTCACGATTTTGTTTATTTTGGTACTCGTTACTATGCATAAGAGTGTGATGCTTTTTTTTTGCAGTGGAAGCACACATGCTTGCTTGGGCATTGCTTTGTCCTATGATTCGTGGATAAGCAGTTGTAGCATAATTGTTTTTTGCGAACGATCTTTTGCCGCTGCTCAACCGTTTTGTTTTTAAATTGCTCGCATTTATAGAGAGAATGCTCACCGTTACAATCGCAGCATTTCGAAGACGTAGACAAGTGGGACTTGACCGAATTCGCTGTACTCTTTTCAGTGGCCAACTGTTTGCCGGGCTTACTGACTGATTGCGACGGTATTGATCCGAGAACTCGAATTCGATACTCCAGAAAATTAATGATGTCTTCGTAGGTAGGGTATTGCTCCTTTTCACTTATTTTCATCTCCCATTCCCGACGAGAGACCGGATCCAGTTTTCGAATTGTCATGAACGCGAGTAGGTCGTCCCACGTGTCTACGTTTCGACCTAAATTTCACAATGAGCTTACAGCTTCGCTAGTTTGATCGCGTAAGGTTTTGAGATCGCGTGCATTTTCAGTGGAAACGGCCGAGACGTCGTATAATTTTATAAGCTGAGCCTCGATGATATAACGCGACCGGTCATATCTTTTTAGCAACGCATCCCATGCAACTTGAAAGTTTGTTTCAGTAATTGTGTTATTTGTTAAGAGAGAACTAGCGTCGCCTGTTACACTGACCTTTAAATAATGTAATTTTTCCACGTTGGAAAGCTGGTCGTTTTTAATGACGACAGATTCAAATAAATCGCGAAAAGAAACCCATTCTGTATACGATCCCGAAAATGTCGGTAACGGTATGCGAGGCAACGGCGTGGTGTTACCACGATTTCCATCGCGAACCGACGCGTCACCGGCATTGGATACGTTTGCAATATTACTTTGTGTAAGTTTCGATATGGCAGTAGAGATATAATTCTTACTTCCCAGTATATTTGTTCCGATACCTGAAGTTCTGCGTCCTTGAAGTAGGGAAGCGTCTTTCGTTCTTCCGCGTCGGCGGCCTTGTAGATCGGCACGTCGAGAGCTTGGCAATGATCCCAAGTTTGATTCAGCTTATTGAGTCGAGTCTGCAGCACGGTCACTGTGAAATTCCGTTGACCAACTTTCTTCAAGTTGATTAGGAGGCGCGACATCGAATTGGTGGCTGAATTCGCCTCGTACAGTAGATCCTCGAGTTCAGCCATGGTGGTCGTTGCACGGTCCCGACTGCGTGGGTTCCGTGTACGTTGATCGTTTTAGGTATACGAGATACCGTGAACCGACTGCGTGGTTTCACGGTTCGGATGGTTAATTTCGTTTTGCTTACGTGGATGGTACCGGTAGTACCGATCCGTTGCGAATGGATTCCACCGTTGTGATTCGAGTATATTTTTATAACGTCGAATACAATTGTCTATACCGAACGGTCAGTCAACTTCGTTTTTAGTGAGGTACGTATCCCCGAGTGGAAACGAGTTGAGTGCGCGTCCGATGATGAATACACGTAGTCGATTATAATGATCAAGGTCGATTATAACACGTGTGAGGTGGAATATGTTACATCCGCTCTGAAGAACTTTAGTATATGAAAGATTTCATTACTAATGTTCACGATTTGTTTTAGTGTTCGGAGTCGAGTGTACACGCGGAATTGTAGTATCGCGCGCGAATTGTTATACTCCGAGCACTGTCGTTCTTAAGCAACGATACATACATACGCGCGCATGTTGTCCCGTGTTCGTCAACAGCGGCAGGGCTGAGCGACTCGCCGTTGTTTTGCTGGAAAGGCTCACAGTGCCTGATGAGCGAGGCATAACCAGAGACCCGGCTATACGCGCACACTTCTTACGAATCGAGAATCTGTCCGGTAAAGTGAGCGCGAGCGTGAAGCGATAACGCGAGGGTCCGAGTAGTACGTTATAGAGAACAACGAAAACGCGAGTTGGCCGTGTGCTGAGGTACCGGCTTGACTTGGAGCCGATGAGTGACGTCACGAGGAGAGGTCGCGCGACGCTTGTTGTGGTCGTACCGATACAGAGCCACCGAGCGCGTGAAGCCGACTCTCGTTTCAAGACGGGCGGAAAAAAAGAGCAGCCTCGTGGCGAGGGCCTTTTCACTATACCTTGTACTTCGTTGTCGTCTTACGCAACACTTTGTTAATTATAATTTAGCTAGAAGACCACGGGCGAAAATGGTAATACTGGCTCTCTGATTGACCTTTTATCCCTTTTTTCACGTGCGTACTGGAAGCGTGCGTACTCATTTACACCAATTTCACTCGACTACACTTCACTATTGGAGCTAAAACGCTCCGTTAGTGTTCGATGCTTTTTCAGACTGGAGCCCGCGAGGGAACTTGTCCACTGTAAAAGTTCGTGAGAGTCCCAAGTATCCGGCTCGAAGGACCATAAAAATGTGCACGCCTTCGCAATACGTGCATACTTAGAACGTAGGATATCAATTTAGTTATCTAGCGAAGAGAAGCGATTACTCGGGACACGTTTGGTGAAAAGAATTAACCCACTTTTTCTCAAACTCACTGACGTCACAGATTTATTATATTGTGGTATTAATCGTAGCTCGTGAGGCACGTTTACAAACAGACGTCTCACTCGATCGACAGCTGAACGAGGAGAGACTTCGACGTCGGAGCGCTTAACGATATAGAGATAATAGGTAGAAATTTGGCAACCGAGCTTATAGGTAGGGGTTTCCATATGTTTGAATTGACTCGGTCATCGAGCTCGCTTACCAGTTCAATGTTCACTCACACCAGTCACACACACACATACACACCTGCGTCAACAGTTGTACAATGACTGTAATTTTTTTTTTGTCATAAATTCCGTCAGATTTGTAAAGGGAAAAGCTTGAATTCGAATAATTAAAATTTCATTAAAGTCAACGTCATTAGGACATTGTCAAATTCTTTTGTATTACGACCAGTCTGAATGACATAGCAATCATCTCTTACGATTAGTAGACTATGGAAACTTTAAGTTTAAATAAAATATAATTCTTTCGCGCCGGTTCGCGTTGGAAAATGGCGGCGATTAGTATTTGCTGTCTTGTTGAGCTTCAGCAAGCAGTGGCGACGCTATTTTTTGGTCATTTTTTGTCAGCGTCATTTTTTAATCGGTCATGTGACGGTTACAGGACCAAAAAATAACCAGCCATAAATTCGGTGCACATTTCTAAGTCCGGCGGCTGTCAAGTGGTCAAGCGGTGCCTGCGAGAAGCGCGTCTATTGGTTACGCTCCTGTTTTGAGCAGACTGGCTACAACTGTGGGGGCTCCGAGTGCGCGCGATACGGGGGCGACTGTTTGCCTTAACCGTACTTCGGTGTTTTTCGTGCGGTTTTCAATTAGTAATTAACTATAAATCGAGTGACATGTGTGTGTGGCTTACCAGAAATGTTGATACAATAATGAGTCATTTTTAGGTGTGTTGTGTGTGAGTGATAATGTGTTTTTCTACGTCTTTTTGCGTTTTGAAGTGTCCGGCGGGTGCTGACGTTTACGATTCAGATCGGATCAACAGGTCCATCACTTCACAGAGGTGTATGTTATTAATAATATTTGTTATATTTAATTAATTATATTTAATAATTATAAATAATTAATTATATTTAATAATGTATTCTCTGTTTATGTTGCAGATTCCACAAGTACAGCGGAGGCTGTCGATGCACCTCTCGGTGTGTTGACTCGACATGGTCCGGAGGGGTTCTCCATTGATCGACATAGTGTGGAGTGGAAAAAGTTCGCCGGTAAATATTTTAATAATTTTATTATAATATTAATGTATGTTTTTATTTTTCAGATGCGGACGAGGCCAGCAGGGAAGCCGCTATGGACCCCCATCATTGATCATCATTGACGCTGTGAGGATGCTACGGTTCTGGAAATGATGCACCTCTATCTACGGATTCTTGTAAGAAGTGAGTTGTATTTCAATGCGCACCCTTGTTTTATTTTCAAATCGTAATTGATTTTTATATTCTGTAGGTATCGGCAACATCATTGGAGCGACGACGTTTTCTGAAGATACTATGGGTGCGAAGAAAATCTGTTTTATCGTCATCTTTAATTATACAACTTTTTTATGCTATTCTCATCGAGAGAGGAAAATGTATCAGACAGAATCGAAGCACCGTCAGCAAAAGATTCTTTCCTTTGTTTGTTTGGTTCAGTGAAAAATAAATTGATCGTTAGTAATGAAGCGTCATATGAGATCTTGACCTCCTGAAAACAGCGTCATCGAACAGTAAATTCTATAACTCAGAGCTACAAATCAATGTTTTGTAGAAACATGATACATTTTTTATAGATTCATCATTCCACATGACTTTAGATAGTTTGAGATAGACTTGTCAAGCCTAATCGGTTTAGGAAAAGTGCAAAAAAAACTTTCGACAGCTTCGTAGGTCATTTTCACATGCACATAATTTTGTAAGTACGGTAAATGACAATTACACTTTGCAAATAATGTCGAAGATATTAAATGATAGACGTTGAGCCATAGCGGGCCAGTGAATAGTGCGTAAATAAACTATGGGGCTTTCAACATTGGTTAACTTTTCGCCTCGTCGTTGTTTACGAATACAAAAAATCTCCAAGGATAATTATGTGATAATTATGAGATCACATTCGACTGAAAAATAGTAGTAAGAAATTTGTACGCAGATTTGCGAGGATACGGGGAAAACTTACTTGGATGAATCGTCAATTTTCTTCTTCTTCCTCCTTATTTCTTGAAAGATTTATGCCGCTTCGCGAAGTTCACTATCGTCAACTTTACTTCGATACTCGGTGCTTCTGGATTTCACGAGAAATTCAACACTACACGGAACAAATCAACACAACCAAATAAACCACTGCCAAACAAAAAATTAACGGATAAATTATCCGAAACGTTCACGTGGCGATCGCGTGAAAAAGTGAATACAACTCGATTGAAAATAAAAGTATAGAATGTTTAACGATTTGAGATATTTAACGATGAAACCAACACCATACCGAACAAATCAAAACAACTGAATTAGTCACTACGAAAATAAAAAATTAACGAACAAATTGTTCGAAACGTTCACGTGACAGTCGCGTGACCAAGTGAATACTAGCCGGCTAAAAATATAAGAATGCCAAGAATATACGGGTTTTAACCAACCAATACCGTGGTAGCACAAATCGAAGCTTTAATGACCATTGGCTAGTTCGGTGTATACTTGAGGCCAATACAAGGAGCGGCCCCTGCATAAGAGAGAAGAAGAAGAAGTACATAAAATCTTGCAATAAAAATGGTATTATGGACAGAAATAATATCGATAACAATGTCATGCTAATTTTCTAACAATCGCTTATTATTGAAACTCAATGAGCCCATAAACATTCGCGAACTTTAATCTTTTGAGCGAATACTGATTTTCATGAAATCTCACGCATATACAGGATGCCCCATTGGGACACCCTGTATGTCTTCTCGTCACTTAGCGCGGGTCATTTAAAGCAGCCAATGCGAGGCTGCCGTACCACCGAGCGTGAAAAATGACAATTCCTTATGGGCTGCTTCAAATAACGCGCCTCGGGAGCGGTCAAGTCTTATAAATGAAAGGTTTAATGAAAATCGCTCTTTGTCCAATATATTATGCGGGAAAAATACTGCACATGCGTACAAATCCAATGTGGTATTTTTTCCCCGCATTGTGCCTTTCTGTGCACATTTCCCAAAAACAAAAAGCGTGATTTTCGTGAATTCGTTATATAAAATTATGTGAATGGCACGAGCGTAGAAACGAAAGTTTTGACGCGTGTCAATTTTCACACCCGGCATTTTCACAATCGTCAAGCACATCTTTTCTATGCCCTTGCCATACAAATAACTATTCCGCAGCTTTGCATAAGTACTGAATTTATGCCTTTGACACGATCTAAAAAAAATGACGAAAGTATAGTTGTTATAACAATGATAATTAAATTTAATTTCGTAACTTTTCGTCTTGTGATTGTTTACGTGTAGAAGAAATGCCAAGGATAATTATCGCGGCACAGTATACTGAGAAATAGTACGCGAAGGAATTCCACGCGTTAAAAAACGTTAGAACTGACCGGTGCCGAGCGGTGCCATATTTTATCACATAAGACTGACGGCGCAACAGTCGCGTATAAAACTGAATGGCGCCACCATCGCGTGAAAAAGTGAATGGCGCCACCGTCGCGTCAAAAAGCGAATAGCGCTACCGTCGCGTGAAAAAGTGAATGGCGCCACCATCGCGTGAAGAAGTGAATAGTGCCTATTGTGTGAAGTACTTCAGTTCTGCATCAACAGTCGAACCATCAACACGTGTAAGTAACTTTATTGTTCATATGGCTTAATTTGCCTAAAATGAATCTTTGATTCTACAGCATCAAGCGACCGCTTGGTGAAATTCTTTTACCGCGTTTCAGCAGTGAAGTAGTTTGCTTAATTTGCGACCGAACAGACAACCGTAAAAGTAACCGTCCAAATGTAAGGTTTTTGGCGATCAAGATGATCTTTCCTGGATGGTTGCTTTTACGATCGTTTGTTCGGCACCCAATCAAATAAATACTTCACTGCCGAAACACGGCAAAAGAATGATTTGGTCGCTCAGTGTGCGCATCGTTATAATCAATAAATACTAATTAATAATTGTTTTCAGAAAATGGCGACTAATAATTCTGGTGCCAACGAGAAGATGGAGGACGTGCAGCAGAAGAACGAGGCTGCCATGCCCAATGACCGCCAGGGTCTGGGAGTTGTGCCAGGGCAGCAGGCGGTGCCAGTTGTACCAGCGGATGCTGCAGTTGTGCCAGGGCAGCAGGCAGTGCCGTTCCAGCCTGCTATCGTTCAGCCGATGCAGCCGGAAAGACAACATTGTGAGTAATAATTTGATTTCAACACAATTTTAGACAAAATGTTTTCAAAACTTCATATCGGTTGCTGATGAAGCTTCCATTCTTTATCAGACATTCGTCTCCTCCGCATGGCAAAAAAAACGACTTGTTGTACGAATGGCTGCGATTGAAGCTCTTGTAAGCACACGATATATATTTTTTTCACTACTTGAACCTGCTATGAGCGAGAAGAAAATATATCCTGTACGTACAAAAGTTTCATTTGTAGCTTCGTTTGCATTAGTTATACAATTTGTTTCTGTCGTATAAAAAAGAAGCAAATATCTCATACGTAATCAAACCTCTGTTAGAATTCATTTTTCAAAGGTATACGGTTATTTTCACCAAAAGATATGTGTTTCGCACCTTGATTAGATTCTGTATGAGATATTTGTTTTGTCTCTTCTTCATGAAAATTACAGAAACAAATTGTATACCTGGTGCGAATGAGGCTGCGAATGAAATTTTTGTACCCAAAGGATATATTTTCTACTCACTCGTAGCAGGTTCAACGAGAAAAAAATGTACCATGTGTCTACGACGGCTTCAATCATAGGACGCAGTACATCAATTCATTTATTGTTACCATGCGAAGGAGACAGATGTCTCGTACAGAAATGAAACTTTATCAACAACGGATAACAATTTTTTTTTGATTTAATAAATAAATGATAAAACATTTATTTTCTGTTTTAAATAATGATAACAAAAAAGGAATGATGTTCTTATATGATTGAAGCTTTTCTAGGCTCACGATACATTTTTTTTAACTCTTTGAACCTGCTATGATAGAGAAGAAAATCTATCATTTGCGTACAAAAGTTTCAATTGCAATTTCATTTCTAGCTTCATTCGCATCAGTTGAACAATTTGTTTCTGTCGTTCCAATCAAGGAGAGGCAAATATCTTATACAGCATCAAATCTATTAGAATTTATTTTTCTAAGGTATAAATCTAGCGTCACCAAAAGATGTATGTTTCGCGCCTTGGCTCATAGACAAATAAATGCGAACAGAGCTTTGATTCTGTATGAGATATTTGTCTCTTCTTCATGGAAATGACAGAAACAAATTGTATACCTGGTGCGAATGAGGCTGCGAATGAAATTTTTGTAGGCAAAGGATATATTTTCTTCTCACTCGTAGCTGGTTCAACGAGGAAAAAAATGTACCATGTGTTTACGAGGGCTTCAATTGTAGCGCTCAGTTCAATCATTAGTTTTTCGTTACCATGCGAGACGGATGTCTAATACAGAAATTAAACTTCATCAACAACCAATATGGAATTCTTTTTGATTCTATAAATATCTAATAAATCTAATAATCATAAACCATTTATTACTTTACTGTTTTTCATACATATTTCAGTCCGAGGCACCCGCGCTGGCTGGCGAGCGCAGGAAGAGCGGCGCCGTCGAATAATGGCACAACTCATTGCGTTCACGTCGGACTTCGAGGTCGCAGCAGAACGGAGGGCACGAGGACGTCGAGGGGGTAGAGGAGGCCGCGGTAGGGGTAGCCGCGGAAGAGGCGACCGCGGTCGTGGCGCGGGCCAACACCAATAAGGTAAAAGAATATATATATATATATATATATATATATATATATATATATATATATATATTATAAATATATTTGCATTTTCCAAATTAGAAGATACTTATTCTCGTTATTAATAAATAAACGGTGTTTTTTTTGTTGCAGAACCATTGTGGGAAAAAAAAAAAAAAAAAATTTATATATAAAAAACAACAATATAATAAAAATAAATACGTAAAAAAAGAAACAATTGAAATATTTTTATACCTGCAATCCATCCCTAAGGGCATACGAAATACCCTATAAATAATTTATTAAAATTATAAAAATAATGATTCTTGTTACCGACGGAACTCGAGTCGGGGGGAGGGGGAGAGAACAGGTACTTTTTTTGTGACAGAGCTACAAGTATATATAATAAAACGAGTTTTTTGTGACAGATCTACAAGTTAATATAAACAAGTATATATAATAATACATGTGTTATATATAAAGCCGAGTATTCTATAAAAGCTTTTTTCGTTTTTTTTCATTTTCTTTTCTGACTGATACCAGAAATACTTCACTTTCGGTTTGACAGTCTCATTTTTCGACCAGAAGTGACGTCATACCGGAAATACATCACTTTCGGTTTGAAAATGTAATTTCTCGACCGGAAGTAATGTCATACCGGGAATACGTCGCTTCCGGTTTGAAAATCCCTTTCTTTTATCGGAAGTGACGTTTTTCCGTATGACTTCACTTCCGCTTGAGAAGTGAGACTTCCAAACCGGAAGTAACGTCTCCCCGTATGAAGTGCACTTCTCAGTGCACTATTTAACGAAAACTAAAACAATTTCAGCAAAACAATTTAATGACACTGCGGATGAGGAAGTAGATGAGTTGACTTTCCTGGATGTGTAAACTCCCGTTCAGGATCAAACGAGTTAAAAGGAAGTCTATGAGAGTCTCTTCCGTTAATGCGTTTCTGCGCATCGCTAATCCCGACCACGTGCCGTTGAATTAACATACCAATAGAATCTTACGGAACTCGGTTAAAATCGCCCTCCCTGAATTAAACAGGCCCCGTTCGCCCTCCCGAGACGCCCTTCTCGGCTGAGTTCCAAAGCGCCATTGAGAAATGGATTCTTGCATTTATTTCTACTCGCAGCTCAATTTATTTCTAGTCGAACCTCGATTTGCATATTCCAGTTATTTATTGCCCGACGGTAACCTCGGCATTTTCTGTTACGTATGGAATGCAGGAGAATCAAAAGAAGTTGTGTCCGTTGTAGAGGGTTGATTAAAATATTCACATAATTTGGTTTCTTTCATATTTTTGTTACTAAGGGAAACGTACGAATTACTGGACACGTTATAGTTCTCCGACAATTAGCCGACAGACTTGGGTTTATCACCAATATTCATTATATGAAAATTGCAATTTCTGTTAAAGAGGATTAAGCGCTCATTTGACATTAGTCAAATGAGCGCTACATTTTTAATGTAATTTAACCGAGCTTTTACGCATCTATTGATTATAGTGGATGGTTACTTGTATTAAAGCAGATGTTCTTAACCAAGAAACAAATTCATTGCAAGCGATTAGCAAAAATATTAACTGTTTTGTGCTCATTTTCGGAAAGGTACATAAAAGCAAAAAATACTTAAAAAAAAAAGTAAAAAGGTACGCCAAGTACTTAAAAATTGTATGGTCGTTCAGAAAATATGTTTATAAAAAAAACCTCTTAAAAAGAAAAAATCTGCCAAAACAGATGTGTATCAAACCAGTTTCTGAACAAAAAAATTCTTCCAAAAAGACGTTATCAAAGCATTTAAAAAAAATATATGTGTATCAAAATCTCAACAAAAAAAAATAAAAAATTGAAAAGAAACCAAATCAAACCAGCCAAGTAGTAGTACATACAAAAAAATTCTTAAAAAATATGTTTATAAAAACAATAAAAAAATAAAAATACAAGGTGCAAAAAATCGTGACAAAAAAAAACTTGGCGTGCCAGTTTTTTTCCAATAGCTGTCGTACATGGTTCATTCAAATAATCGAGGGAGAGGGAAAGTAACTGTAATAACTGCAGTAACTGTAATTGTAAAAAAAACCTGGCACGCTAAGTTTTTTTTTGTCAAGATTTTTTGCATCTTGTATTTTTTTTTTAGATTGTTGTGATAAACATATTTTTTGAAGAATTTTTTTGTATGTACTACTACTTGGCTGGTTTGATTTGATTTCTTTTCAATTTTTTATTATTTTTTTGTTGAGATTTTGATACACATATATTGTTTTTTATGCTTTGATAAACGTCTTTTTGGAAGAATTTTTTTGTACAGAAACTGGTTGCGTTCAGAAACTCATGCATAGCTAATAAAAAACTTATCTCTCTCTCGCATGATGGATAAAGACATCTTTTGATGCTGACGCAGTGCCTCTGAAGTTCTAGAGCATGGCATCTGTATGTGGAGCTGGCGATGCCTTTCGCTACTATATGCAAAAATTATGTATATAATAAATTATCAATTTTCACTGCGAGCCTTTAATTATACATCGACAGGGGGAAATGTCTCAAATAGACTGCCAGCGCTGTCAGGAAAAGATTTATTCCTTGGTTTGGGTATATGTAAATAAGTGCATGTTTTGCTGACGGAGCATAGATTCCATTTTTAAAAAACCAAATCATTTTCCTGTAAAATATATTCGTGTAAAATTTTATGGTGACGAAAGGCACCTTCGACTCCTTGAGTACCTGCTCCTGCTGCTCTGGACCTTTGAAGGCAGCTGCGTGAGGATCAGAAGGTGGTTTTCATCATGTGTAGCTGAAAAAACCTACTCTCTTGCATAATGGATAAAGACATCTTTTGATTTTGACGCAGTGTGTCAGAGTGCGTCTGAAGTTCCAAAGCATCTAGGGCATCTGTATGTGGAGTTGTATATGCCTTTCGCCACTATATGCAACAAGTATATATAAAAATATAAATAATAAAAATTTTCACTGCGAACCTTCAATTCTTAAAATAAAAAACAGAATCATCGCTCTGTATTATTTGGACTTATATCGAAGGCCATGGTTTGCCAGTTCCGTCAGTAAAAGATTTATTCCCTGGTTTAGATACCTATACAAACAGAGGTAAATAAGTTCATGTTTTCCTGACGGAGCGTAGATTCCATTTAAAAAAACTGAACCATCTTTCTGTCAAATATATTTTAAAATATCAATTTTTGACAAGGGCAAAATTAAAACGAAACTTCGAAAATAGGTTAGTCGTAAAAAGATCGAGGAATTAACTTTAAACAAAGTCACATCTAACACATTATTATTTATTTATTTTTTATAATATGAATCAATTTTTTTACACGAGTTATTTTTATTTTTCAATCACGATACGAGTGGACACATTCACCTTTTTTCATTCCGAACCGAACATCCCATATATCACATATCACACTTATTTTCTTAACAAAGAAGAATTTGTTTTCCCGAGCGATCACATATCACACTTATTTTCTTAATAAAAAAGAATTTGTTTTGCCGACCGATTAACCGAAGCGCGAAGTGCGCTGCGCTGATATACGACGAAATCCAAGAGAGATGGGTAAACAGAGACGGGTAGAGAGAAAGTGCCGCGCTGATGCGAGCATCCGAGAGAGATGGAAGATGAGTCAGCTGGCGGACGCATGCGCAGTAGACGCGAGGACTCGCATCGCATCGCATCGCATCGCATCGCATCGCATCGCATCGCATCGCATCGCATCGCATCGCATCGCATCGCATCGCATCGCATCGCATCGCATCGCATCGCATCGCATCGCATCGCATCGCATCGCATCGCATCGCATCGCATCGCATCGCATCGCATCGCATCGCATCGCATCGCATCGCATCGCATCGCATCGCATCGCATCGCATCGCATCGCATCGCATCGCATCGCATCGCATCGCATCGCATCGCATCGCATCGCATCGCATCGCATCGCATCGCATCGCATCGCATCGCATCGCATCGCATCGCATCGCATCGCATCGCATCGCATCGCATCGCATCGCATCGCATCGCATCGCATCGCATCGCATCGCATCGCATCGCATCGCATCGCATCGCATCGCATCGCATCGCATCGCATCGCATCGCATCGCATCGCATCGCATCGCATCGCATCGCATCGCATCGCATCGCATCGCATCGCATCGCATCGCATCGCATCGCATCGCATCGCATCGCATCGCATCGCATCGCATCGCATCGCATCGCATCGCATCGCATCGCATCGCATCGCATCGCATCGCATCGCATCGCATCGCATCGCATCGCATCGCATCGCATCGCATCGCATCGCATCGCATCGCATCGCATCGCATCGCATCGCATCGCATCGCATCGCATCGCATCGCATCGCATCGCATCGCATCGCATCGCATCGCATCGCATCGCATCGCATCGCATCGCATCGCATCGCATCGCATCGCATCGCATCGCATCGCATCGCATCGCATCGCATCGCATCGCATCGCATCGCATCGCATCGCATCGCATCGCATCGCATCGCATCGCATCGCATCGCATCGCATCGCATCGCATCGCATCGCATCGCATCGCATCGCATCGCATCGCATCGCATCGCATCGCATCGCATCGCATCGCATCGCATCGCATCGCATCGCATCGCATCGCATCGCATCGCATCGCATCGCATCGCATCGCATCGCATCGCATCGCATCGCATCGCATCGCATCGCATCGCATCGCATCGCATCGCATCGCATCGCATCGCATCGCATCGCATCGCATCGCATCGCATCGCATCGCATCGCATCGCATCGCATCGCATCGCATCGCATCGCATCGCATCGCATCGCATCGCATCGCATCGCATCGCATCGCATCGCATCGCATCGCATCGCATCGCATCGCATCGCATCGCATCGCATCGCATCGCATCGCATCGCATCGCATCGCATCGCATCGCATCGCATCGCATCGCATCGCATCGCATCGCATCGCATCGCATCGCATCGCATCGCATCGCATCGCATCGCATCGCATCGCATCGCATCGCATCGCATCGCATCGCATCGCATCGCATCGCATCGCATCGCATCGCATCGCATCGCATCGCATCGCATCGCATCGCATCGCATCGCATCGCATCGCATCGCATCGCATCGCATCGCATCGCATCGCATCGCATCGCATCGCATCGCATCGCATCGCATCGCATCGCATCGCATCGCATCGCATCGCATCGCATCGCATCGCATCGCATCGCATCGCATCGCATCGCATCGCATCGCATCGCATCGCATCGCATCGCATCGCATCGCATCGCATCGCATCGCATCGCATCGCATCGCATCGCATCGCATCGCATCGCATCGCATCGCATCGCATCGCATCGCATCGCATCGCATCGCATCGCATCGCATCGCATCGCATCGCATCGCATCGCATCGCATCGCATCGCATCGCATCGCATCGCATCGCATCGCATCGCATCGCATCGCATCGCATCGCATCGCATCGCATCGCATCGCATCGCATCGCATCGCATCGCATCGCATCGCATCGCATCGCATCGCATCGCATCGCATCGCATCGCATCGCATCGCATCGCATCGCATCGCATCGCATCGCATCGCATCGCATCGCATCGCATCGCATCGCATCGCATCGCATCGCATCGCATCGCATCGCATCGCATCGCATCGCATCGCATCGCATCGCATCGCATCGCATCGCATCGCATCGCATCGCATCGCATCGCATCGCATCGCATCGCACTTTTATAATATTTTCGGACATCAAGAGGGACACGATGCGCATATCTCAGCATCTACCGCAAAGTTATAATCGGAACTGGTCGCGTTGGAAAGCTTGTGTCTTATATATATGAAAAAGGTGTCGTCAGAATTCCGATCCGGTGCTTCGTTTCCAAGAAAATCGAGAAGCAAGAATCCACTTCCGGCATTTTGGAGTATATATACGTGGTAGCGTCTCGTCAACTCGCTTAAAAACTTTTTTTAAGTACTTGGCGTCGAGACGCTACCGCGTCTCTTGATACTATTTTTAGCACTGAAATGTTTTAATTGACGGGATAAGCAAACGGGAGGGATGAACGGGATGGGTGAACGGGTTGGACCAGCGGGATGGGCAAACGGAAAGGATGAACGGGATGGACGAACGGAATGGGTAAACGGGATCGACGGAAAGGGACTATCAAGAGACGCTACCGCGTCTCTTGATAGTGTTAGGACATCTGTTGACAAATGGCGATCTTCTCGTAAATATAGCTTTATCTGTATTAATTATAGTTTTTCAATTCTTTTGTCTGATTCCAAATATCTCTATTTGCATAGAAGGTTTATTAGAACACTGATATCGCAATTGTCAAGAAAAATATCGATAATCTATCATTGTAGAACTACTTACTCAATTTACTGATTCTCAGTATAGTAAATGCCAAACATTCTCGCATGTGTCTTAATTATGTAACTTCCACCAATATTTACACACGCACACGCACACGCACACGCACACGCACACGCACACGCACACGCACACGCACACGCACACGCACACGCACACGCACACGCGCACGCACACGCGCACGCGCACGCGCACGCGCACGCGCACGCGCACGCGCACGCGCACGCGCACGCGCACGCGCACGCGCACGCGCACGCGCACGCGCACGCGCACGCGCACGCGCACGCGCACGCGCACGCGCACGCGCACGCGCACGCACACGCACACGCACACGCACACGCACACGCACACGCACACGCACACGCACACGCACACGCACACGCACACGCACACGCACACGCACACGCACACGCACACGCACACGCACACGCACACGCACACGCACACGCACACGCACACGCACACGCACACGCACACGCACACGCACACGCACACGCACACGCACACGCACACGCACACGCACACGCACACGCACACGCACACGCACACGCACACGCACACGCACACGCACACGCACACGCACACGCACACGCACACGCACACGCACACGCACACGCACACGCACACGCACACGCACACGCACACGCACACGCACACGCACACGCACACGCACACGCACACGCACACGCACACGCACACGCACACGCACACGCACACGCACACGCACACGCACACGCACACGCACACGCACACGCACACGCACACGCACACGCACACGCACACGCACACGCACACGCACACGCACACGCACACGCACACGCACACGCACACGCACACTCTTTCGCCACCAACAGAGACACACACAATCATCCGCACGCACACTCTTTCGCTTTATAACAATGTCGTCGTTATTTGACAAGACATACCTTCGATTCTCAGATCCTCTAAACTGGCTGGTTCGGGAGGGTATTCTCTAGAACGCTGGTTCCGTAACGTCCGCTTTACCGATTCCTCTAACGGGAGCCGCGCTCGCGTACTGTTCGGCAATTGCTGCACCTCCTACCCATGAAGACTATAGTAAAGGAGGCCGAACGTAGTAGTGTGGATATGGTGGACGAAATGACGGATAGTTATGTCATGTTGAATATCATGGTGGCGCTGTCGCTGCTTTAGTCGGGGAGAGAGAGAGCTATATTTTCCTAACGCAATTAAGCTGGAACTTCAAAAGGAGATAAAAAAGTAAATGTGACATTATAAGTTCTGGCAGATTTTAGAAACGGCGAAAGGTTTTCATATATTAAAATTATCTAGCAGGCAAAAAAACAATCGATTATGCATCGAAAAAAAAACAATTCAACAATAACGAGATCAATCCAGCATTCACGCAACCACTGGATCATCGTCAACACGTCTCTATCAACATCTCGTATATAGATAATCTAAAAAAAATAGCAAAAATGCTGAAATAACAAAAAGTAGAACAACGAGGAATGCATGTGCGATGCATGTGCACAAAACTACTCCGAAGAAACTGTTGTGCCGCAGAAACTCGGTTAGCTACTCCGGGTTCTGTGCCTGAGCCGTGAGCTCGAATGTTCGGGATATATCCAGTAAAGGGTTAGAACCCAAGAGAATGAATGCACAGTTTAATAAAAAGGTCTTTATTAGGTTATTGAATATTTACCAATCTCGGTACACCCCGTAGCGAGCCACTCGCTAATCACATTTATCTCGGTTATGAAATATAACGTATTGTAATCAACCGTACCGTATCCTGAGTTCTGATCAGACTGCCGGGTACCTGCTCTCGATCCTCTATATACTCATCGAGAGCACGTATGTCAGCTTAATATCTAGCGCAAGTTTATGGTTTTGTTTAATCTTATAAACAAATATCTTTCCAAATCCTCGCTTTTCTGCGGGCGAGATTTGGAGCATATTTTACATTTCGCAATAATTGCCTCGGTACTCGAGCCGATGCTCCAGTTACCGAGTCGCTCGCGATGGCCTAAGTGCTGCGTCAGCGGTGTCCGGTGACGCGCTCGACGCTCGATGTACGATCGTCGCGTGCCGTTGCGTACCTTACTATTTCGCAACCGGTGTCCCGAATTAATATCTTACTACGCCAGCCGGGGTACAACATTCCTCCCCCCTAAAAGGAAAAGAAATTAATTTAATTTCTTTTCGCTCGTCTCCGGCGAGCTTTATTTTTACAATCCCTCGTGTACCCCGTGCTTGGTATTACACGCAACTATTCACATCTTCTGGTTTCTCTTTTTTTTTCCCGGTTGCTTAGACGTATTTATGTTCCAACAAATACCTTTAAAAATAATCTGGCTTTTTAATTACTCGTTTCTCGACCATTGGTTATTTCCTATAATTAGCACCGTCCCAAGTCCACACACCAACGTGCACTTGCATATAGATATATATATAACAAAATTTTTTCCCTTAAAAAATGCTCCCATTCTAGAAAATATTCTTCCACAAGGTGTTTTCCCCACAATAAGTGCTTCCCCACTATACTAGAAAATCCCCCATACGTGGGTTTTCCCAAACTAAGTTTCTCCCCCATAGTAGTAAAACTTTCTCGCGACTCATTTCCACCTATCCTTCCTTTCCGCCTTCCCCATCGGAAGGTGCACACGACGTTGTCCGAGGATGAGCCGGTTACCCCGTTGGTGGTTTGGTTCGTCCTGGTTCGGCTGGTCTATTCAGCCCGAACGTGAAGGAGGTTGTGCCCGACCAGACCCCTGGTCCGGAGATCTGGATGCGAAGTCGTCCGATGCCACCGGCGCCGCCCCTGGTGGGTTTCCCTACCCGATGTCCACGTCTCACGTTGGCGCCCGTTCGCTTCCGTTCCCGGTCGTCTTCTCAAGGTTATTGCCGTGCCCGGCGACGGTTGTCTGCTGAGGAGCACGTTGCCCGTGCCGTCGCTTGCTGATTCCTTCGTTGCGCCATCCCTCAATTCAGGGTCAATGATGCTACGCACTGCCGGTCGCCAACTTCGTGTGGGATTGTCTTTCTGCTGTATTGACTCTTCCTGGCGTCTCGCCGCTCACAGACCTGTCGTGCAGCGACGATGAGTCACCGCCCCGGCTACGGTTTGTTATTAGTGAATTTGGTTTTTCCGCTTCCCCTGTCCCTTCCTTTCCCCATGGGCGTCCTCTCGACCTTGGCGCTAGTTGTCATAATTGCCCGGAGTGGTGACCAATTGATGTAATTCTTTCCCGGGATCACGAGATTTGCCATTATGATTTTTCTCGAGTTTATGCGTCTCAGTTTCGGCAGTCGTTGATTCTCCAAAAATTGATTCTGCCGTGGTGTAAGCCTTCAGTACATCTTCAGCGGAATAATTAACATCCGCAGTCAACTGGTGACTTCTTCAAACTTGTTGTCAATACCGTTGGATGCAACATATCCGTCAAATTCTTCCTCCATACCGATCCCGCAGCGAGGCTCCAACGCCGCGGGATCGGATTTCTGCTGCGTCGACTTCCGCGAGCGGTGCACCGAGCCATTGCCCTGGCCGTCGGACATCGTAACGTAGCTGTCCCTAACCTACCGCACCCCGGACGGGCGACGTATCCGCATCGCTCTTCCTTCGGGTTCTTCTTTTTTTTTTTACCTCCGTTTATTTATTTTATTACTCCTTTCTTCATTATTCTCTCCCCTTACTCACTTTTGCTTCCCACAGGAATTATTTTTTTTCGTTTTGATTCCTCTTTTCCTCTCTTTTTTATATCATTTTCCCTTCTTTTTTTATTTGATTCCTCCCGTGGGGTTTTCCTCCCCACACCGGGATACAGTTTTATTATTTTCCCCCTTGACGGGAGAAAATTTTAGCCGGGTCGTTTTAGCCCCAAAAATTTTTTTTTTTTTTTAACTTTCACTCCGACTATTATTCGTTTGCACTGATCCTCTTCCCGACAGTCTCCGCGACGGATTTTTTTCCCCTGCTGCTCGGTGTTGCTCTTTCGTTCCATGTTGTTCTCGCCGGCAGATCTTCCTGTGGCTGGACTCGCGCTGTCTATGAATAGGGTGCTCCTTCGCCCTATTTATAGGGAAAAATTCCCTCTCCCGGCGTAGCCCTGTCGTAGGCGGTGACTGTGTATGCCCTTGCTTGAAATTCCCCTATAGTCCCTTCCTGCCCCGGATGCAGGGCGGCTTCCTCTTCACGATGCTCATTTTGCTGTCCCCTATTATTGTCATAACCTTTGGTCCGCTGGTTGTCCCGCTTACGTGCCCGGCAATCCCTCCAGAGATGCCCAGTTTTTTTACAGTAATTGCACGAAATGCTTGCCATATGAACTTTCCCCGGGGCCGGTAGGGGGAGCCTAACTCGGGCCCCCTGTTGACAGTCCTTGGCCACGTGGCCGGTCTGTCCACATGTATAACAGGTGCGTGCTTCCTCCTTGACCGCGCCGTGTGACCGCCGCGGGTTTCCACCCCCCAGACTGGATCTTGCCGAGTCCTGACTGCCTGGGTGCCCCTTCGTCATTTTCTCGACCTCTATGGCCCCGACGATAGCGTCGTGCAGGCTCGAATAATTACGTGATCGCACGAGGGTCTGTAATTCCTTATTCAGGCCGACCTCGAAATTCATCTGTGCGGTTTTCCGGAAGGCATTTCCGATGTAGCGAGCCCCCGCTGCATCGACTCCTTCACACAACTTCTCGATTAATTCCACCGTCAGGTTTTCGACCCGGGTGGCGTAGGTTGAGACGTTCTCTGTTGGTTCCTGTTTCAGTATGCTGAACTGGTATTGCAGAGAGGCGAGGGACTCTCGTTTCCCATAAAGTGCCTCCAATTCTGTCCGTAAATCCCGCAGGGTTACGATAGTTTTGTGCCTCATTTCCCGCGTTGCTCGATCCTCCAGTTTGCTGCTCCGGATGAGCGTAAGGAGAGTAGACCGCTGCTCGGGAAGAACCAATCCCCATACTGCTTCACATGATAAGATAAAACCGTCGAGCTTCGTGGGATCGTTCCCGTCGAAGGTTTTAATATTTCGCAGGGCGGCGGGTATATCCAAATACACCGGTACCGCCCTAATCTGGGTCGATACCCGGGTTTGTCGCCGAGATGGTGACGGCCGCCGCGGCGGGGTTACCTCTCCCCGTTGTGGCCCACGGGACTCCAGAATGTGGTCCCTCAGGGTTTCCTCCAAGGCCAGGAGACGTTCGACCATGGAATCAGCATCCATCGGTGGTGCCGCCTGGGACCGGTTGCGAGCTTCCTCCAGCTGCCCCTCGAGTTCACTTATTCTCCCCTGCATCTGCGCAATGGTATGTACCGTCTCGTCCTCGGGGCCGGACTGACTCTCATTTCCTCCCCGGGATTCCCTGTTGTCCTCGTGCGTGTCCTCCTGTTCGGCGAATAGGGTCCTTCGGGTAGCCCTCAGGGCAGGTTTGAGCGGGAGCCCATTGCCTCTCCCGTGTTCGCCGTTCCCGCCGATAGCCCTGTGCCCGACTTGACCTCGTAATGAGCGCGCCATTCGGGAGATTTCCTGGGACACCATGGCCGGCGTGACCTCATCCGGTCGGCGCTCGAACATCTGCACGTCGATGTTCTCCCAGCCAGTTCCCCTCTGGGTGTTTACCCCGTACAGCGGGTTTGGCGAATTTCCCCGCCCCTCCTCGTTACCTTCAACCGATTGCTCCCCCAGCACCTCCCGTGCCCGGTTCGTGATGTCGGCTAGGGCGCCTTGGACGCCCTCAACCACCCCCAATGCTTCCTCCCCCGTGCTTGGGGTTCCCCTGCGCTGCCCTGACCCCGGGGGTCCCTGCGGCAAGTCGCGCTCACTCATTCTATTTTATTTTTCCCGTTTAACTTTTGAAACTGTTGAACTCTTCTCCGTCCCTTATCTGTCTCCAGGTTTGTTCCCTCTTTGCTCAGCTTTTTAACCCTGGGTTACTCTCGCGTTGGCCACCGGTAGCGTCCTACCGGTCTTGGCAAAGATCTTCCGCATCCGCGCGGGCTTTCGATTTACACTCAGTGATGGGGCCACCTCCAGTGTGCCCTACAACTCTTCCGTGACCCTCTTGGTCCCGGGCTTCCCAACGGTTCCCGTCCCCCTCAATGAGGACGCCCTTCGAGGATCCTGCAGCGATCCGCGAAGGCTACGGTTGATTACTCTCGCTGAACACTTGTCGACCCTGGTCCGCGGCACTCTCTTCTTCCTCAATGGAGGCACACAGGTCGCCGTACGATCTGGTAAATATTGTTTTCCCTTTTTTCTTAATTCTCTCTGGATATCCCACCGCTGCCACCAATGTTGTGCCGCAGAAACTCGGTTAGCTACTCCGGGTTCTGTGCCTGAGCCGTGAGCTCGAATGTTCGGGATATATCCAGTAAAGGGTTAGAACCCAAGAGAATGAATGCACAGTTTAATAAAAAGGTCTTTATTAGGTTATTGAATATTTACCAATCTCGGTACACCCCGTAGCGAGCCACTCGCTAATCACATTTATCTCGGTTATGAAATATAACGTATTGTAATCAACCGTACCGTATCCTGAGTTCTGATCAGACTGCCGGGTACCTGCTCTCGATCCTCTATATACTCATCGAGAGCACGTATGTCAGCTTAATATCTAGCGCAAGTTTATGGTTTTGTTTAATCTTATAAACAAATATCTTTCCAAATCCTCGCTTTTCTGCGGGCGAGATTTGGAGCATATTTTACATTTCGCAATAATTGCCTCGGTACTCGAGCCGATGCTCCAGTTACCGAGTCGCTCGCGATGGCCTAAGTGCTGCGTCAGCGGTGTCCGGTGACGCGCTCGACGCTCGATGTACGATCGTCGCGTGCCGTTGCGTACCTTACTATTTCGCAACCGGTGTCCCGAATTAATATCTTACTACGCCAGCCGGGGTACAACAAAACGATAGAAAAAAACACTAAGTTAATTAGAGTGAAGATTGGAAAGGAGAAAAAAACGAAAATGAAGATAGAAAAACACAGAGAACAAATCTTTAAGGTGTTTGGAGAAAACTTACCGTAGGTCACAACTAGTTCTGTAGTAGCAGGCGATTGTGTACATTGTTTCAGGTAAAAAAAAAATTCACAGTTTTTGTTCATGTAGGTGGCAGAATAGGGATATATGCACGTACATGAAAAAGAGAGAAATAAAAGAAATATCGTTACACATTCCTTTTTTTGGTTTTTTTATTTGTTTTTTTTAGTTAAAGATTTTTAAAAGTATAAACAAAAACTGTTACATGTTATGTATTGTTCATAAACTCACTAGTACTATTGCACTACTGCTACTATTAATTGTATCGTGAAGTCGCCTCTGCGAAGTTGGCCGAATGACTTCAATAGTTTTTTACATTCTCGATTTCGCAAGAAGATTGCATTTTTGAGACAAGATTAATAATTACTAATTAATTCAATTCTCGTGGCAGGATCATTATCATTAATAATTACTATTGATTATTAATTGTATCGTGAAGCCACCTCGGTGAAGTTGACCTAACTTCAATTTTTTTTACAGTTTTCATTTTCGCAAGAGAATTACAGTTTCGCAGCAATATTTATTTACGATACTATGACAAAAACAACATCAACTATCAAACGTTTTAATAATTACGGCAATACTGATCACCGAACGACCAACAATTCGTAAAAAAAATCCAAAACGTGGAAGATTGTGAACCACTCGAAATCGAACTGCGTGACCCAAGTGCTTGAATTGTAAAATTTAATTTTGTTTCATTAATTCTTTATCTTCCCCTTAACATCGTGTCGTAAGCATGCATTACACTTGCATCTCTTCAATCGGCTTCCGCGTCCTCATCGTCGGCTTTCAGACTGCCGAAGACTTGCGACGGTATCATTTGTTTCTCTATCGGTATATCTGAGGAAGAAAAAAAAGAAATTTGTTAAGAGTTAATTTTCGTTCTTTCTGTTTTAGGCAATAACGGATATGACCGTGAAGATATCTGCATGACATCGAATTTCATCTTTTGCTGCGAGTGAATGCAGTGCCCGAGAAAGAAAAAATTGATCACTTGTAGAATTTTATTCTCCAAGTCGACTTCACGAAATATTTACGAACATTTACGAAATATTTTCAATCTTTCAAATCTTACGAAATATTTCAAAAATATATGAAAATAATATTTTGAAATATTGTATCAAAATATTCTAACGAAAGGTTTCTTAAATATTTCAGAAACATAATAAATCTTTCAGCATATCTGAAATATTTCTGAACCATAGTGATAAAATATTTTGAAATATCTTTAATCTCATGTTTCACCGAAACACTTCTACTAATGTTCCGTGTTTATGCGGGTGTGTCTATGCAAATCTCTGAAACATTTTAACGAAGATTTATGAGCGGACAAAAAAATATTCTTTAAACATTTCGCAAATATTTTTTAAAATATCGATAAGATATTTTCAATATTTTAAACAAAAAATATTATTGAAATCTTTTTAAATCATTTTTATAGCACGTTAAAGTTGCTTTTTCTTTCTCAACAATACATTTTTGTTTTGTGAAAACTTAATAAAATGATGATTTTTCGATTTTTTTTTGTTTTTTTCACATAGAAGAAAAATATGTAACAAATGAAAATATATTTGATTTTCTTGTTTCAGTCAAGACTTACGAGCTGCATCTTTCACGCCGATTGAAAACTGAAGTGCAGTCATTCGGCCAATAACTGTGCAGTAATTTTGTTTGTTTTGTGTTTAAAAAAATGTTTTCGTACAACTGAAACATACATTAAAAACAAACCTCTAAATTCACTGGGTTCACTTATATTTTTCCCTCTTAAAAAAAATCTAAAAAAACGCTTTTTTCAGGCCTTGCAAAGCAGGACCCTCCCTTAAAGGCAGAGATCGTTGAACGAATCGGTACCTCGTGCGGCTGTCCCTTGTACAGCATCATTCTTTTGTGCCACTCCTGTACGTTGTACGGATTTTGTCCAAGCAACACGGAGTTCAGCAGCAGTAATCGTCTTTCCATCAGATGTTCGAATCTCGTTAGTCTCAATTCCAATTCTATATCGTCTGTAACAAAGATAATCGTGGATCGATGCTGAAAAGTTGCGAATTGCATGTTTTATCGAGAAGCGATTTATCGAAGACGAAAATGCGTGTCTCACCTTCCTCGCTGGGATTTGAATTCTTTGCAGCTTCCTCCATACGCTTGCTCAGGCTCAGTTCTTCGAATTGCGCGTACGCATCGAATACCTGAATGAAGTCTCGAACCTTTGTCACCGTCTGTATTGCCTCCTCGTAGATGTCGCGGGCTCTCTCAAAGAGGCCGCTTCGCGCGTAATAATCGGCCAGGGAATTCCATAGCGGACCCAACTGATCCGTGTAGCGTCTCAGACCTCCCCTTATTACCGCGTCGACGTTCAGAGACTTCACTCGTCGGCGGCGATACAACCTATTTTAGACAAACAAAAAAGTCACATTAGAGTTTGAAAATTGAGGTAAATGTTAATTCTATAAAGATAATAAACGCGCCTTTGACACTTTCGTTTTTCAACAAAAGGCAAAGCTTGGCGGCAAGATATGGTACAAGTTGATATTTAAATTGTTACAAAACTCTCGATGTCATTACCTTCGATTATGAAGTCGTCGTTTACAATTTAGCCTTTTTCCTGTTCATTTTCGTCTTAATTTTTCGCGCATCGTAATTTTTGTTGACAGATTTAGCGATGAAGTTAGCTCTCATAATTAAATAAAATGTAGTGATGTCTTTAGTTAGTTCTTTTTCGTGTCTCACACATCCTACTAACGTCAAAGATTCCATTTCAGCTACACGCTCTACAATTTGGTGCAGAGTGTTCTCCTTGACTGTCAGTTTTCCGACAACATCAAGCACTGCTGTCTCCAGTGTTTTCAGGAGTCGAAAGAGCTCTTCGCTCGGATAGAACAATCCGCCGAAACGACTCATAAGATCGATTACTCGATCGCGATCGCAACTGTCCTCGGACTTCAGACGATTTCTGCACTCCAAGCAAGGCGTTATTCGCATGCCTTTTCGGGCGATGTAACCGGCTATGTACGCCATGACCTCTTCGCTTGTCTTCACTACATCGTAGTCGTGAGTAGCCAGATGGCCACGGCTCGAGTTCGAACACGTTTCGAAATAATCGCGATCTCTTTCAGTGACAATCGCGGTGGAGCAGTTCTCTGGTTCTTTAAATTGTCCACCTTCGATCACGGCATCCAGTTTACTGAACAGTTCTTTCTCCGGATTTTGTGACGCAGCCAATGACTCTTTCGATCCCATGAGAGTTCTCAATAGCTCGGTACCAGAAACGTTAGATCCTTTTGGTGGCTTTATCAACGAATACGAGCACATGAGCCGGAATACCTGGGCAAATAGCACGGGGTCCGGGTGATCATTGCTACCGCATGCATTGCGCATCATGCCGAACAATCGCTGTAAAATAAAATACACTCATATTATGAGAACGCAATTAGAGGCTGACATTCCAACTAGTTACGTGCTAATAATTTCAATTCTTATCGAAAAAGCTTGGAATAGCAACATATCAATGAATAAAATAAAATAAAATCGACAAAGCTTTCAGCTCATTTTTTAACGGCCAACGGTCAAGATGTATACAAAACTTAATATTATTGAATAACAATCATTCTTCAAATATACATGCAAATTCTTACTTCGAGTGCATCTTGATTAAGACGTGCGGTCGTCAGGTAATCGAATTGGAAGGCGTTGTGGAGAAATTCTAGTAGTTCTAACGTACTTCCTAGCGTTACTTTCAAACCGTTAACCGTGCTAGCCGATATCGGGAAAGGATACCCTTGAGCTTTCGCGTCGTTCTGCCAGTCGTCCAAGTATTTAAGGAACTCGTTGATTGCCTGCAGTATGAAATTTATATATAAATAAACATCCGGAAAGGAAAATCTAAACGTGACACATGCAAAACTGTTGAAACCTTGTATCACTACTTCAGCGTAATTATATCAGAATAATTCTTAATCCAGCTTAGCCACTTTACTTATCGACCCTCTTAGATCCGCCCCATAATTAGTCCCATAGCAGTAGTACTTGTAAGTACTCTCATTTTTTTTTTTCATTTTCAAATTACACCATATAGAAAATGCAACATTTGTTTGCAATCTAAGTATCTGGAAAATATATGTTATACAAAAGAAAAAGCTGTGATTTAACATACAATTTCCGACACTATTTTTTACATCATTTTATCGACTTTGTAAATTTGAGTTTTTGTTGAAAACTTATATAATTCCAATTAACATTCCATAAAGTTATGACCAGGATTGTGGACGTGATGAAAATTTACTGCAAGTGCACGAGTCAAAATATTCTGCTAGTGCAAAATAAAGTGCAAAATAATGCAGAGCCTTATCTCCCTTGAAGATTTATTATTATTATTACTGTTATTGTCGTTGAATGAAGGAATCTATAATGAGCATTTCAATATTTAACTAGACGGAAATAGACTATGGCTATTTAGTTAATTTTTATGTAAAAATCTGATTTTTTTATTCCAATGCACGTCAGTGACAATTTCAAGATGTGACATTTCAAACTATGGAAAATTGAAATTGACAAACATATAAGAATGTAATTTCTTTGTTTTCCTGCATCCATCGGATATTCCAAAGATTAACAATCACAAAATGATGTAGTGATAGCCCTAGAGACTACAAAAAAAAACTCTTAATTCATTGATGTTCACGTTTCAAGATATCGGTAATACAAGATGAATGCAGTAAGGCAATATTGTATTCCTCTCGTTTACCTTCCCGTTGAATAATCTTCGCCATCACGAGCAAAAAGGTGAGATATCCAGCGAGAAACTAAACGAGAACGTGATCGAAAACGAGAAACTAAACGAGATCGTAAACAACAAAATAACCAAAAACGAGAAACTCAACAAGACAGCCATTGCGCGCAAACATGGTCAGTGTCTCAAATGTAAAACTTTAATAGTGAAAAGATTTGCTAATCAACTGTATTGTAACGACCAGGCGAAAAAAACGAAAACTTTTCATTGAAGAAAGAAAAAAAGCTGCGACCAATCAGTGCTTACAGCGGTATACATAATATAGGTTAACATCCAAATCATATCTATTAAGATAAATGATTGCAATCGTTTTGAATTCGAGAAAGTATGTACAGTCGTTATGTGTTAGTTCATCAATATGCTATTTCTTCATTTTAATGCCACATTGAAGAACAAAATTTGCAGATTCACACATTTTTACTTCCTTATAGAGAAAGCTATATTTTCGTAAAAAAAAAATCTTCGAGATTTCAGTGTAAGAGTACTTAAAGTAGTCCAAAACGTCGAGAAATGCGATTTTTAGCTAGCGTCCGGATATATATATATATATATATATATATATATATATATATTTTGTGATGTTGCGGTATTCTTTTATCTTCCAAAATCGGGTCAATCCGGGGAAAATACGGTAGGGGAAAAGGGGGAAATAATGTACCCACGTTTTGTGTAGAAAACTATAATATTATAACCTTTAATGCTCAATAACTCGAAGAAATAACAAAAGAAAAAGAATAGGAACTTGAAAACAACGACCGCTTCAACGCCGGTACGGGTACGTTGAAGAGGTTTGAAAATCACGATAAAATACTGATAATAATAACAAAGAATAGTTCGCGAGATAACAGAAAAATAAACTTAAAGAAAACTTATGAAAAAAACGAAATCTATGATAAGGGTTGGGAAGGCATTCGCCTGGGTCAATCGCACGGAAAGGGGGGGCTGGCCGGTGAAAACTCTACACAAAAAATGGTCGGACTAAATCGGAATCAAAAAGAATAAAAACTCATGAAAATGTCAATCTCTACTTGGGCGCCAGCTACTTTCTCGGTGTAGCACCGTAACTAAAAAAAAGGGAGAAAAACGAAAAGAAAACTATTAACTTGCGCGGCACACGGCTAGCAGGGAAAAGGGGGAAGGGAAGGGGGATGAGACTTCTCAGGCCGGGGACACTGTTCCAGGGCTTCTTGACAAATTACCTCGGCACACAAAACTGGTTAAAATTACAATAATGAAAATCGGTAAATACTCGCAAAAATGCGTCTCGGGGAACGGGGAAGAATAATAATAGCTTGTAGGAACGCACGCTGAAAAATCCCGCGAATACCACCAGTCACGCGCACGTGTTCGAATAACTCAGAAATGTCGGCGCACGTGGCGGCCGGTACTTGACGGTCGAAAAATTATACAAAGAAAAACGCTTAGAATTACAAAAAGAGGGCACGGGTAAATTTGCAGGGGTCGGGAAGATGGGAAAAATCGAGAAAAGGCAGGCGGGGGAAAACTTATGCGCTACTCAGGCAACCTGGTCACTCGTAAAATATCGGTTACAAATCCGTCCGATATTTCGCTCAATATTCCTCTCAATAAATTGTCGGATCTGCTTGGTCGTTATATTCTCCGTACTGGTCCAAATCGTATCCTGGGTTTTGCTTATTATTTGGTGCTCTCCGGGAAGGAGTCTTACTCTCGACGGGGACAGCCGAGTCGTCTTAAAATGTCCTTATCATTTCTTAAAACTGTCGCTTATCACACGCTCTAATCTCTCACACGCCTGGGCTCGAAGTGAAGACAGCCTCGCTGCTTCCGGCTTCTTCTCCGACCTTAGGGTCGGCCTTGTAAGTGAGCGTGCGGGTGACGGGTTCCGATTGGTTGATTTCGGGACTGGCTGTCGGTGGGCGTCGGGATTGGCGGCGCGATCGTGCGAATATTTCGTCGCGACGGAAGACTCGTCGCGACGTTCGGCGCGCGCATCCTCGTCATCGATTTGTCCATCGATCGACGAGCAGTTCTTGGCGTCGAGAGGTGGCGGTTCCAGGCGGCGCGTTGGTGAAATGTCTCATCTGACAGATCGCGTGCCGAATTGTGTGTTTGCCCGTGCGACACACCTCGTCGGTTTATACTCGGCAATTCGAGCCGAGAGGGTGTCGCCGGGTTTCTCAGTGTTGGCGGACGAGTCGGGAAGGATGCTCCGACTCGTCGGAATTTTTCCCGGTGCTGGGGGCGTCGGACTGACTTTTAGAACGGTTGTGGCTTTTCAGGTTAGTGCCAGAGAGGTCTGCCGGTGTCTCAAATTTTGGGCTGTCTAGGTTGTTCGGGGTCGGTCGGAGCATCCTTCCCGACTCGTCCACCGACACCGAAGAACTCGGCGACACCCTCTCGGCTCGAATTGCCGAGTATAAACCGACGAGGTGTGTCGCACGGGCAAACACACAATTCGGCACGCGATCTGTCAGACGAGACATTTCACCAACGCGCCGCCTGGAACCGCCACCTCTCGACGTCAAGAACTGCTCGTCGATCGATGGACAAATCGATGACGAGGATGCGCGCGCCGAACGTCGCGACGAGTCTTCCGTCGCGACGAGATATTCGCACGGCCGCGCGGCCAATCCCGACGCCCACCAACAGCCAGTCCCGAAATCAACCAATCGGAATCCGTCATCCGTACGTTCACTTGCAAGACCGACCCTAAGGTCGGAGAAGAAGTCGGAAGCAGCGAGGCTGTCTTCACTTCGAGCCCAGGCGTGTGAGAGACTAGTGTGTGTGATAAGAGCGAAAGTTTTAAGGAATTATAAGGACATTTTAGACGACTCGGCTATCCCCGTCGAGAGTAAGACTCCATTCCTGGAGAGTATCGACCATAAGCCATTCCCCAAGGACACGATTTGGACCAGTACGGAGAATATAACGACCAGGCAGAACCGACAATTTATTGAGAGGAATATTGAGCGAAATATCGGACGGATTTGTAACCGATATTTTACGAGTGACCAGGTTGTGTGAGTAGCGCATAAGTTTTCCCCCGCCTGCCCCTTTCTCGATTTTTCCCATCTTCCCGACCCCTGAAAATTTACCCGTGCCCCCTTTTTGGTAATTCTAAGCGTTTTTCTTTGTATAATTTTTCGACCGTCGAGTACCGGCCGCCACGTGCGCCGACATTTTTGAGTTGTCGGAACACGTGCGCGTGAGTGGTGGTATTCGCGGGATTTTTCAGCGTTCGTTCCTTCAAGATATTATTATTCTTCCCTGTTCCCCGAGACTCATTTTTGCGAGTATTTACCGATTTCCATTATTGTAATTTTTACCAGTTTTTTGTGTGCCGAGGTAATTTGTCAAGAAGCCCTGGACAGTGTCCGCGGCCTGAGAAGTCTCATCCCCCTTCCCTTCCCCCTTTTTCCCTGCTAGCCGTGTGCCGCGCAAGTTAATAGTTTTCTTTTTGTTTTTCTCCCCTTTTTTGAGTTACGGTGCTACACCGAGAAAGTAGCTGGTGCCCAAGTAGAGATCGACATTTTTATGAGTTTTAATTCTTTTTGCTTCCGATTTAGTCCGACCATTTTTGGTGTAGAGTTTTCACCGGCCAGCCCCCCCCCCCTCCCCCTTCCGTGCGATAAACCCAGGCGAATGCCTTCCCAACCCTTATTATAGATCTCGTTTTTTCCATAAGTTTTCTTCAAGTTTATTTTGTTGTTAATTTGCGAACTATCCTTTGTTATTATTATCAGTATTTTACCGTGATTTTTAAACCTCTCCAACGTACCCGTACCGGCGTTGAAGCGGTCGTTGTTTTCAAGTTCCTATTCTTTTTCTTTTGTTATTTCTTCGAGTTATGGAGCATTAAAGGTTATAATGTTATAGTTTTCTACACAAAACGTGGGTACGTTATTTGCCCCTTTTCCCCTACCGTATTTTCCCCGGATTGACCCGATTTTCGGAAAATAAAAGTATACCGCAACATCACAATATATATATATATATATATGTATGTATGTGTGCGTGGTGCGTGCTTGCGTGAGTGTGATAGACTTGCGTCGTTTAAAACGACTAGAATTCGGAAACGGCTTGAAATAGTCAGTTGAAATTTGTCGTCTCTTCCCTCGGTGCAATTTTCATGAAGATTGAGGCCCGTTTCCAAATTTAACGCGGTTCTAAAATTTTTGATAAAAGGTCATGGCAGCATTAACATGCGTACATTTTGAACTATCGTCCTACAACTGCATTCCAATATAATACTATGATCAAAGATCTTCGGTATTGAATTTGGCCGAAATCTATCGAAGCGGTCAGATTGTATGGAATTTTTATTTTTTTTTAATTATGTAAAATTATATAATTCGAATAAACATGGAGCTATCGAGGTGAAATTTGACACGGGAATGGACTACAATATTTAGTATTAAATTTGGCGAAAATGGATCGAAACGTTTATATTTTTTAAGATTTTGAAATTTTTGAATTGTTCAGAAAATGTTTATTGTACGTCCGAATATCGGTCAATTGACTTCATGATTAAAAAAAAATATTTTTCTAAGACTCTGAATTTTCGGTAAACGAAGTAGATGCACAGATCTAGATTGGTGTATTTTTTCGCAGAGAACCCAAATCGGCCAATCGTTCTACATAAAAGTCAAACACGACGATGACGTTGAAAAAAGTTGAAAATGAAATTTTCATAGTGCTTCCTCAGAAAAGTTGAAAATTGAAGTATTCATAACGCTTCCTCATAAAACTAGCAGATTGAAATTGTCAAATTACTTTGTCATAATTTTCATTTAGTCGCGAAGCTTCGTTTCTGAGGAAGCCAATAATACAGAAAATGCTTTCTCATAGAAGAAGCTTGCGAATAAAGGAACATTATGATAAAGCCATATGGCAATTTCAATTTGCAAGCTTTTTTCATCAACAGAGCTATGTGCAATGCCACCTGCATTTTTAAAACCGAGCTGAACATTTCTTAACCCGATTGTAGAAAATCGCAACTTAATTGTTCAATGAAATAAATTAAAACCTAAGTATCCTAATATCGCAGTATATAGCGTTTGCGGAATAACAATGGAAGTTTTCTATGATACAATACTGCAGTACGTGCATCAACATTACAGTAATAATAATTTGCTAACGTTCAATTACAGTTATTTAACTT
Source organism: Exephanes ischioxanthus (assembly GCA_958510785.1). Classification (NCBI taxonomy): domain Eukaryota; kingdom Metazoa; phylum Arthropoda; class Insecta; order Hymenoptera; family Ichneumonidae; genus Exephanes; species Exephanes ischioxanthus. Next base: position 27,744,714 of record OY294017.1, on the reverse strand, counting down.
GCGATAGTGTAGACCGGCCAATGATTGGATAGTTAAGCAGACAAAGTAACGGAGTGAATAAACGTTTTTTATGTACGTGCGCTTATAGCAAGTGTCCATTGACTGGATGGTTTACCCTATTACGCTTGTAATACTATAATAACATGTACTGTATCGTTTGTACGTGGTGAAGCACTATTGAAGCTTTGCAGAAAGGTGCAATCATGCATGTAGTTACTTCACTTACGTAAGTTAGAAATGATGATCAGTATTTTCTGTTATGAGCAGTACAACACAGATAAATACAATTATCAGCATTTCCATGTTGTTGGTCGATATTATCAATGAGCATATTTCCGTTTTATCGAAAAGATATTGATGCATCCGTCATGAGATTGTCGCGCAGGGTCTAGTACCAGCACCTAAACCTAGTCGGCGTATAACAATCGAAAATGTAATAGTGACTTTGTCGTTGAGCATGATTTTAGTACAAGTGCAGTAATTCGCGATTTTTCTGTCTAAATAAAACGCTGGCGGTCTTATTTAAAATAATAAGACTCATGTGTTTTACACCTTTCAACCATCGAGTTCTAGATATTTATGAAGGTTATCGTGAACCTCTAAAAATCATTTAATGAAACGGTAATCGGAGCTGTAGAGAGTGTTCTCAATAGGGCACTTCCGAATACGACATAAATCTTTTTCAAATCAAGCATTCTGAATGTACTAAGAATATTGGTTTTGCATAATAATAATAAGAAAAAGTTATTAATAAATTAGGAAAAAAATTGTTCAACAAACAACCCGCAATCTACCTTTTTAACGTAGGTTAATTCGTCAAAGGATCCGAATACATATAGATTTATCAGAAGTTTTAGAAATTTCGAAAACACCGTTTTGAAAAATATTTAAGCTGTATTTGCGAATCTGTTCGATCAATTATCTAGAAACTTCTCAAGTGTAGTGCGCAGTCTTTTTGCAACAATATGTAAAAAAATTCATGACATTTATCGATTTTGCAAAATAAGAACAAAAGAATTTCGTAAATACAAAAAAACGCTGGAAAAATTCATGTCGATTCAAATAAATTACCGAATCAATTTTAGCTAACAAGTTATCTTGTTCTTTTTTGTTGAACAATTTTTGGACCATCAATTTTTGTTAATAACTATGTAGAATTATTGCTACGCAAAATCCGCGTTCCAACCATCAACCATCTGAACGGTTGATTTTTTCAAATTTTTGTCCCATTGGAAGTATTGAAAATACTCTCCGTATGTCACTTTGGGCTGGAAATGTGACGGCATACTCTCCTTAACTATTAGATTTGATCGTTGTCGGTCTGATGATATCCTTCTTCAACTCGATAGTGTTTCACATGTCTTAACGACTGTAATTCGGCATAATGACCACCAATTTTGGTTGTTTCAATTATAAAGTTGCAATGCATCATACCTTTTTCTGCATACACGTGTCAGTCGGACGTAACGCTTCTAACGGTTTGCGTGACATCATCGCTCGAATAAGATTCTCGACCACTCGAATTAGATGGATCGTTGGTGCAGCATCTTCCAAACCCGGACATCCCGGATCGTTCATGTAGAATTCCATAGCTACCCGTACTCGTTCCGAGAATAACTGTTATACAATGAATACAAATGTATAACATATAATATAAATATACTAGACATTTTATAACCATTAAAACAGAATAAACACTCTTAGCAATACGTATGTTTGTTATTGACCTCAAAAGCAAGCGGCACGTTCATTTTTTGGTACCCATTCGGCTCCAGATGTGCGGGTGTTAAGGTATATGCAATACTCATATTCGGCTTCGTATAACCTTCATGAGTAATAAGTGTCTCCCAATGACGTTTTTTGACTGTACCGTGATGAGTCTGTATAGACAGAAATAGAAAGTTTGAATATGAATGAGAAAAGGTTGAATGGCAAAGGTTTATGTACATCAAATTAGTCATGAAAAAGATTCAGTCAGTTATTTCACATCACATAATTGGAGCAACAACTTTGGAGTGTTATTGAAATAGTGTAGATTTAGATAAACATATACAATAGATAAGATTGAGTGCTGTAAAGTTGTAACGCTGAGCATGCGTATAGCATACGTATTTATACTAAATGTAGCCCCATGCTCGCTACGTTAAAACGAAAGAATGTAGGAAAGGGTAAGTTTTAAAAATACAATTTCGAGGAGAGTTGGTTCTGGCAATTATAACATTTTACACAAAAATAATTGTTTTAAACTTTACATCTTTTATTTAAACTGTATACCTTAGGCTTTCGATAAGTACACGTCATCGGTGCTAAATCGATTTGTCCTCGGTGTTAAAGTCACTTTTTCATATTAATACGATTCTTAATTATGTTTTATCGTTACTTAAGAATTCGTCAATAGTTTCTTACCCTGAATGACGCAATTTTCGGTTTCATGAATCGGTTTCGAAAACACTTAATGAGATGTGGAAAGTCCGACATCATCCATAGCCGACGGTTGGTATCACTCGGATGCTCGCAACTGTAGTGGCCATCCCGTATGCCGAGCATTGTCCAGACACCACGATTCCATTGCGCTCCATCCATCGTCACTACGTCGACATGGAATCCAGCGCGCTCCAAAAGAAGCAAACACTCCAATATGAGCTTGTACAAGATTTGGCTTGTCACTGAATCCTTGCTCAGAAAGCATCCCAAAACTTGTATCCAGATTCCACGAAACGGTTGGAACATGAAGACCAGGGCATGATCTCCTCTGGTGTTCTGTAGGTGCGCTGGGGTGTCATCTCCCAAGAACACGAATCCCTGGAATTTCATCGACTTTCGGTCGAGGCTAATCGCTGTACTTAAAGACATTTCGTCGATAAGCAGTGAACCTGCAAAAGAATATTGCCCATGCTGTACATTTCATACCGCATAAAATCGTCAATAACATCAAATAAATCGTTACTACGATATATCAATTGTTATTAACGTTTTCATATATTCCAAAGACGAGCATATTGAGGTCATACACTCGACTAACAGTAATAAAAAAATAAGCACATTGAACACATAAAATAATTAGCAGACATACACGAAGCGATAGTAAGGAAATGATGTCAATGAAATAACTAATTCTGACGAAGACGGGGAAGACATAAAGGTTGGCAACTACATTTTCGTTAGTAACTACTGGCTTAAGTGTACTTACAGTTCTACAATTTTGTGAATCAGACGATTTATTTTTAAAAGTGTTAGAATCTTTTCAATCAGAGAATAATAGATCTATAAAAGGTTTCAGAATGTTTTCAAAGGCTACAAGAAATCAACCGCTTTGAAAGGACAAATCACATGATATCATTAAAAGCAGCGTAAATGGTGTAGATAGGATAAATGATACCCCTTCTTTCTCGAATGTCCATTGCGGAAGACTTCAATGTTAAGCAATCGAACACAGGTTTTTGAAACCCATAAGACGTGTCCAGTTTCTCTATATATTTATTTAACGTGTCTTTGCAGGGAAGAGGCAGGATGTTTCGGGAACGCAAGTGTTCGTACAATTTGCTGTTTTTTATGCGCATAAGTAAACCCTCGTACACCCAGTCCAAAGTGTACCGCCTTTGATTGGTTTGAACTTTTGCAGCATTAAAGCAAGCACGAACAGCTTCTTGCTGCACATCCGGCAATTCGGCAATTGCATCTTGCAATGCCTGCTCGCCGACAGCAGAACATTGTTGATGCGCTCGAACTACTTCTTGCAGCAAAAGTTTGCCCTACGGTTAGAATATTAAAACGATTTTGAGAAAAACATCATCAAGAAAATAAAGCCATTCATTTTGAGGTAATTCCAGGCAACGAATATAGAAATTACTTTAAAGGTGAGAGTGCAACATATTGCACCTTTCATCACATTTGTTATGAGGATCAGTGTTATGCGTTGCTGCAGTCAATATTGTTCATAATGAGATCAACAGTTAAATGAAATGGTTTTATAAATGCAATTAAATTTACCTTATCCCGTAAACGTTTGCACGCACGCTGTTTCATGTTGGCTGCGTGCTTCGATCGCGCGTATCGAGTCTTCAAATCACTTTTACGCCGATTATTTAAGTTTTGAATCTTTCGCCTTAATTTTCGACAGGAGCTGCACCTAGGTGCATTAACGAACTTGCCGTATTCTCCTGGTCTTACGAACCCGGAACAGTGGTGGTCACGTCTAAGGATATTTCCGTAATGTATTAAAATGTTGGCCAACAGGTATTTAATTTGTTAATCCACCAACTGTAGCATAGAAATATATAAGCACTACATCATATACTTATATACCTTTCATCGTGCATCCCCGTGCCATTACATACAACTTTCTTTCCCACGTCGTCCAAAAGTGTCTGCAACGATCGGATTGACGAAAGTGTCGAATCGAGTTGCATGTTCGCTTTCTCGTCCGCTGTACATACCTTCAAAAAAGGGTGTACAGTGCAACCTTGATTATGTGAACCTCGATCATCCGAAGCCTCAATTATCCGAACGTTAGCGCGAAATCTTATACATAAATGGTTGCCGCAGCAAGAACTGCGTGTTCAAACTTATTGAACATGGTGTCCAGTAAAAACTCCGTACGAAATTCAACGACATTCAAGGGCAGTTTCCAGGACATTCTCAGGTTGTGTTGGGACATTTATAAAAAATGAAAATATGCGTTTCGCGCGCGACACACGAAATAACATTTAGTTCGATAACCGTTTTCGTTTACGTTGGAATCGGTTCAGAAGAAAGAAAATACTCACTACCCATACCGCACGCAATATTTTGAAATCATTTTCATTTACAATCATTTTAGAATCGTTTAACCCTTCACGTACCGGTGTCTCGCTCGGCGAGACACCGGAATTTGCCAGGACGCAACCTTCGACCGATTCGAGTAACAAGTTAACGGGCTAAAAAAAATCTAAAAAAATCCACAGACGTACCTTGAAATGTTGTTTTTTTGATAACGCAGAAAAAAATTTATTACGAACATCCATATGGTTTTTGTGTTTAAAAGAAGGCATGGTCGTTTGCGATTGGCAAAAAATCCTCGGTACCTGAAGGGTTAAATCTTACGAAATATTTCTGAATATAAGAAAATAATATTTTGAAATATTCTATAAAGATATTTCAATGAAACGTTTCTCAAATATTTCAGAAACATACTTAATCTTACAACACATCTGAAGTGTTTCTGAAACGGAGATACAAATTTTGAAATGTTTTCAATTTCATGTTTCACCGAAATATTTCTACGATTGTTTCGGTGTTTATGCGGGTGGCATATACAAATCGGCCTGGTGATGCAATCTTTGACTTTGAAGTGTTTCAAACCATTTCGGAAACATTTCAATATAAGATTTATGAGCGGACAAAAAATATTTTTTAAATGTTTTTAAGACATTGCACCAATATTTTTGTATATCAGTCAATTATTTTCGATATTTCAAAAAATATTTCCGTGCTATTTGGATATGCACGAATGTATATATGTATCTCACCAAAACGGGGATACACATTTTTTTAGAATGGCCACTAGTAATATACATTTTTGAAACAATTTCAAATTTGCGGGGAAAATAAAAAATTCAAGGACATTGAGTAATATTCAAAGACATTCCAGGACTTTTTCAAGGACAGGCAAAATTCAAGGATAGTTCCAGGAGTTCAAGAACTTCAAGGAAAGCTGGACACCATGTTTTCACCCACGCCAGCAGTCTGACAGCATGTATCAGAAACTAATTTCAATACTAAATCGTTTGAATCGGCTTACATGCGCAGTTCACACTGAAGTGGTTACGCGTAGCTAGCGTTCGGCAATTAAAAAACAATGGACGACTGTATTTTACAGAACCCTTGAAATAAGACTTCGATGTCGGAGTTACGTTAAAAATATATTTTGAATTTTAATATATACTGTTATTCAATTTATATATAAGGTATTCTTTATCAACCGGGCCACTTTTTTCGGTAAACCTCTCGGATGTTTTTTTTATTTCCCAGTTTGTAGTACTACTTGAGAGGGATTTCTGTGATTTGTTTTTAGATTTTTAAAGTGCACCGTTCAGAATTCACTTTTTTTTTAATATCAGTATATCTCAGAAAATATTGGTTGTTCAAACTTCACAAATACAATTGCGACATATACCGTAGTATATTCCGCTTTTACGGCTGCATTTGCGTTATCCTTTACGCTTTGAAGTGTAAAAGTGCAAACACCATGTACCCGTTGAGCATATAATATAATACAATAAAAAGTAATCAGCAAAACGTTCTTACCGTGACCGAGAGATCGTTGTACACTATCAATCGCAGTGTCGGTTCATACGAATACGGATCGATTTTTACGAAGACAATGCTATCTTCGTCTTTTCGATTCCTCGCCCAGCACCAAGTTTCCGACAGTGGTCTTTTCTCCAGATGAGCCTATATATCGTCGATCAATAATTGCATCGGTTCATCGTCAGATGCTCCAATATTTCCCTCAATCTGCAACAAACGGATTGACTGTGGAGTAGAAACGCATTTACAAATACATGACATTTTTAATCGATGTGACGGTAAAGATAAAGTTAACAGATGAAGTTAATCATAATATCTCAAAAACGAATTGATGGATTTCTATGAAAATTTGTATCGATTTACGTCTACAGATTCTTTAGTCGTTGACGTTTTCATATAAAAAAAAATAATAAAAAGCGTGCAAAGTGATTTGCACAATTACTTCCTCATATTTTACGGTTTTGCGCATAACTTCCTCTATGATAAATATCATTGTTCGATTTTGGCTTCCTCATAGAGGAAGCTATAATTAAAATACAAGTTTTACCAAAAAAATAAGGGTACATTATAAGAAAGCGATATGAAAATTTCCATTTTCAACGCTTGTATTTTTGAGTTAACTATAGAAAAGGCATATGCAAATTACTTTTTGCACCTTTTTTCGTAACATATCAAATGTGTACATCTCATAAAATTAAAACCGTCAAGATTTACAACATAATTTATTATAGGAAATCGCAAACCGACATTTTTAGATTTCGTCGTTTTAAAGCAATTTTTAATCCATTCTTTGCCGCTAATTACAAAAATATAACTTATTTTACTCTTTGCGCGATACTTGATGCAGAAACTCGTGTCAGGCGTAAAAAAAAGTTTCAAAAAATTCAAAATTTTCAAAATCTCATAAACTTTAAACGGTTGGATCAATTTTCGCCGAATTTAATATGACACATTGTACAGTATTAGTCCATTCCCGTGCCAAATTAAAGCTCGATACCTCTGTTGTACCCCGGCTGGCATAGTAAGATATTATTTCGGAACACCGGTTGCGAGATAATCAAGGTACGCAACGGCACGCGTTGAGCGTACATCGAGCGTCGAGCGCGTCACCGGATACCGCTGACGCAGCACTTAGGCCATCGCGAGTGACTCGGTAACTGGAGCATCGGCTCGAGTACCGAGGCAATTATTGCGAAATGTAAAATATGCTCCAAATCTCGCCCGCAGAAAAGCGAGGATTTGGAAAGATATTTGTTTATAAGATTAAAGTAAATCGTAAACTCGCGCTAGATATTAAGCTGACATACGTGCTCTCGATGAGTATATAGAGGATCGAGAGCAGGTACTCGGCAGTCTGATCAGAACTCAGGATACGGTACGGTTAATTACAATACATTATATTTCATAACCGAGATAAATGTGATTAGCGAGTGGCTCGCTACGGGGTGTACCGAGATTGGTAAATATTCAATAACCTAATAAAGACCTTTTTGTTAAATTGTGCATTCATTCTCTTGGGTTCTAACCCTTTACTGGATATATCCCGAACATTCGAGCTCACGGCTCAGGCACAGAACCCGGAGTAGCTAACCGAGTTTCTGCGGCACAACATTGGTGGCAGCGGTGGGATATCCGGAGAGAATTGAACAACAAAAAAAAAAAAAACAATATTCACCGAATCGTACGGCGACCTGTGTACCTCCATTGAGGGAGAAGAAAGTGCCGCGAACCAGGGTCGACAAGTGTTCGGCGGAAGTAATCAACCGTAGCCTTCGCGCATCGTTGCAGGATCCTCGAAGGGCGTCCTCATTAAGGGGGACGTAAACCGTTGGGAAGCCCGGGACCAAGAGGGTCACGTAAGAGTTGAAGGGCATCCTGTGGTGAGAGGGGGTGGAAACACTGGAGGTGGCCCCATCACTGAGTGTAGATTGAAAGCGCGCGCGGACGCGGAAGATTTTTTCCAAGACCGGTGGGACGCTACCGGTGGGCGGAAGAGTAACCCAGGGTTGAAAAGCTGAGCAAAAAGGGAACAAACCTGGAGATAGATAAGGGACGGAGAAGAGTCCAACAGTTTCAAAGGTTAAACGGGCAAGAAATAAGATGAGTGAGCACGACTTACCGCAGAGACCGCCAGGGTCAGGGCAGCGCAGGGGGACCCCGAGCACGGGGGAGGAAGCATTGGGCGTCGTCGCGGGCGTCCAAAGCGCCTTGGCCGACATCACGAGCCGGGCACGGGAGGTGCTGGGGGAACAGTCGGTCGAGGGTAACGAGGAAGGACGGGGAAATTCGCCAAACCCGCTGTACGGGGTAAACACCCAGAGGGGAACCGGCTGGGAGAACATTCACGTGCAGATGTTCGAGCGCCGACCGGATGAGGTCACGCCGGCCATGGTGTCTTGGGAGATCTCCCGAATGGCGCGCTCATTACGAGACCAAGTTGGGCACAGGGCTATCGGCGGGAACCGCGAACACGGGGGAGGCAATAGTCTTCCGCTCAAACCTGCCCTGAGGGCTACCCGAAGAACCCTATTCGCCGAACAGGGGGACACGCACGAGGACAACAGGGAATCCCGGGGAGGAAATGAGAGTCAGCCAGGCCCTGAGGACGAGACGGTACATACCATCGCGCAGATGCAGGGGAGAATAAGTGAACTCGAGGGGCAGCTGGAGGAAGCTCGCACCCGGTCCCAGGCGGCACCACCGATGGATGCTTATTCCATGGTCGAACGTCTCCTGGCCTTGGAGGAAACCATGAGGGACCACATTCTGGAGTCCCGTGGGCCACAACGGGGAGGGGTAACCCCTCCGCGGCGGCCGTCACCATCTCGGCGACAAACCCGGGTATCGACCCAGATTAGGGCGGAACCGGTGTATTTGGATATACCCGCTGCCCTGCGAAATATTAAAACCTTCGACAGGAACGATCCCACGAAGCTCGACGGTTTTATTTTATCATGTGAAGCGGTATGGGGATTGGTTCTTCCCGAGCAGCGGTCTACTCTCCTTACGCTCATCCGGAGCAGCAAACTGGAGGATCGAGCAACGCGGGAAATGAGGCACAAAACTATCGTAACCCTGCGGGATTTACGGACAGAATTGGAGGCACTTTATGGGAAACGAGAGTCCCTCGCCTCTCTGCAATACCAGTTCAGCATACTGAAACAGGAACCAACAGAGAACGTCTCAACCTACGCCACCCGGGTCGAAAACCTGACGGTGGAATTAATCGAGAAGTTGTGTGAGGGAGTCGATGCAGCAGGGGCTCGCTACATCGGGAATGCCTTTCGGAAAACTGCGCAGATGAATTTCGAAGTCGGCCTGAATAAGGAATTACAGACCCTCGTGCGATCACGTAATTATTCGAGCCTGCACGACGCTATCGTGGGGGCTATAGAGGTCGAGAAAATGACGAAAGGCCACCCAGGCAGTCAGGACTCGGCAAGACCCAGTCTGGGGGGTGGAAACCCGCGGCGGTCACACGGCGTAGTCAAGGAGGACGCACGCACATGCTATACATGTGGGAAACCCGGCCACGTGGCCAAGGATTGTCGGCAGGGGGCCCGAGTTAGTCTCCCCGTACCGGCTTCTAGGGACGTTCATACGGCAAGAATTACGTGCAATTACTGTAGAAAAACTGGGCATTTCTGGAAGGATTGCCGGGCACGTAAGTGGGCCGGCAACAAGCAGACCAAAGATAATGACAATAATGGGGGACGGCAAAATGAGCATCGGGAAGAGGAAGCCGCCATGCATCCGGGCCAGGAAGGAACTGTGGGGACTTTTCGGGCCAACATCTTCACGGCGGTAACAACCGAAACAGCGTCGGAACTCGAGATGCCGATCGCCGGTCTACTGACGGTGGCCTCACTCCGTGAGAGGGGACGGGTGGAACAGATTGACCGCTTTAAGGAAGCCGAGGTGGACATCCTCGGGGAAAATGTTTCCCTATAAATAGGGCGAAGGCGCACCCTTTATTTATAAGCAGCGCGAGTCCAGCCACGGAAAGATCTGCCGGCCAGAACAACATGGAACGAATGAGGAACACCGAGCAGCTGGGAAAAAAAACCGTCGCGAAGACTTTCGCGAAGAGGATTAGTGCAGACGAGTAGTAGTCGGAGTGAGGGGTAAAAAAAAGGGGAATCAAAAAGAAAAAGGGAAAAATAATTCCTGTGGAAAGCAAAAGTGGGTAAGGGAAAAGAATATAAAGTGGGTAAGGGAAAAGAATATAAAGTGGGTAAGGGAAAAGAATAAGAATAATAAAAGTAGTATAGCTATGCCGGTTCTAACCCACTTTGCACCGCAAAATCGTGATATCAGCAAAAAAGATAGTAAAAAAAGCCGCAAAACCGCAAAATCGCAGCGATAAGCGCATCGTCGCTCACTTCGTCATGACGTCATAACCAAGATGGCGGCATTATTTTAATTGCCATAGCAACCGAGGGTATAAACAATGACGTCATAACCAAGATGGCGGCGACGACGACACTACTTTAGTTGTTGCCAGAGCAACCGAGTGTATAAACAAGATGGCGGTATAAACAACAAGATGGCGGTATAAACAACAAGATGGCGAGTGGGTCGTCCGATAATAGAGGGATGATCGTCACAACAACCGACCGGCACATCGAACGATGATCGAGAGCGAAGCGATTCCTTCTCGACCGACAGTGCGATGATCCAGCGATTCCTTCTCGACCGACAGTGCGATTATCCAGCGATTCCTTCTCGACCGACAGTGCGATGATCCAGCGACGCATCGATCGATCATCATACTCCGTCGTCGATGTGGTAAGTGCTGCTCTGCTGTCTATCTAGTAAAAAAAAAAAAGAAAAATGTTGCTCGGTGTGGAATTCGAACCCACGCTTCCCCCTCGACGAGGAAATATGAATTATTTACATTCAAACGCCTTAGACCACTCGGCCAACCGACCAACACACACGCATATTTTTCAAATAAGAAACTAATAAGCGCGCCCGCGCGTGCGTACGGTGCTTGCTCGTTTCTCTCGAGATGATATCGAGGGTTTTATTAATTTTTTAAATTACTATGAAATAATAGGAGAACATTATTCGATAGAAGGTAAACAAACGAGTATCAGTAGCCGCCACCGCGCCTCCTTTATCATCCATTCCTCCCTTCTTCCCACCACACCCACTTGCTTCTATTACACACCGTGTGAGAGTGTGAAAAAAAAAACCGCAACGAAAGAGTGTATAAATACATGTCCGAACGGCGTTCATTTCTATATTCTCAACGTCGGCTTTATAATATATACGTCGCAGTTGCGTCGCATCGTTGTTCTTCAAACAGTAAACGGAAAGATCAGTAATGTCTGCGAAAAAGTTTTTTCTAACGAATTGCTATCGCGTTCGCATCGAAAAAGTTCAATGTTCAACGATAGTGACGACCGAAGTGGAAAATTCAACGAAAGTATTATTGAACGAAGAAACAAAAATAAACTACCGTCGTCTGTAAGTCAATTTTGATTATTATTATTATTACTCTCTCGTTCGATGGAGCAATTAAAATTTATTCGTCGCGCTATTATTATTTTTCAGTAGCGAGAAATCCGCCAATTCTATCGAGAGGATCATCAATTTATCAATCGAGATGACGATCCCTGGAAGTGATCATCTTAACAACGTTAAAATCAAAATTGAAGGTGGAGACGACGACGACGACGACGAAGACGAAGATAAAGGTGAAGATAAAGATGAACATAATGACGAAGACGAACAAGACGAAGATAAAGATGAACATAAAGACAAAGACGAAGACGGTGACGATGGGAAGGAAGAGGAGGAGGTGATGATTCGAGACAATATTATCGACGATCCTCCCAGACGACGACTTGATGAGATGATTCGAGACAATGTCGTCAATGCTTCCAGGCGGCAGCGGTGGCGGCGACAGCCACGACGACCTGATTACGAGGCGATTGCAGACATCCATGAACCATTGAATGATATCCATCACGACAACGATCCTTGGATGGTTAACGGAGACGAGATTGTTTTAAATAATTTACCGAATGTCAACGATGATCCGATTGTGAATATCGCGGATGATCCGATTGTGAATATCGCGAATGATTCGACAGATGATATAACTGTTGATTTTTTGTGCCACGAATTCATGGAACCAACCATCGATTCAAACGATAGCAGCAGCAACACCGCCACTTACGATGATCCGGTTTATAATTCGGTTTCTGATTCATTTTGTAATTCGTAGACCAATAAATCGGAAAAGTTTCGCGTCGTAACATTTTGGCAATATGCACGCGAGTCCAGGTAAACAACACAATATCGATGTCTCATGCTTTCGCGAGTATGGGATTCGGTCATTCGATCGATGCATATTCTGATACATCATTTCGGCAGTTCCGGTAGTTTTAAATTCAAATTGCACTCGACCACTGAATTTACTCTTCTCAACGAACACGAACGTCGTTTGGCAAAAGCGCTCGGAGCCTTCGACTCGATAGTTTTAACTGAAAGTGCTGTTCCCAATAACGCGACCATCACATCATTCATCATTAATGTTGTTAGTGAGTTTCCCACGTCATTGATATTTAACGAAGGTTCGAAAAAATTGCAAGAAACAACTCGTGCCGCGTTAGTACTCGCGAACGTACCGAAGAGTCTGTCTTTCTTCGTGCCCAATGAATTCGACGAAATCAATTTTTTTTTTTTTTTGGCGATCAAGAATAAATTCGAACTCCTTCAAACGTTTACTTCGATGTCAATTTGCATCGGGTCGTTATTAATTTTTGCTGCTCGTCTACTTCGATGTTAATTTGTTCTGGATCATCGTTATTAATTTGTATCGAGTCATTATTAATTTTTTTACAATAATGATTACGATTATATACAAAAAAAAATTGCGTTATTTTTACAGATATGATTGTGATTATATATAAATGAATAACTTTACTTTTTTTTTACAGAGATATCATTGAAAATAATTTTTTACAGTATAATTCTTACTCTCAACGTTATCGCTTTTTACAATTGATTGTTGGTGTTACTGTTGCTGTTGCTGTTGTTCCCAACGTAGTATCTTTAGCCAATTGTTAGATACTCGAACCAAATCGCCAGAACATTCGAAAATTTGATTCGCTCTCGGTTTCATCAGATGAAGATAACAATTCAATGGTTTTATCGAGTTGTATCTCGAATCCATCAAGAGTTCCACATATTTTGGACAATCCAACAATTCTAAATCGAACGATCGGATGCCGATGTTGTTCAGAACGTTTCTTTCCAGAGCAATACGTTTCTTTACCCTCCTGTACGCAACGATCGGTCGTCTCGACAGCATTTGACGATCGTACCCTTCGACCGCAAATCCTCCTCCGCGAAGATAATTAATTATCGTTGATTCAATGTCTTCTTGCACCAAATATTCTGAACAATAATCTCTAAAATATATACCCGTTTCTGTTTTCGCCATACGGATATTAATTGATTTATCTTTTTGGTTTAAATCATTAAAATTAACATTTAGTCTGAAACTTATTTTATAAACTCGATCGTTTTGACAGTTGATTATCGCCAATTCTTTATAAAGAAATTCACTTCCGTAACAGAATGCTTTGATACTCATTATATGAGTGATGTCGTTGATCATTAATTTTGTTGTTGTTGCTTCAACCATCTTCTTTCTATTATTAAAAAATCAAAAATCAATGTGAGATAATATTCATCACACGCACGCACGCACGCACGCACGCACGCACGCACGCACGCACGCACGCACGCACGCACGCACGCACGCACGCACGCACGCACGCACGCACGCACGCACGCACGCACGCACGCACGCACGCACGCACGCACGCACGCACGCACGCACGCACGCACGCACGCACGCACGCACGCACGCACGCACGCACGCACGCACGCACGCACGCACGCACGCACGCACGCACGCACGCACGCACGCACGCACGCACGCACGCACGCACGCACGCACGCACGCACGCACGCACGCACGCACGCACGCACGCACGCACGCACGCACGCACGCACGCACGCACGCACGCACGCACGCACGCACGCACGCACGCACGCACGCACGCACGCACGCACGCACGCACGCACGCACGCACGCACGCACGCACGCACGCACGCACGCACGCACGCACGCACGCACGCACGCACGCACGCACGCACGCACGCACGCACGCACGCACGCACGCACGCACGCACGCACGCACGCACGCACGCACGCACGCACGCACGCACGCACGCACGCACGCACGCACGCACGCACGCACGCACGCACGCACGCACGCACGCACGCACGCACGCACGCACGCACGCACGCACGCACGCACGCACGCACGCACGCACGCACGCACGCACGCACGCACGCACGCACGCACGCACGCACGCACGCACGCACGCACGCACGCACGCACGCACGCACGCACGCACGCACGCACGCACGCACGCACGCACGCACGCACGCACGCACGCACGCACGCACGCACGCACGCACGCACGCACGCACGCACGCACGCACGCACGCACGCACGCACGCACGCACGCACGCACGCACGCACGCACGCACGCACGCACGCACGCACGCACGCACCGAGAAATAAAAAAATATTCACCTGTTCACAAAATTTAGAGAGAGACGATAAATATATTCCATACGTCTCCATTCAAGTACGAAACCATTTTTCCTCGAGCGACGACTCTCAATCTTCCACTTTTATAATATCGTTGCGGAAACATTAGCGGAAGATGGAGAAGAAGTTGGGAGGGAGGTTGGGTGGGTGGTGGTGGATGGTGTGGTGGGGTGACGCGATAGATTGGGGTGTGTGTGCGTACTGCAGTAGGAGAGAGAAATGAACTATGCGTTTCACATTTGATATAATATTTTTTAATACGTAATAATATAATCTTTATGACCAATGTATACATTTGTGTGTGTGTGTTCAACACATTCACATACAATACATTCATCCACAGCGTGCGTGAACACGATCGTTGTTCTTCTTTCTCCTATACAATTTTTTTCACAATATTCGACAATGAATTGTACTCGACTATGCGATCGTGTATAATGAGACAGTAAGCGCTCGTGTTGTTCGGAATATTTTCAGCACACTCGAACTCGATCTTCACATCGACCGTACCACTTTTGATCGATTCGTTCTGATGCGAACAGTCGATGATCGTTATCGGGCCGAATCTCAGGAAATTAATGAGATCGAGCATCGGTCGAAGATTAGGATCGCTGTAATAGGAGCCGATGAATCGACTGTACATCTCATACAGGATGCCGTAGCGTTCCGTTTTGGCGATGGTAAAATCCAAATTCAACGTGTCGTACGGATAAAAATCTGAGTTCAAAAATAATTTTAAATCTCGCAATTTACAATGATTGAATTTCGTCACTGATTTGTTCAGATGATTTTTTCGATCGGTCTGCAGAGCGATCAGAACGAAACGCGGTTTCTCTATTTGTGTCGAAGTTTTAACCGACCATGTGTGTCGTTGAGTGGTCGGCAACAGCGGATATTCGTACAGATCCCACGAACGAAAAGCCATGCTTATAGCTCGATCTTCCTTCAGAATACGCAGATACTGCAACTTGGTGTAGTCATCGAGCGTGATATGAGGCATTCTCCACTGTATTCTCGTCAGGTTGATCGATGGTGATTTAATTTTCTTCGAAGTCGTGTACAGGGCGTTGGTGTCATCGCGCGACCGTATCAGTACGAGCTCGTGTCGAGCATTCATAATCACTCGTCTGTAATCCTTGAAGAATCCCATCAGCATACTCATCGGTATACAATAATTGAACTCATTGACTGCAGTTTTTTCAATTATCGACCACGCAGCGTTCTGAAAGTTATCACTCTTCTCCATAGTGAGCGAAGCATAATTCTTCAAGGTAGTCGTTATGCCAACGTTTTTGCAACGATCTCCCTCAACGCCATTCAACTCGTAGTGTATTTCACCGAACGGAAACGCTATTCCATTGTTCTCTATGAGAAGTACATCATCTTTATCCGTTGCGGTCGCGTCCCTGTCACCTTGATTCACTTTACCCTCGACATAGAGATAACTTCTGTGCGGTAGCACTATCGTGTCCTGTTGTTATATCGGTATGCGTATCTCATCGTTGTAGTCGTACGATGTGTTTGCGTACGGATTGTATCCGTGTAACTCAACGTTGGCTATGCGGTTGTCGTATCTCGGCGTAGCCGTGATATTCAATATGTTACCCATTTTTCTTTTCTCTCTCTCTCTCACTTCCTTCTTTCACTCACACTTCTCACCCCCCCACGTTAATATGAATTATTTTTTTTCTTTCTCACTCGAAATCCCAACGATCTCAAAAATCGCACGTTCTCGATCGTCAATTTTTTTTTTTTTGTTCTTTTTCAGTGTCTCTGTCGTTATCGATGATCGTGGATGATGATGACGATGAATGATCTATCATCGCGTCATCACTGACACTCACAGCGTTCAACGTTGATAATTTATTCATTCGTTCCAGATGTTGTTGTTGATGATGATGATGATGATGATGATGATGACGACGATCATTGATGGTGGTGGGGGTGGCGGTGGCGGTGGCGGCAGTCACCTCGGCAGTACTATCGTAGATGAACATTTTCTCAAATGTAGTCGCACGGTTATCTCCTCTTGACCAAAATCAACGATATCGTTATTCTGATCAACGATTCGAAGAGTCAGTCGATCTATTACTCGTACGATGATTGGTAAATAAATGACGTTCGACGGTGTTTCCGATATCTTATATCCAGGTTCGACGTTTGGGAAAAATTCATGAATGATGTGCACAGATTTTCCATTGCTGTAAGCTCCCGACGTGATGTTACACTCGATCCTCAAGATATTTATCTCAATAATATTCACCGGAATGTCAGATTCGTGCCAATGCTTCGGTTTCAATTCATGATTTTTCGTTGAGAATCCTAGAATGCTACCGATGTTATTTGGTTTAGAGAAATCGATCGAATATCTACACCTGATCTCGCTCTTCAACGTGTTATTGTTCGCGCGTAGGAGGAACGCGTCCTCGGGATCTCCCTTGATTCCACGCGATATCTCTCGCTGTAGATATTTATTTATGGCACTGAGTTCGTAGGATCCCTTCGGTATCGCAACGCTCTTATTCGCGTCGTAATAGAACATATTATTAGTTGAATCGATGTTGGTAATCACGTGAAACGTTTGAAAATCTGCCAATCCGAGCTCATAGTTACCGTCACTCAAGTCTATAGGCGGGAAAAATTCTGCCGTCAAATTTTTATATTTTCCCGTCAATGTAACAGTGATGGATGATGTCGACAACTTCGATGGTGATGACATTTTTTTTTAAACTCTCGATGTTTCTCCGAAGAAACTCAACACACAATTGCCCGCATATCTGTGTGTCGTACGATTGATATGGATTATGATTGTACGTCACTCGGACTGACGAACCACCGAAATATTTAATCAATTCCAGAGGGCGAAGATTACCGAACGAATCAAAATATTTAATTACGGTATCGCGTTTGATGTACGCAACCCAATGCGTACCCGATCCTTCGGTATCATCGAGGTTCACGATTCCGCATTCCATCTTCCAAATTTTTTTCGGTAAATCATCGCGCATGAATACACCTCTGAAATTAACGATGTTGGCGCATGCTCCAGCGAGTTGATGATTCGTTGTTCCACTTAATTTTTTCTTATTTTTCTCGAGTTTTTTTTTTTTCGTCTTCCACCTCCTCCTCCTCCGCCACGTTTGGTCTGCGATGGTCTCAGATAGAGACCTCGACCTTCCATCCTTCGATTGTGTCGTTGCAATTCTTCCAGCTGTTTTCGTGCGGATTTGGCTTTGTTCACGGCGGTCGCTACACCTGCGGCGCCTCCCACCAACGAACCCAATGCACCCAGTATCGGTAATATTGGTAGAAATCCTCCCCTCTTGGCGATGAGTAATTTTCTTCCTTCCTTTCTTCTTCTTCTTCTTCCTCGATGTTGTTGTTGTTGTTTGTTACCACTCATATCCATTCCGATCCGTCGCTTCGCGCTCATCGTCGCCCACGTTGCGGTCGCTGCAGCTCGTTCGCCGAGAGTCGCGTGACGATGATTGAGATCCTTGTGCGCGGCGTACGCGATATCGTGCTCTCGACAGGCGGAATCCAATGGGTTGATACCACGATCACCGCGAGCCAATCTCTTCCTCAAATGTGTACCTGGACCACAAAATTGATATCCCGGAATGTGAAGTTCGAAGGGAAGGGCGTTGATCGCGCTGTTCACCAATCCACAACCCTTAAATTTTTTATTTTTTATAGTTCTCATCACTACCAACACGCAACCAAGTGTTTACACTGACGTCAATGATTTCGATACAATTCTTTTATAATATTCTTGTACAACTATTACTCCCCCATTCCCCCCCCCCCCCCTTTCCACATTATTGATTATGGAGACGTAACAATTCAAGATTACATATCATACTACTAATCTATCGCTATTACATCCTCTTCCTCCTCCGTCCTCATCATCATCATCATCATCATCACTATTTCTTTGTCGATTATGGAGAGAGTAATGTCCCCACGGCAATGTGTTCACACAGTCGGAAGTCACACATCGTTTGTCGTCTCGAGGGTTCAGAGAGATTTTCTTTTCCAACACACTGTACACCTTGTGCAATTTCGATCTCATACATCTCTGCTCGTTGAGCATCGATACTCCCTCTTCCAAACAATTCAAATAATCCTGAAACGTTATTTTTCGATTCACAACCCTTGACGAAACACCCTTGGCTCTCTTAACATCAGCTTTTCTTACATCATCGATCTTAAACGCATACATTGTTGTACCCCGAATTATTTTCATCTATAAAAATTTAAAGGAAGATTAAATAAATTTGGAAAGTATATTGAGAAATACTTACTGGCAAATCCACCGCGTCGCGAAGCCGACTCGCGTAGGAATTTGCCGAGTAAGTATCGTATGACGCCCGGTTAATGCACCCGGCGTTGAGAAATCGTGCTGAGCGAGAATCGGACGATAGCCGATTCTCGATGTCGAAATAAAGGAAGTCAATCAAAATTGCAGACGTATCAATTTGCACCTCGCGGATCGCGATCGGGAAATTGACAGTCTGAACTCGACTAGAGAACAGAGAGGTTGGTCTCAAAGTTAGGCTCATGTTCAAAAAGAAATCAACGATTGTAATAAGAAATATTGGCAACGATCAAATTAATTATCTTTCTTTGAATAAACTTGTTATTTAGTTTGTATGAACAAACTTGAGTTTTACTCTTAATTTGGCAACGATCCCAAATTACCTTTTAAATTAAATTTGTTGACCTCGCGTACAACAACATCTTCGATCTCAGTCCAACGAATTCGCTCATGATCGATCCACCGTTCTCATCCTTCATCAGACCCAATACTTTTTTGTTCGCTCTCGGCATGTCGTACGCGTTGTTTTCCGAATAATCGCTCGTGTCGAAACGCTCTATATCTCGCTTCATAATTTCATAAATATCGACGTTTCTAAATTCATAAATAAGACTGTAATTAGTTAAATTATGAAAAATGATTGGAAGAAGGTGCGAATCTTTGTAATTTAAATTACAACCGACATGAGCCACACCTCTGTAGCGTCCCGTTAAATGACAATGATCTCGAACCATCGTTTGATTCGGGGTGATCGTCTTTTCACAGATGTGACAGAGAGCGGCGACAGCGTCGTTGGCTTCGATTCGTTCGTTCGTCGCCATCTCCAATGGATTCTCATAAAGTTCACCGATAATTTCAATGATTCCCATTAATTCTCGCACGAACCAGTCGGCGCAACCGTCTCCCCGATAGGCGTTATATTTGCACAATTCTCGATCGAAATTGCAGTGAAAATAATAGCCCACGCTGTACGGTTCATGTTTTTGATACGCATACGATTTTGCGGTCGGATCAATGTTCTCAATGTTTTTCAAAAGACACTCGAAATCGGCGTATACAACAAAGGGAAGTGGTTTCTTTCTGTTGTAATTCTTGAATTTTACCCACTTCTCGCCGTTGTCGGTTGGATTCGCGGATGGTAGAGTGATGCCGCAGTCGTTCATCTCGACGCAATCGATCCGATGATCTTGCAATTTTTTTCCTGACGTAAAATAATGAAGACATCTGAAAGAAGAAAAATGATAATCGATTGATCGTCGTGGAAAAAATAAAATAATCTATTGCAAATACATATTACCTGTCACAAATGTGTATTCGATGATTGTGACGATTGACCTGCGACGATATCAATCTCGATTCTTTATCCACGCGTAATGCCAATTACCAATGTTTCCCTCATCCTCGTACAGCAACAAATTGATATGTTGGTTGTAGACTTCGCACGCTTTGCTCAATCGTAGAGGTAGTACCATCTTGCACGTTCCATCCTCGTCGTTGTCGCGACGTCGCTGCTTCAGAATGTACACGTTGATCGACATTCCATTGTTTCGCTCGAAAAGTGAAATCTGTGATAACGTCATTGGAAATATGATTTTGTTCAGATTCAATACATTCTTGTAATCCGGATACGATCGCCATCTGTCCAAATGTTTCTTCTTGGGATACAGTGCAGCGATTATTGACCATGCGAAATACATATTATCGATCGATCTCACGCTGATCACAGCTCGTCTCTGTTGAATCTGTTTCGGAAGTTTTGCGTGACACGCTCCGCTCATCAATTCGCATCTATTAATATTGACTATCAAATTCACGATTGATGACAAAGCCCAACCGCTGTCGCGTTCTTGAAATTCTTCCATAGCCGTTAAGATTCGTTTCGTCACATCGTTCTCGTACCAATAGTCCAAATCATCACTCGTGGGAAGAAACATCTTGTTCGGTGTTCCGAAGCTTTTGGTTTCCGAGAGTTCCACGATTTCGTCGCCGGACGCGTGAGTGATCGTAAATTCAGCGTTCAACACGATGTTCACCTTCACACAATCGTGCCTCTCTATATTTTGTCGAACATTCTCCAAGACCAAATATTTGGCGTCGTGTAAAAATTCTTGCGGTTCGATGTGTTGAATATTCACTATCATACCGGTGACGATGCGAGTCTGGAACGCTGTTTCGATAATTTCCCATTCGAGGAAAGATCTAGCGGTGACGTTAACCGCATTGTTATCATCATCCTTTCTCGACGTCGATGGAAGATTCAATCCCTGCCCGCGCCACACACCGAGCCGCGTTCTCACTCTCAACGACTTGAGTCTGATTATCAAGGCCGTCGTTCGTTGTTTGTATGCAACATTCATGACATCGTTGTAGGTTTGCATATGATTCGTTAGCATTGAAACGATTTCATCGCATTTCTTCATCCATATCTGTCGCGACGACGTGGTGTTGTCAACATTTTTCAATTGTTCCATCAAATTTTTTTCGATTAGTCGACCAAGCTCGCACATTTCTTTTGCGATATCCTCCTCCTCCTCGTCCTCCTCCCCCTCGTTAAAAGTGTATTGCTCCATTTTATCACAAGTTAAACTCGAACAGTCGACGCAAATTCTCCAATTGATAAATCACCTCCAATGCTTTTTTGGAAAATTCCCTTGAATAATTTATAAAATTTAGATAAAAAACTATCAAACGAATGAATTCTTTGCACTGTGCCGACTAACGTGCTCGATCCGCTTGATTGTTCACACTTCGTAGATCTCGAGCTAAATTATCGATAGCGCAGATGATCAATTCGCGGGTCACATACATTCCATCCATTTTATCGCGACACTCTCCGATCGCACTGTGTGCAACATTAAAAAAAAAAGAGTTCTTTATACTCGACGCACACACTCCACACACACCCCGTCCGAATCCAGTTTACTCTCCCACCACCCTTCATCAATACTCCCATAAAGTCTTTATGTGTTGACGTAGTTCGGCCAAAGTATCGAAACCATTTCTATATTTCTCCGTTTTATCTCCATTATCTTTGTTATAATTTATGATAGACGAAAGATCTCTGATGGAACTTGACTTATTTTTAT
This sequence comes from Exephanes ischioxanthus, assembly GCA_958510785.1. Classification (NCBI taxonomy): domain Eukaryota; kingdom Metazoa; phylum Arthropoda; class Insecta; order Hymenoptera; family Ichneumonidae; genus Exephanes; species Exephanes ischioxanthus. Next base: position 27,722,380 of record OY294017.1, on the reverse strand, counting down.
CATAAAAAGACATTAATTTATTTGAGAGTTGTTGCAATTTCGTGATCGCGTCCTCCATCGGACACTCGATTCCGAATATCGATAGATCGAACTTGCCAGATTTCGTTACTTTCTCACTGAATTCATCATACTCCTGATACATATCATCGAAGATTATATACAATCGACCATTGTTGTACTTGAAGAATGTATAATTCGAGGTATGTTTCACACCGATACCCGAGAAAGCATCCGTCAAAATATGATATTTGTGTTGGTTGACGTTACACGAGTCCAATTCGATCACCCAAGGACCTTCGCCGAAGACATAGATTCTTCCACTGTGCGTCGAGACAGCTGTTTTGACACCGTCGTATCGAAAATCCACACCGAACATTTGTTGATAAGTCCTGGGCCATCCGTTCAAGAGTTGTAGATTTATGCGATCGAATACGTAGACCAAATTATTAGCGTAGATAGCGATATCGCCTGATGGTTGTTCGTATACGGCAGATATAGACGTAAGATTTTCCGGTAAAAACTTGAAAAAACTTCTCATCAATCGAGGTTTCTCATATTTTTTTTGAGAAGACATATCCATAGGCCACGCCCATTTCCCATAAATAACATACATTCGTTTTCGAGTGATGAAAAATGTTAGTTTCGATGGTTCTATCTGACAGATATCGTCTTCGGTTGGAAATGATGATTCTTCGTTGCGAGGAGGAGGAGGTGGTGGTGGAGTAGGTGGCTGCGGTATCACTGTGGTCGTTGGATCATGCTGATAGTGAACTTTTTTCCTCCTCGACGATGTTCTTTTTTTTTATACAATTCTTCAACACCATTCAAATCATCCTGATCGAAAGGATATTCATTGGTATTGGTGTGTGAACGATAAATAGGAAACATCAATGCATTCGGAACATTGGTATGATGAAAACCCAACACATGTCCAACCTCGTGCAACAATACCCAATACAAACTATATTTATTCTCATCCAGTTTATCGGTCAACGATGAATCCCACTCGAACCTCGAAGACATGTGAATTTCCTTCGTCGAATCGATTAGCGTTGGTAAATACCCATGACCCAATTCATTATCCTCGAACGGTGAATAGCAAAGTGTTGCATTTTCGTGTATTAAATAATGGTTTCGATATTTAAATGAAATAATTATATCGGCGTCTCTATCCACGACTCTGGTAAACGTTAAACCCGATACTCGAGACCATTGATTAAAGACTTCCGTCGCGGTACGATATTGTTCATCGCTCGCGGCGAAGAAATACCACGTGAGATTTCTCTTCGTCCATCGATTCGCTGTTAATTTGAAATTTATACCATCGTCGACGACACCGCACCGTGGCTGTTCCATGAAATTAATCGTTGCAGCGTTAAGTCCGTCGAAAGTTGGCAAACCGTAGTACTCTTGAAATATTCTCAAAGCCTCATTCGTCTTTTCCTCGGAGATGGATGTGACATCACTGTGTCTGCTCGTCTTTCTCAACCTTCAACCATTGATATTTCCGCAGATACTCGATCGATTCGATGGGTAACGATGATGATGATGTGTTTTCTACTCGCGACGCGATAACGAGTGTCGCGAGAGCGACAATCGGAAGGGATCGCATCTCTATGAACTTTGTAACGCGAGTGTGAAACGACTTTTTTTTTTGTTCATTCATGTCCCTATCTATCCCACCACACCCACCACCATTATATCTAAAAATCTTTTACCAACCAATCGCTTCATCGTTGAGTCAGAGCGTCGTCTCCTCGCTCCTCCCATGGAATAAATTAATGGATAGGATACAACGATACGATCTATTTTTATTTAAATCATATCAAATACTACACAATGAATACTACTACTACTACTACTACTACTAAAATTTGTGCGCGTGATGATTATTCAAACAACAACAAGAATAATATATATACTACCACACTACAAATTATGTATGATAGTTGTGGATAATGTATTGTTGAGATGATTCATCATTGTTCGCGTTCTTCACACCGTCTCTGAAAAAAAGAAAAATAGATAATTTAAAACATGAAATAAAAAAAAAGATAAATCATTATCAAATACCTTTTATTCCTTTTTTTCAACGTATGTGGAAGATTGAGACGGAGTGGAATGATCCTGACGAACAACTTGTGTTCGTAGAATCTTCGATGGTGTGGCTGGCACTTTGATCACTCCTCCTCCTCCTCCTCCTCCTCCTCCCTTCACCATCGATGTCAATGATATTTCAGATGGGTGTTTGGGTGTGAATTTTACTCGTTTTTTAGATTGTTCTTCCAACAATTCACAATCATCGTCGACTACTTGTGATTCATCGAAGAAATCATCCTCTTGCTCATCGATCTCCAATGCTATCATTGTCTCATCCTCATCCATCGTTTTATTTTCCTCGTTGAGCTTTCTCTTCTCATTGGCTCCTTTCTTTGTGAAAAAACAACAACCGTGAATCGGTTTACCCATGTATGAAATCTCGAGATTATTTTGTTCTATCATTTTCACCGCGTTGTTGAAGGTTGATTCATCATTTATAATTAATTTTGCAATACGATCGGGTAAAAAGACGGAGCAATCGTCGTTCAATTCAAGAACGATCGACTCACCGCACAGTTGCGAATATGTTTTTCTAATGTTAGTCACTCGATTGGGAACATGTGGTGTGAGATCGCGAAATCTGATTTTTGGTAAAAACTGTTTGCTCGTCAATGAACCGTACTCATTCAATTTATTCAATGTGTTTGAAAACATGATTGGAGAACAGTGTGTGTGTGTGCAGAGTCTAATCGAACGAGTCACGTGTGTACTTTCGAACTGTTCGTCGCAAATTAAAAATAAAATTAATCCCAACCGAGATTTTATTGTTTTTACTTGAGAGAAAGGAGAAGGAGAAGGGTGTGGTGGATGGAGGGAGGGGGGTGATGATAGTGATAGTGGTGCGTGCGTGCTGTTAGTGGTGCAGTGTCAAGAAAAGAAAAAAAAGGAAAACATCTCAATTTTTATTGCGTCGCAATGCACGCTCGTGGAAACATATAAAAGTACGAACGACAAACCGTAGCGTTATCAGTTGCGGTGAATGTGAGGCAGGAAGAATCGTGCGTAGAAAGAACGAGCGACTACTTTGTTCCACACATGCCGTCGCCGCTTACTATTGTCAACCAGTAAATGTGTAAAAAAAAAATAGTGCAACGCGATAAAATGAATGATCGAGAACGTCGAATAATTGATTTTGCATGTAACATTATCGATTCGAGGATTAACATTTACACTCTTCTTCCAAAACTGATCGACAACGATATTTTCAAACTGGATGACGTTAATCTATCGGGGTGGATGGTATGTATAATTTTTTAAATTAAAATTATATTAAACACTGATGAAATAATTTTATTACTTGCAGAGAGAGTTGCACAAAAGAGAAACCATTCGAGATATCGTGTCGACGATAAAGACAAGAGGACCGCACGCCTTCGATAATTTTATAAGATCATTGCGTGAAACGTGCCACGAGAAGGAAGCTAACTTACTCGAAACATTGAAAACTGAGAATTATTTGGTGTTTGAGATAAAAAAAAAAATGATGATGATAACTGATATGATATTGCGAAAGATGTATATCGTTTTGAACAATGGTTTGTGACGTATTTTTCTGGATCTCAACGCGAATCAAAAAAATACCAAAAAACAAAACCGAAAACGCGAAAATCGAGGCTCAAACCGAACGGGAGCGGAGCGCGAAATCGAGAACTCGGAAAACGTCACCTTCGGCCGCCCGCCTCCACGGATGCATCGACGTCCCGGTGGGCGCCAGTTAATTTTTGTTTCGCCGGTATTAACAACCGGACTAAACTGGAGGTCGGTGGAACGGCCGACCTCCGCAGGGTCGATTTTTGTTTCGCCGGAATCGCCAAGCCGGACTAATCTGGAGGTCGATGGAACGGTCGACCTCCGCAGGGTGGATTTTTGTTTCGCCGGAATCGCCAAGCCGGACTAATCTGGAGGTCGATGGAACGGTCGACCTCCGCAGGGTCGATTTTTGTTTCGCCGGAATCGCCAAGCCGGACTAATCTGGAGGTCGATGGAACGGTCGACCTCCGCAACGGAAATACACGAGAACAGAACAAAAAAATAACGAGATCACACAAACGAGAACTGAACGGTACGAGAACTAACGCCGATGCATTCGCGAAAGCGAACGGTTGCGGACATGCACGGTTGCTCAGGATGCGGGTTATGGTAGAAGGGTCGCGATCCTTCGCCAACAAAGTAACACGAAATCGAAACCGGAATCTCAACTTTAAATAACGGGAACAATTGTTTATTGGCTGCTAAGCCACGGGATCGCACACTCGTGCATCGGGAGCGCTCAGCTGACCGGGGGGTCGGAGCGAGCGTAACGAGAACGGATCGATACGCGATCAAATAATTACCGAAACGATAAACTCACCGAATCAGCGTATTCTAATCCAATAATGGGCGGGAACTGCATCTCACGATGCCTCGAGAACTCCAACACAATCACTGCACCTCAAAAGCATTCCTCAGAACGCATCTCGAGCACAGAAAAATCGGTAATAAAATCGGAACCGAATCCGCACGAAACACAGCACATACGAGTCAACTACCGAACGCGCAAAGTGACAGGTAGCGTGAGCGAGATACGCGAACCGAAGCGAGAGCGATAGCCGAAGTCTACGGCAGCGCGAGCGAGAGCGAACGACTCAGCGCGCGAGACAATAGCCCAAACGTAAACACCGGTCGCGCGAGAGGTCCGAGTTGCCTCGAGGACGACTCTCGGCAGACTGATTAGCCTACGACGATATTCAAAGGAATCGTTATGATTATCGCGAAATCCTTGGCCGATAGCTACTGCCCTCTCGAACTATTTCCAGAGCGTCACTTAAGCGGGAACCGAAACCGTAACGCGGTAATTTTTGAGGTTCGCCGCGATCGTTACTCCTAACTCAGGACGTGAAAACAAGGCTCTCTCTCTCTTAACTAAAACACAGCAAAAGGTGTTCCGACCTTGCCCGGACCGTACTTAAACCTCCGCCTGTTCTCCAACGTCCTGCGTTATCACCTAAACAGAGTGCCGGGTTTGCACCGGACTTTGACGTATTCGCGACGAGATCTCGTCGGTCTCTCCTCTATTCGTGTTTCTCGTTGCTTCGAGATTCTCTCCACCGAATAGATTCGAGGATTCCGACCTGAACTGAATCTTTTGATCTTATCTTCAAGCTTATCCCACACCCAAGCTCATCAGTAAAGTCTACACTGGATCGAGACCTTAACGAACTTTACTTAAACGAGAGCTGGACGGTACCTGGACAGCCGAGGAGCAGTAAATCGGGAACTGTAACGGGCTAACCGAACTAAATCGATAGCCGTATCCGTAAAACTTTAATTTATTTGTGTTTTTGTGACGGTGATCGAAAAATCACGTCACAGGTTATACGATCGATGTGCCGTACGAGTGGTTGAATTACAACGGTGAAAATATGGAAAAAATTTTCAAAGTCGTTGAACGAATAATTTTTGAGAAAGGTGCCAATATGTGGAATGCAAAAATTGTAATGATGTGTGGAATTTATCGATTCGCGACACGTAACAAAATAATCAGAGACTATGGCCACTTTGATGATTACGATATAGCGATTCGACAAAATGAGATGATGATAGCCGCAATGTTGCCAACCTCTCGACTGCAACCCATCGAAGGACCGATGATTCGTCGACGACTGTGTTGGTTGTCGGCGATAATTATGAGAAATCTGTGGGGAAGTCAGTAAACGATGAATATTATTACATCGTACATAACATATGTAATATGTCAACGATGTGAAATAAAAAAATTATTCGAATGAAAGAATATGTGTTATTTCTTTATTTATCTATAGTGGAGCGATCGATCATCTCCTCAGTCGCAATGATAACGTCATCAATATCATCATGCGATTCGTGAGACAACCAATGTCGATCAGAGTGACGTACGATGGAAGTAGAGAAATGTTTGAGGAAAAAAAAAAATCGACGACACGGAACACTATTACCGAACACGATACGATCGATCGTGTGTGGTCCATCGAATTGTGATAAAACTAATTTACTCGTGAGCTTGATCGAAAGTTCGAACGGAGTGCGATTCGAGAACGTGTACGTCTATTCAAAATCGTTGCAGCAAGCGAAATATCAATATCTTGAAAATATTTTAAAACCACTCAGCAAAGATATCGGATATTATACGTTCTCAAACAACAGCGAAGTGATTCCACCGGATGAAGCTATGCCCAATTCAATCTTCATTTTTGACGATGTGGAGTGTGACAAACAAAATACGATAAGAGAATATTTCGCTATGGGTAGACACTTCGACATCGATAGTTTTTACTTGTGTCAAACGTATGCAAAAATTCCAAAACATTTGATTCGCGACAATGCCAATTTCATCATCCTTTTTAAACAGGATGGTACGAATCTACGACACATATTCGATGATCATGTAAACACCGATATGCGTTACGACGACTTTATGGAACTATGCTCCGCCTGTTGGAAACAGCCTTATGGATTTCTTGTAATCGATAAAGACAGTGAGATATGAAACGGTCGATATCGGAGAGGATTTAATGAGTTTGCAATGATGTGAATGCATGCATTTGTCGATCGATCGTGAATCGAGGAGGTTGTTTATTTCCATTGAAAGAGGAGGAGGAGGTTGCTTGGGTGAGGGAATCGCTGTGAAAAAATGGCTACAAGAGTCGCTCGAAGGAGCGATGATATCATCTCTGAGAGAAACGAGAAGATTCTCGAAAAAATTGCAAAACCGAGTGACACCGTGAGGAGGAAAAACAAAGCCATGAAATTTGGAAAGATGGAGAAGCAAGAATTATTGGAGGAATCGTACAGACCGATAGTCGAACCGTTGCAACAATTGGTTCAGGACAATATAATCGTGAAAAAACAAAAACTGTTGAAGAGAGAAAATGATAAAACAGTGATAAAAAAACAGGAGAAGGATGATGATGATGAGGAGTTAAGTGACAGTGAAAAAGAAAATATCAATGAGTTCAAAATCAAGAAACGACGAAAACAATCACGTCCGAAAAAAACCAGCACACCTGTATCGTCGCGATCGTCGCTGTCACCGAAATCTCTTCAATCGTCTTTTATGTCGAAGACAACATTGTCATCGGTTGATAATAGCAACGATGATGATACCAATACGGGTAGTGAAAAATCGATTCGTGATATCATGGAAAATCCAACGAGCGAGATGGAGCGAACGATGACCGAACAATTTGGTAAATTGTCGCAAAGATATCTTACACTGTTCTTTGGAAGGGACTCTAATCGTCTCATAGATCATAATTATGGTGTTTATCTAAAAGATAACAAAATGATGCTTGGAGACTCGATATTTGAAATCGATAACGTTGACAATATCTTGATAAATGGAACGAATTACAAGGGAACGAAGGGTATCTTCGAATTGATATTCATGAAGAATCCCGATAGGGAAATCATCACCGATGAAGATCTTAAAAAGTATAAAGCGATATTGATCTCAACGAAGGCTCATCGACGAGATTATTCATCGAGAAAACAGATTATGGGAAACAAGGGGCATAAGTATAAATACATAATCGCACCGTTGTTTCCTCAAGTGTATAAGACGACGACGATGGGTAGTGTCGCATCTACTACATCAAAGAGGGGAGGAGGAGGAGGACGAGGAGGTGGTGGTGGTGGTGGTAGAAGAAGAGGAGGTATTCTTCCTGAGAAAATGCAAGTAACGGATGCATCAATTGATTATGTTTATTGGAATGATCCGAATGAATTGATCGACAGACTGAGACTTTTAACATCGTCAAAAAATGCTGGTCACACGGGACATGACAATGAAATAATGTCCATCATCGAGGAGTTACGTGAGAATGGAATAATCATATAAAATGTCTCGATACATCGATCGAATCGTCACACACCGTCGGAATAGTCGCAACGATCGTGTCTCTCTCTCTGTCTCTCCGAATCGAAGATGTTCGTCAATAAATTTGGTGATACCGGTGAATCGAATCGGCGCGTCACGAAAAGAACGTACGAGGCTCTGAGATGGAACGACGAAGATAATGTGTACGACGCCGATAATGCCAAGATTGTGCGTCTTGCGGATCCAACCGCAACGAGCGATGTCGCCAACAAAAAATACATTGACGATTGTATGTGGGAGAATCGTAAAGAAGTCGAGAAGATGGGGGAAAAATTTGAATCACGTGTCGCAATCGCTGAACGAATGGTGACTAGTATCGAGGATGATCTAAAAAAAATTATCGACGTGAGAATGGTGGAGTTGAAAAATCTGATCGACGAAGAGACGCAAAAAAATGTTCGAACGAAGGTTGAACTGATTGAAAAAATTTATGAAGATTTAAAAAATTCTATGGAGATAATAATGAGACAGATCGATGAAAAATTGGAACCGTTGAGAAGGAGCATCGAAGATATTAAATCATCGTCCGAAGCGACGATCTCGAAAAAGAATAATACATTGATTCAGTGGTCACCTATCGAAGAAAAAGAAAAAAAAATGATGCTGATGAGAATGCATAATTGATATATAATACGAAGAGTAAAAATTGAGAGAGACAGAACAGTGCTGAAGATCGTCGGCGATGCAGCGAGAAGATAATGGCCAGCAAAGAAAAAATTAGATTGGTCGAGGAGTTGCATACGTCGGCGAGAAAAAATTTTCCGCGCAGGCGAGTGATAATACGCGGTTACGATGATTTGTGGCAAGCTGATCTGGTTGATATGCAAAAATATTCTCGAGAAAACAGTAGATATAGATACATTCTCACAGTCATTGATACATTCTCAAAATATGCGTGGGCCGAACCGTTGAAATCTAAAAGTGGACACGACGTTACGACATCCTTTCGAAAAATAATAATCAATGGAAGCAATGATGGTGGGGGAATATCAGGAAACCGAAAAATGTGCAGACCGACGATGGAAAAGAATTTTACAATAAAGAGTTTCAAGAGCTCGTGAAGAAACACGATATCAATCATTATTCGACGTACAGTGTAATGAAAGCATCGATCGTCGAACGTTGGAACAGAACGTTGAAGAATAAAATGTGGAAAACTTTCACGCTGAATGGTAATTATCGATGGTTGAAAATATTGCCGGAACTGGTCAAGGAGTACAATCGTGTACACCGTACGATTGGTATGCGTCCCAAGTGTTGTGCCGCAGAAACTCGGTTAGCTACTCCGGGTTCTGTGCCTGAGCCGTGAGCTCGAATGTTCGGGATATTTCCAGTAAAGGGTTAGAACCCAAGAGAATGTATGCACAATTTAATAAAAAGGTCTTTATTAGGTTATTGAATATTTACCAATCTCGGTACACCCCGTAGCGAGCCACTCGCTAATCACGTTTATCTCGTTTATGAAATATAATGTATTGTAATCAACCGTACCGTATCCTGAGTTCTGATCAGACTGCCGAGTACCTGCTCTCGATCCTCTATATACTCATCGAGAGCACGTATGTCAGCTTAATATCTAGCGCAAGTTTATGGTTTACTTTAATCTTATAAACAAATATCTTTCCAAATCCTCGCTTTTCTGCGGGCGAGATTTGGAGCATATTTTACATTTCGCAATAATTGCCTCGGTACCCGAGCCGATGCTCCAGTTACCGAGTCACTCGCGGTGGCCTAAGTGCTGCGTCAGCGGTGTCCGGTGACGCGCTCGACGCTCGATGTACGCTCGACGCGTGCCGTTGCGTACCTTGATTATCTCGCAACCGGTGTCCCGAAATAATATCTTACTATGCCAGCCGGGGTACAACACAAGGATGTGACATCGAAGATGACGAAAAAACTTTTGTCAACCGTCTACAGCAATATAAAAATTGTTCCTCCAGCGAGATACAGAGTCAACGATCGTGTGCGCATTAGCAAATACAAGAATCTCTTCGATAAAGGTTACACACCAAATTGGACTATGAAAATCTTTCGTATCGTAAAAGTTCAACGAACCAATCCCACTACGTACTTGCTACAAGACGCTAATGGTGAAGACATCGAGGGTGGATTCTATGAACAAGAATTATTATCGACCAAACAACCGGATGTTTATCTGGTGGAAAAGGTATTACGCAAAAAGGGAAAGAAAGTTCATGTGAAATGGTTGGGAATGGATTCGTCTCATAATTCGTGGATCGATGAAAAAAATGTATTGTAAAAATGGAGCAAAATAAAAAATATTACCCTCGAATGTTTTTTTTTCTCCCCCTAATCTTCCCTCTCAACGTCATAGTTTAGGACCGACCTAATCTTCCCCCGTAGCTGAAATAGCAACGGTTGAACGATGGTGCTCGATCGTTGATTTCCTGATGAAAAACTGATGTAAAATTCGATGGAATGATTGATATTCTCTTATCGAAGGGTAAGATCGTTGATATAGATGGTAGTGATGTTGGTGGTGCTATTGATTCTTCTTGTTTCGAAAAATTCCAGTGATCAGAAATATCGATGGTGTCTAAAAAATTGAATTCGTCCTCTTGAAGAAGTTGTTCTATCGTCGTCGTTGTTGTTGCACAATTTGATGAAGATGGACAATTAAGACGAGATGGTGACACTTCTCCTCTTATCGGTCGTGATGGTGGTGGTAGACTTATACGATGATGTTCCATCATTGTTGTATAACTCGATGGAGTTTGTATCTTGATGGATTCGGAATATGATGAAATCGGTGGAGGTAGTGGACGATAGAAAATAGGTAAATTTTTCTCTCGTCTCAATCGATTTATTTTATTGCGTAAATCGATGAGAGATGATGAATAAGGATCGATGCACTGTGTGAAAGGTGAATGATGTTTGCAATTCCATTGCATCTGTTGATAACGTTGAAACGATTTCTTATCCGTAAACATCGTTGATGATTTCTTTATTTCAATCGAACTTTTACTCGAACACGTCGCAGCAGGCACTTTTTATACAACTTTTATATTCTCTCAAAATAATCTTCTCTCACGCTTTCTCGCTCTCGTTGAACTATTACGACTATTACTCAACCAAACTGCGTCGTTTCCTTTTTTATGCATGCGCATCGTGATAGGGGGCGGCGGGCATAGTGAGTGGTAAAGATAAAGAATAAATGCGAAAAAGAAAAGAGTAAGGATGCATTTTAAAGATAACCGCAAACAACATCAGACAAGAGCGACTATAAAAATAATAAACCTCTCGCCAACCGCATTTCTCGAACTATGCATCGCTTCCATACACCATCGCGGTATTATCGTGAAGATAAGAAACGATCGAGGAAAAGGTTGAAACGGCGTTTCCTCGCGCGAACTTGCGGTTTTTCAATCGGATAACGTTCGAGAGAACGATGTAAGAAAGGAATGAAGGAAAAGGGTGGCATGGGAGGGAGGGAGGGAAAGCTGCGACTCATTTACCTTCTATCGAATAATGTTCTCCTAATATTTCATAGTAATATATTAGCGATAAAAAAATTAATAAAAAATTAATAAAAAATTACAAGAAAGATTACCTCCTACCGCAACGTGTTCTCCGAATATTTTAGCGCTCTTTATGAATGAAACATCGTTTTTTACAATAATTACTACGAGGATGTGTGTGTGTGTGTGTGTGTGTGTGTGTGTGTGTGTGTGTGTGTGTGTGTGTGTGTGTGCGTGCGTGCGTGCGTGCGTGCGTGCGTGCGTGCGTGCGTGCGTGCGTGCGTGCGTGCGTGCGTGCGTGCGTGCGTGCGTGCGTGCGTGCGTGCGTGCGTGCGTGCGTGCGTGCGTGCGTGCGTGCGTGCGTGCGTGCGTGCGTGCGCGCGCGCGCGCGCGCGCGCGCGCGCGCGCGTGCGTGCGTGCGTGCGTGCGTGCGTGCGTGCGTGCGTGCGTGCGTGCGTGCGTGCGTGCGTGCGTGCGTGCGTGCGTGCGTGCGTGCGTGTGTGTGTGACTCTCACACACCATTGTGTTTTTTCATTCATAAAAAAACTTCCTCGCGCTTCATGAACCCTCGATATCATCTCGAGAGAAACGATCACTGTACGCATGCGTGGGCGCGCTTATTAGTGCGGTCTAAGGCGTTTGAATGTAAATAATTCATATTTCCTCGTCGAGGGGGAAGCGTGGGTTCGAATCCCACACCGAGCAACATTTTTCTTTTTTTTTTTACTAGATAGACAGCAGAGCAGCACTTACCACATCGACGACGGAGTATGATGATCGATCGATGCGTCGCTGGATCATCGCACTGTCGGTCGAGAAGTAATCGCTGGATCATCGCACTGTCGGTCGAGAAGGAATCGCTTCGCTCTCGATCATCGTTCGATGTGCCGCTCGGTTGTTGAGACGACCATCCCTCTATTATCGGACGACCCACTCGCCATCTTGTTGTTTATACCGCCATCTTGTTGTTTATACCGCCATCTTGTTGTTTATACCGCTATCTTGTTTATACACTCGGTTGCTCTGGCAACAACTAAAGTAGTGTCGTCGTCGCCGCCATCTTGGTTATGACGTCATTGTTTATACCCTCGGTTGCTATGGCAATTAAAATAGTGCCGCCATCTTGGTTATGACGTCATGACGAAGTGAGCGACGATGCGCTTATCGCTGCGATTTTGCGGTTTTGCGGCTTTTTTTACTATCTTTTTTGCTGATATCACGATTTTGCGGTGCAAAGTGGGTTAGAACCGGCATAGCTATACTACTAATAAAGGAAATAAACGGAGGTAAAAAAAACAAAAAAAAAAGAAGAAAGAAAAACCCGAAGAAAAGAGCAATGCGGATACGACGCACGTCAGGGGTGCGGTAGGTTAGGGACGGCTACGTTACGCGACGGCCAGGATAATGTCTCGGTGCCGCCGGACAGCGTGCACCGCTCCCAGAAGTCGACGCAGCAGAAATCCGATCTTGTGGAGTTGGAGTGTCGCTGCGGAATATCGCTTCACCCAAATGAAAATGAAATATAAACATAGAAAATAATTTTGATGTGAACGAAGAATTTAACGGATATGTTGTATCCAACGGTTTTGGCGACAAGTTTGAAGAAGTCACCAGTTGACTGCAGATGATAATTATTCCGCTGAAGATGTACCGAAAGCTTACACCACGGCAGAATCAATTTTAGGAGAATCAACGACTGCCGAAACTGAGACGCATAAACTCGGGAAAAATCATAATGGCAAATCTCGTAATCCCGGAAAAGAATTACATCAATTGGTCACCACTCCGGGCAAATATGACAACCAGAGCCAAGGCCAAGTGGACGCCCATGGGGAAAAGAAGGGACAGAGGAGGCGGAAAAACCAAATTCACTAATAACAAACCATAGTCAGGGCAATGACTCATCGTCACTGCACGACAGGTCTGTGAGCGGCGAGATGCCAGGAAAAGTCGATACAGCAGAAAGTCGATCCCGCACGAAGTTGGCGACCGGCAGTGCGTAGCACCATTGACCCTGAATTAAGGGATGGCGCAACGAAGGAATCAGCAAGCAACGGCATGAGCAACGTGCCCCTCAGCAGACAACCGTCGCCGGGCACGGCAATAACCTTGAGAAGACGGCCGGGAACGGAAGCGAAAGGGCGCCAACGTGAGACGTGGACATCGCGTAGGGAAATCCACCAGGGGCGGCGCCGGTGGCGTCGGCCGATTTCGCATCCAGGCCCTTACAATCTGATCTCCGGACCAGGGGTCTGATCGGGCACCACATCCTTCACGTTCGTGCTGAATAGACCAGCCGAACCAGGACGAACCACCAAGGCGGTAACCGGCTCATACTCGGACAACGTCGTGTGCATCCTCCGATGGAAAAAGCGGAAAGGAATGATAAGTGGAAATAAGTCGCGAGAAAGTTTTATTATTATGGGGGAGAAACTTAGTTTGGGAAAACCCACGTATGGGGGATTTTCTAGTATAGTGGGGTAGCACTTATTGTGGGGAAAATACCTTGCGGGAAAATGTTTTGAATGGGAGCATTTTTAAGGGAAAAATTGATTACGTGTACATCTATATACAAGTGCACGTTGGTGTGTGTGGACTTGAGACGGTGCTAATTATAGAAAGTAACCAATGGTCGAGAAACGAGTAATAAAAAAAAAAAAAGCCAGATTATTTTTGAAGATATTTGTTGGTACATAAATACGTTTAAGCAACCGGAAAAAAAGGAGAAACCAGAAGATGTGAATAGTCGCGTATAATACCAAGCACGGGGTACACGAGGGATTGTATAAATAGGGCTCGCCGGAGACGAGCGAAAAGAAATTAAATTAATTTCTTTTCTTTTTAGGGGGGAGGAATGTTGTACCCCGGCTGGCATAGTAAGATATTATTTCGGAACACCGGTTGCGAGATAATCAAGGTACGCAACGGCACGCGTTGAGCGTTCATCGAGCGTCGAGCGCGTCACCGGACACCGCTGACGCAGCACTTAGGCCATCGCGAGTGACTCGGTAACTGGAGCATCGGCTCGAGTACCGAGGCAATTATCGCGAAATGTAAAATATGCTCCAAATCTCGCCCGCAGAAAAGCGAGGATTTGGAAAGACATTTGTTTATAAGATTAAAGTAAATCGTAAACTCGCGCTAGATATTAAGCTGACATACGTGCTCTCGATGAGTATATAGAGGATCGAGAGCAGGTACTCGGCAGTCTGATCAGAACTCAGGATACGGTACGGTTGATTACAATACATTATATTTCATAACCGAGATAAATGTGATTAGCGAGTGGCTCGCTACGGGGTGTACCGAGATTAGTAAATATTCAATAACCTAATAAAGACCTTTTTATTAAATTGTGCATTCATTCTCTTGGGTTCTAACCCTTTACTGGATATATCCCGAACATTCGAGCTCACGGCTCAGGCACAGAACCCGGAGAAGCTAACCGAGTTTCTGCGGCACAACACCTCCATGTTTACTCGAATTAGACCATTTTTAGTAATTTTACAAAAAAAAAAAAATCAAAATTCTTAAATGTTGTTGAATACACCCTCCTCCCACCCTAAAAAAATCAAATCGATAAAGCGCATATTTACCGAGAAAAAAATTACGAAATATGCGTGCGTTTTTACCAATTTATTGTGACGTAACCCCTTAAGCTACGTTTAAATCGCTTTACCTCACTAGAAGCTGACAAACTTTCGACGCTTGTTTCCATCAGGTGGCCGGAAAAGTCGTATGTATCATCCTCATGATGGACTTCTTTACGAAGGCCGCTGTGTTCCTGTAATGAACAACAATTTGTATTTTAAGAAAAACAGTCGGGCCATAGTTGTACGCGTAATGAATCTGGGTGTATCATTCTTCATGTTAGTTAAAATTCATTGATTTTATAACAAATGATCATCAACGGACCGTAATTTCGATGGTTTAATGAAACCATCCAGTCCTTATTGAATAAAATTAGTATACAACGGGTGGGTAAGAAAATACGTGCTTATCAAAATACAATTTGAAACTATGTTTACCTGGATATCATTCGAGATATTCGAGGAGGTTTCCATCAGATTATCAGCAAAGTCGTTGCTTTGTAGATGCTCATCGACGTGGTCAAAATCAATTTCAGCGATCGAAGCCGCAGCAACAGGTGCCGTTCCACAAGAACTAGAAGCACGGCGTACGAGTGCGACTTTTTTTTAAAGATTTGGAACTTCGACGGTAGACGTGGCTTCATTTGGAGCAAGCGGAGTATCAAGAACCAGTGAGGCTTCTCTTCGAAGAGTTTGAACGTTGTTAATGGATGTCGCAGCGAATGGCACGAGCGATTCTTCGACAAGCACAATTTCTTTTCGAAAAGTCCTAACGTCAGTAACAGACTTTGTTTCGAATGGGCGCGAGTCGGAAACAATAGCCGTTTCTTTGTGAGCATTTGGAATTCCGGGATCACATCCAATGTTCTCCTGCAAATAAAATAACAATGTGGAAAAATCACTTTAACAAAGTGAGAGTGTCTAACAAAATCAAACACAAGCATCTAATATCTTTAAACATTATTTGTTTATTTACTGGTCCCATCCTCAGAGCGCCTGCTCAAAATATCTGATCGAAGCATGTAGAAACTACTACATAACTTATACATTTCAATACATTTTCTTTCCAATGTATCCGGAGGTCAAAACGACGGATAAACAATTTATTCTTTTCTATATGCAAACGAAAAGGCGTAAAAGTTTTTTATAAGATTCAGTCCACCATGGCTTCTGCTATTTTTCTTACGGTCAAATGTCGGCGAACACCATGTAACTGTTATCAGTTTCTATTTGCAATGTCTCTCGTAAAATTTTTTTAACGTTAAGTTCCAACGACCATAATTGAACTGCAATCAGCTTTCAAACACTGTCTGACTTGAATCACTTTTTATCCGCAACGACCCTTCATTTGTTAAATAAAACTGCTTTTAAAGATTGCAAACATTATTGTAACGGATAAAAAAACGATATAAACGGAAATGAGCGTATGGATTGCGGAAAAAAAACGAACCAAAAAGTTGAAAATTGAAATTTTCATATCGCTTTCTCATAATGTTCCTTTACTCGCGAAGCTTCTTCTGCTTTCTATGACAATGCTTTCTCATAGAGAAAGCATTGTCTATATTTGTGACTTTCTCATAGAGGAACCTTCGCGAATAAAAGGACATTATGAGAAAGCGATATGAAAATTTCAATTTTCAATGTTTTTAATAATGCGAAAGTTTCAATGTGTTTAATAATGCGAATAAAAGGACATTATGAGAAAGCGATATGAAAATTTCAATTTTCAATGTTTTTTTTTTTCGTTTTATTTTTGAGTTAAGGGCTTACGACACAGTGAAATTTCGTTTTTTTTTCTAATAGCTTTTAGTATCAAGGTTATTTTGTAAAATTTTTATATCGTACTTCAACGAATTACGAAAGTTACAAACCCTTATGTGGAAAGAGGCGGAGGGCTCGAGTAGCGACGCGGCGGAACGTTGAACGCGTTTTCCTCAAAATGGGATTTTCAAGATCGGTGTCCCCGATATCTCGAATATCGTTTGATGGATTTTTATGAACATTTGTACCGATATACTCCAACAGATTCTTTAGTCCTTGACGGTCTCGTATTAAAAAATAATAAAAATAATTTTTTTAAATTATTCAGCGATGAAAAACGGGTAAAAATCGGCTTTTTCTTAATGACCGCCATTTCTTTTGTTTTTATTTTTTCCCCTCGTAAAGGATCGTGTTATCTATCATTTGTTAAGAGTCAATTAAACATTTTTGTTTCTGATAAAACGACAAATTGAAATCAGGGACACCACAAAGGAACTTAAAAAAAATACGCTGACCGATTTAAACAATACATAACATAAAATTGAATGAAAACATTCCTAAATATTTTGTAATATATCCTCGTTACACCCTAAAAAATTAAATAGATACAGCGCATGTTTGCCGAGAAAAAAACCATGAAATATGTATGCGTTTTTGCCCATTTACTGTGGCACTTACTGTAAGCCCTTAAGTACAGAAAAACCATATGCAAATTACTTTGCACTTTTTTTCGTAACATGAAAAGATTTCTACATCTCATAAAATTAAAATCGTCAAAATTGACACCAACATTTATTGTAAGAAATCGCAAACTGAAATTTGCGGATTTTATTGTTTAAAGGCAATTTTTAATCTATTCGTCATCGCTGATTATAAAACTATAACTCATTTTACTCTTAGCGTGATACTTGTTTCTGAACCTCATGTCAGGCCTAAGAAACAAATTTTTTAAGATATTTGAAATGTTCAATATTCTATAAAATTTAAACGGTTGGATCAATTTTCGTCAAATTTAACACGAAACATTGTACAGTGTTAGTCCATTCCTGTTTCCATTTTAAGCTCGATACCTCCATGTTTACTTATATGCATGCACAGGTCACAGCGGAGACATTAATTTTTGTTGATAACAATGATATTACCTTCTCAGCAATCACAACAGGTGTTGCTCCTTATTTAAGTGCCCAGTTTCGGCGTGGTGTTCGATGTATCGTTTCATCTGCCAAACGTATTTGATCTTCCGTCTTTATGCTGTCCTTTGAAAAGTGTAGTTCGCAAACTAAATGTCTCTCGGATAGATCCAAACCCAAAATCGTGCTCCAAACTTCGGCCGTGTTGTTGTGCTATAGAGAAAACAAACAAAAATATATCAATTTCAGAATTACAAGGGACAATATTACAATGACGACGATATAAAAAGAACAAGATTTAGATAACTGTACCTTAGGTACACCGAACAGAGAAGCTTGTCGCAGCCCAGCCCGTTTGCGTCGATTACGGTCTCTGTCGTGACCACTTGGGCAGTTTGGCACTGCACATAACCTGCCCATCCTTATGCGAACAAATTTAAACGAATACACTGGTATTTATACTGTAGCAATAAAAAACAATTTCAACTTTAAAATTGATTAAAAAATCTACAGTTACTAGTTTAATTGGAATGTTTTATTATTAAACAGCATGTAAATATGTTAAAAATACTCTGCGTCCATGAATCGGGGATTTAAATAATCACATCAACATTAATAATAGGTAAACTTAAGTCTTACCTGCTCTCACTTATCAAATGATTAATCCATTGCGATTTTATTACATAAACTGCCGATTTGTGTCACACGACATGGCGAACGAGCACGCGGCGAAAGGAATGAATCGATTTTCGAGCTTCACTATGCATACTTCACGCTATCGCCTACAACGTACTTCAACCCGTCGAAAGAGTTCGCAGCGACGATTGTGGTCAAATTGGGAACCCTTTCTGGCTACAGTTTCATCGACCACGTTTCTAGTACTTTCCACATAAGCGCTCGGCCTCCTTTACTCTAGTCTTCATGCTCCTGCCCAAATATCTGGGATGGCTTAGCAGAACTGTCTCTGGCCTTGGACTTCATTCGGTTCATGGATATTTCCTTGTTGATTGCTTCAACATCCTTTACGTGGTTATGTTCCACGACCACAACCGGATCCGTTTTGTTCAACGTAGTGATGATTGCGCCCTTGCACTGTGAATGTATCAGTAAATAATGCGTGAAAATTGAAATAAAAAACATCAATAAATGAAATTGTTTATAACGAAACGTAAGGATGCTAAGGAATAAACGCATATAAAATAAGGATGCTAAGGAATAAACGCCGTTATAATGATTACGGCAGCATAAATTGATTTTTTCAACGAAAATCCTGAATATCACAACTTTTCTCTACGTTCAGAACATGTTAGTCAGCAAAAATTTGTTGTCGCTTGTTGTTTCAAGGCTATATCTGATGTATTCTTTTTTTCGCTGGTCATGAATATGCCACTTTTTTGATTCTACCTCAATATTTGATACGGAAACTCGCATCAGTAGTAACAAATAATTATTTTCGAATTTTTTGTGGTGACTACCAGCCTTCAATTATTCTTGAGCGCGGAATCGTGCTGATGCTGCTAGCAAGAAAAAAGGTTAAAATAAAAATTTTTATATAGCTATAGTTATATGAAAATTTCAATTTTAACCTTTTTTCCTTCCTCATAAAAGTTGCAAATTGAAATTTTCACATGGAAGAAAGCCATATGAAAATTTCAATGTGCA
Organism: Exephanes ischioxanthus; assembly: GCA_958510785.1. Lineage (NCBI taxonomy): Eukaryota > Metazoa > Arthropoda > Insecta > Hymenoptera > Ichneumonidae > Exephanes > Exephanes ischioxanthus. The sequence goes on along the minus strand of OY294017.1, from coordinate 27,702,765 downwards.
TTTGTGAAAGTTGCAAATTGAAATTTTCAAATGGCTTTCTCATAATGTTCCATTGTTCGCAAAGCTTCTTCTATGAGAAAGCATTTTCTGTATTGTTGTGAACAAAGGAACATTATATGAGAAAGCCATTTGAAAATTTCAATTTGCAACTTTTGCTTCCTCATACAGGAAGCTTATTTCAATGTCAACATCGTATTTGACTTTTATGCAAAACGATTGGCCGATTCAGGTTCAGCGCGAAAAAATACACCAACGTCGCAATTCACTTTGTCGGCTCTGTGCATCTACTTCATTTAATAAAAATACAGAGTCTTAGAAAAAGATGTTTTTTAATCATTAAGTCAATTATTTAATATTCGGCGTTTTGTGGCCATCTCTAATGTATTTTTCTCAGCTGATTATCGATCTCAATTTTACTCCTGGAGCGATATTCGATGCGGAAATTCTCGTCGAACGTAATATAAATATTCTGGGAAAAATTCAAAAATTTCAAGATCATATAAAATCTACACGGTTCGATCTATTTTCGCTAAATTTAATACGAAATATTGTGCAGTGTTAGTCCATTTCCGTGACAAATTTCGGCTCGATACGTTCATGTTTACTCGAATTAGACCATTTTTAGTAATCTTTAAAAAAAAAGGCAAAGTTCCATAAAAACTAGCGGCTTTAATAGATTTCGGCCAAATTCAAAGATCTTTCATCTGTGATGATGCTATATTCTTGTATTTTCCGAAAATCGGGTCGATCCGGGGAGTATGGGGTGAGGGAAAGGGGATAAATAACGTGTCAGCGTTTTGTGTAGAAAATATGAAAAAAAAAACTTGGTGTGCCAGGTTTTTTTTTACAATTACAGTTACTGCAGTTATTACAGTTACTTTTCCTGTCCCTCGATTATTTGAATGAACCATGTATGACAGCTATTGGAAAATAACTGGCACGCCAAGTTTTTTTTTGTCAAGATTTTTTGCATCTTGTATATTTTTTTAGATTGTTTTGATAAACATATTTTTTGAAGAATTTTTTTGTATGTACTACTACTTGGCTGGTTTGATTTGATTTCTTTTCAATTTTTTCTTTTTTTTTGTTGAGGTTTTGATAAACATCTGTTTTGGCAGATTTTTTCTTTTTAAGAGGTTTTTTTTTATAAACATATTTTCTGAACGACCATACAATTTTTAAGTACTTGGCGTACCTTTTTACTTTTTTTTTAAAGTATTTTTTGCTTTGATTTCATCTATTTTTGACATCCAGTCATGTAGTTTAATTGATTATTACCAATAAAATATATTCCCTGTAAAATATATTTCCTGTAAAATATATTTGTGTAACATTTTATGGTGACGAAAGGCACCTTCGATACCTTGAGTAGCTGCTCTTGATGCTCTGGACCTTCGAAGGCAGCTGTGTCAGGATCAGAAGGTAGGTTTCATCATGCGTAGCTAACAAAAAACTTATCTCTCTCTCGCATGATGGCTAAAGACATATTTTGATGCTGACGCAGTGCCTCTGAAGTTCTAGAGCATCGATGGCATCTGTATGTGGAGCTGGCGATGCCTTTTGCCACTATATGCAAAAATTATGTATATAATAAATTATCAATTTTTACTGCGAGCCTTCAATTATACATCGACAGGGGGAAATGTCTCAAATAGACTGCCAGCGCTGTCAGGAAAAGATTTATTTCTTTGTTTGCGTATATGTAAATAAGTGCATGTTTTGCTGACGGAGCATAGATTCCATTTTTAAAAAACCAAATCATTTTCCTGTAAAATATATTCGTGTAACATTTTATGGTGACGAAAGGCACCTTCGACTCCTTGAGTACCTGCTCCTGCTGCTCTGGACCTTTGAAGGCAGCTGCGTGAGGATCAGAAGGTCGTTTTCATCATGTGTAGCTGAAACAAAACTTATCACTCTCGCATAATGGATAAAGACATCTTTTGATTTTGACGCAGTGTGTCAGAGTGCGTCTGAAGTTCCAAAGCATCTAGGGCATCTGTATGTGGGGTTGTATATGCCTTTCGCCACTATATGCAACAAGTATATATAAAAATATAAATAATTTAAATTTTCACTGCGAACCTTCAATTCTTAAAAAAAAAAACAGAATCATCGTTCTGTATTATTTGGACTTATATCGAAGGCCATGGTTTGCCAGTTCCGTCAGTAAAAGATTTATTCCCTGGTTTAGATACCTATAAAAACAGAGGTAAATAAGTTCATGTTTTCCTGACGGAGCGTAGATTCCATTTTAAAAAACTGAACCATCTTTCTGTCAAATATATTTAAAAATATCAATTTCTGACAAGAGCAAAATTAAAACGAAACTTCGAAAATAGGTTAGTCATAAAAAGATCGAGGAATTAACTTTTTAAAAAGTCACATCTAACACATTATTATTTATTTATTTTTTATAATATGAATCAATTTTTTTACACGAGTTATTTTTATTTTTCATTCACGATACGAGTGGAATTTGTTTTCCCGAGCGATCACATATCACACTTAGTTTGTTAATAAAAAAGAATTTGTTTTGCCGACCGATTAACCGAAGCGCGAAGTGCGCTGCGCTGATATACGACGAAATCCAAGAGAGATGGGTAAACAGAGACGGGTAGAGAGAAAGTGCCGCGCTGATGCGAGCATCCGAGAGAGATGGAAGATGAGTCAGCTGGCGGACGCATGCGCAGTAGACGCGAGGACTCACATCACATCACATCACATCACATCACAGGACAGGACACTTTTATAATATTTTCGGACCTCAAGAGGGACACGATGCCCATATCTCAGCATCTACCGCAAAGTTATAATCGGAACTGGGCGCGTTGGAAAGCTTGTGTCTTATATATATGAAAAAAGTGTCGTCAGAATTCCGATCCGGTGCTTCGTTTCCAAGAAAATCGAGAAGCAAGAATCCACTTCCGGCATTTTGGAGTATATATACTTGGTAGCGTCTCGTCAACTCGCTTAAAAACTTTTTTTAAGTACTTGGCGTCGAGACGCTACCGCGTCTCTTGATAATATCGTAAGTTTTAATGCTCAATCGTGTAATGAATAGCAAATAACAAATAAAGTTGAAAACAATAGCTGCTTCAACGCCGGTACCGGTACGTTGAAGGGATTCAGTAATTACAACAAAAAAAAGACTAGCAATAACGATCGGTAAAGAGTTCGAAAAGGGGCGGACGTAGTATGAATAATAGGGGTCAACAACAGTCGGGGATATCTGCCGCTTCAATGCCGGCACTGGTACGTTGAAGGGAATGCAATAATCACAGAAAAAATAATATCGATAATAATAACAGTCTCCTTTTTTTATAACTCGAAGAAATACAAACGCAATAGCGCAGTGAACAACAATAGAAATCAAAAGTACCAAACAAAAATGAAAATCAGATAAAAAGATGGAATGCACGAAATAAATCTCGATGATCGTTCGCTCAAAAAAAAGGAAAAAAGAAAATAAAAGAAACTGATGAAAAGAACTAAAATTTATAATCGTCGCCACGAGGCGTTCGCAAGGGTAATCGCATGGGAGAGGTGGGGGGCTGGCCGGTGAAAACTCTACATAAAAGTGGTCGGACTAAATCAAAATCAAAAAGAATGAAAACTCATAAAAATGTCAATCTTTACTTGGGCGCCAGCTACTTTCTCGGTGCAGCACCGTAACTCGAAAAAGAAAAAAAATAAAAGAAATCGATAAATTTGCACGTTACACGGCTAGCACGGGAATAGGGGGGGGGGGGGGGAGACTTCTCAGGCCGAGGGCACTGTCCAGGGCTTCTTAATTTATTACCTCGGCACACAAAAAAACTGGTAAAAATTACAATAATAAAGATCTGTAAATGTCACAATAACGAGTCTCGGGGGATAGGGAAAAATAATGATAACGGTACGCACGCTGGAAATTTCCGCGGATGCCACCACTCACGAGCACGTGTTCGAATAAATTGAAGATGTCGGCGCACGTGGCGGCCGGTACTCGACGGTCGAAAAGTTATACAACTCAAAAGAAATAGCGTAGAAAAATCAAAAGAACGGCTTAGAATTACTAAAAGGGGGTTCGGGTAAACTTTCAGGGGGTCGGGGAGGCGGGGAAAATTGAGAAAAGGGTAGGCGGGGGAAAACTTGTGCGCTACTCACTCAACCGGGTCGCTCTCAATTTATATCGGTTACAATATCTCCGATATCTCTCTCTTAAAGTCCTTTCGGTATTCCTCTCGATAAATTGTCGGATTAGCCTGGCCGTTATATTTCCCGTTCTCGGCCCAAATCGTTTCCTGGGTTTGCCTTGTAGTCGTAAGTAGACTACAGTACCTATAGGGATTTTTTCAAGATGGCCGCCGGCGGTTGTGGTGGGGATGCAAACTGTCAGTACCTATAGGGATTTTTTCAAGATGGCGGCGATGGTGGGGGTGATGACGCGCTGGTCAGCTGGGGGTCCGCTGGCTTCCCCCTCCTCCTCCTCCCCCCGGAGCTCAGGTGGGGCCCGAAGGCTCTGTCTCGAGCTGCGTCGCGGGGGTGATTAGGGTGGGGGTTGCACTGGCTGTAGCGTGCGGGGCAGCTCGTGACGGCGTAGCAGTGACTCGCGCCATCTTGGATTTTCCAAGAGTGGGTTAGGTAGGGCCAAATCGCTCTGTCTCGAGCTGCGTTGCGGGGGTGATTAGGGTGGGGGTTGCACTGGCTGTAGCGTGCAGGGCAGCTCGTGACGGCGTAGCAGTGACTCGCGCCATCTTGGATTTTCCAAGAGTGGGTCAGGTAGGGCCGCATCGCTCTGTCTCTTGCGCGCAGGGTGTTTCTCGAGGGTAGCTCGATGCTTTTCGTGCGCTAGCTTGGTCGAGCGGTCTAAGGTACTGAACGCAGGTAGCGTTTTCCTTGAGAGCGCAAGTTCGATTCCCGCGTGGAAAGATGTTTAAAAAAATGTTTTTCAGCTTATTTAGAAAATATATGAAAGGGATGAGTGAAGGTAAGTAAAAAAAAAATAGTTTTGTTTAAAATGTTTACAATAAAGTTTGCATTTTTATTCTTAAATCTAGTTGTACAGGTTTTTTGTTATGTATACACATTTAAAAATTATTCAGTCTAGCACAGCAATGTTGAACAAATTTTTTTACATAGGCTCCACGACCAGTTAACGAGTTCCCAGCGTGTTTATTACTGTTTTTTGTAGTCTTGGGCAGCTTACTCATTATACGTTTATAAAATCTCGCGGCAATTCGATCGTTTTGTTTGAGATCGGCGGTGAAAAGATTCCGGAATTGTAGTAGAGATCCCCCGCCACACATATGATAAAGGAACATAATACAAAACTGGCCACACACATTTGAAGAGAAGCTTTGAATCTGCTTGGTATTCCATCGATAGAGGGTGCAGTTCTTGCGTAGACGGTGGATATGGCTTGGTACAAGCGGCGGAATGCCGTAGCTGTCGAAGTATGATCCACGTCCTCGGCCATCGATGTAGATTGCGACCCAGTGTGTTCCAGGGCGCGTGTGGTCATCAGTGTTTACAACAAGGGCGGTCGGTCTCGTTAAGAGAGTTGGAATTTGCTTCGCTGCATGAACACTTCGCGAGACTTTAGAGTGTAAGCCCTGCAATGCCTGGCCAATCTGGATCGTATTCATCACTTGTTACGACTGGAGAGTAACAGTCGCGTGGCTTCTTCAGATTCATAGGTTCCGGTAAGAAGTCAAACTGTTCTATCTGCGTGGCTGTAGGAGGAACGTCGCGAAGAATCCACTCCTTTCATTTTGCAGCGTTGTTTAAAGCACAAGATAGTTCCGGTCTGTTCAAGAGCCCGTGATGCAGACAGACTTGCGACGAGGAAGGCAGATCATTGAATGATGGACAATCCGTTTCCTCGAGGTTTTTTATCTCACGAGCTGTCACATTTTGCAGGTATTTCACTTTTTCATGTCCGCGAGTATAAATGGTTCCAGCAGTCCGTGTGATCTGTCGGAGATTTGCGTGTAGTGTTCTGAGTCCTACGTGGAGACGTAGGACTTCGAACCACTCCAGACCGTGATGATGGCGAGTCGTCCAATTATTCTTCGCACGCACTGCTCTTGGGAGATCCGTGAAAACGTATGTCGGTGAAGTGATCCAATGCCCGAAATACTCTTTATCAAGAGTGACGACAGCTACTTCTTTAGCAATGAAGCAGTCATCCTTGTCGTAAAACCCTTGAATATCGATGACGTAGTCCATTTTGGTGAAAAATGTTATGGTCCAGTAAAGACAACCGCTACTGTCGAAGGATCGTCGGGTACTACTGATGCGCGGTGTATATGCATCTACGAGATTTTGTCTCTGGAGGGGGTGACGGGGGTGGACCTCTAATTCGTCAGTTTGACTGATTTTCCTGGTCCGGCAAGGGCCCAACCCCCTGAGACGCCTACTTACAAATAGCGGAGAAGAAAAGTGACGTAAACAGCCCCTTCTATCACCCCCACGATTTTACTACACCTTGCACGAGTCCTGCTGTTTCAAAGGGAGACAGTGAGTATTCAGTTGCAAAATAATTCTCCTACGGTATACTTCTAAAAATGGTCCACCGAAGAGCAAAACCTGTGGAGATATTCACGAGGCGTAACCACGTGACCCAACAGAGAGGACTGCGTGTGGTAGAACGGACTAGGCACGGCTGGGTACAGCAGCCGAGGACGAAGTCTACACCCCGACGGAACAACAACCGGATGCAGTATCCGAAACAGCCTCCAAAAATATGGTTTATTCGGAGACGTCAATATTTCGCTCGTGAAAGGCGAAGGCAGGTGCGGGCATCGGTGAGTTACACTTAGCTTAATAATTAAAACACGCAGTAATAAAAACCGATTCTTTAAACATAATGTATACACTCGTTTATTACAGCAGCAGCAGCAGCAGCAGCCCTGTGAATACATCCGTGAAGACCATCCACGGCGCAGCAAAAAGGCCGGAGCTGAGAAGCGAAAAAGGCGTGAAGAAACAGAGGAGTTGAAGAAGAAGAAGAAAGAAGAAGAGTCGAAAGCGACGGGAGGATATAATATTGTTAAAAATGATGATGATGATGATGATGAAATGCGGGAGCTGGTGAAGGTTTTCGAGAGCTTAAAACTTGAATAAAAAAACATAGATACGCTTAATTCTGTGTTTACATATTTTTTATTAATAGAAAACCTTACAATCCTTATAATATAATAATATTTACTAATCTTATAGAATCATTTAAGCACGCAGGCTTACCCCGAAAAGTCTACCATGACCTGTCGGGAAGCGTCGATCTCAACGACATTATCGAATTCCGAGTACACAATACAATTTACAGTACTCGTTAAAGCAGTCTTGAAACGTATTTCTACCCGCACGCTACCGTGTCGCACAAGATTCCAGTGGCCGGCTCGCCCAGCAGAAAGATCGGGCGTTAAATCGAAGCAGTATAGACAGTTACCAAACGGATATCCGTCTTTTGTTACACCACAACTATCGTCATCCCAGAGTATTCCCGTACCAGAAACTAGAGTATGATATGACTCGGTATAAAGGCCTTCATGATAATCAGGTTGCAAAGGCTTACTAGGTACCTGTACTCCGTCTACGTACAGAGATAAGAAATTTAATGAGTAGTGATTAACATTAAAGGGGTTCATAGTTCTATCTCCATTGAAGGCTCGATTATCGACCAAACCCAGTACGATTCGTCTCGGAAGCTGGCCAAGCACAACATTATCGAGTGTTTCGCCATGAACACCTGCATGAATAGTAAATGGTTTCACTTCAACTCGAGTAAACGGTGTAACAAAATATTCAGGAGAAAAAGGGTTGCCCGAAGGCTGCTGTGACACGACGAAATAGAGAATTGTTTTCATATTATAGGCCACCGTATTTTGAAGTATAGGTTGCTGATTGTCCCCCTCCCCCCCCCCGTTCCCGAGTTAGCCAAGAGCCGAGCGACGATGAGCGAGCGCTACCGAGTCGACGAGGCCCCGCCCGGGGTGACCAACTCAAGGAGCCGTACCGCGACGACCGAAGGAGGGAAGGACGTTCGTACAAAGGGGTATGATATCATCCCTTTGGTTTCACCGAACGTCGTCTGGAGATCGTGGAGGCCCGTCCGACCTATTCGTCACGGCAGAGTCTTCCGATCGGCTTTCTCCCCTCGATCAAAACGACGGGGAGTAGAATAGGCCGATCTCAAACGGATGAAATGAAGCACCTCTGCCTGAGCGGTGACGATCCGGGAAACGGGATAGAAGTCGACGTCGAGGAGCGAGAGAGACGGAACAACAACACGGTAAACGCTTGCTCTGTCCAGTGCTCGAGGCATAATCACGTGCTCCCGAAACCCGAGGTGACGAGAGGAGAGGAACCGAGGTGCGAGTCCGATCTCGTCACTTCGGCGCAACCCATTGTAGCGACAGCGTGTCGTATTTTTGCCCTCCCACAAATAATTATTTATTGAATTCGACAGTGTGGAAAATCCGATTGTCTTGTGTGGAAATATTACTCGTACGAAATTACCAATTACCCACAGTATTATCCCCCCAATTGTTTTGGAACATCCCCCCCCCTTTCCCCTCTTGTCTTGTGTGTGCGAAAGTGAGACACGGCGAACCGGTGTTCGTGTAATATCGAAAGCGCGTTTTCGCGGCGCGACGCCGGCGAAAGAGTCAAGCCGAGTACACGTAAGTTTTTCAGTCGTTTTTCATAAGTCCCGATTTTGCCAGTTATATCGAGTCACGCGTGTCACAGCAGTGCCCCGCGAATTACCTAGACCCCCTCGTCCGAACCCGGACAAGCTCTCCCGGAGCAGGTAATAATTAAGAGCCGTCGAGGTCGATACGAACCCTTTTGCTACCCTGAGATTATTGTTATTCGAGTCATCCCCCTTCTTCTTTTTGGTTGTCGATTGAAAGAGAAAATTCGAAGTCGCTGTGAAAGCGACTGGCGCCCATTACAATTAAATTCGGATTTTCCACACTGTCGAATTCAATAAATAATTATTTCCTTTCATTTTATTTTCCGAGTCATTACTTCACTTCGAGTTCCCTCTCCCCTTTTCCCTTCCCACCGCGTTGGAGCGAAATAAAACCATTACAAATTGGCGCCCAACGTGGGGCTCGACAAACGTTGTTGCGATTTCCTTTTTTTTTGTAAGTGCTCACCTCGTTCCGGAGAGACCCCCCCCCCCCGTCCCTCCTCACCGACGACTTCGCGTCGCCGGGCACTGCTGTAAACAAAGGGTGGCGACGAGTGTCCACGGAAAGGTGTTCGAGAGTATCGCGCTTATTTTCGTGTTTTCATAGTCCGAGGTTTTTTTTCTAAACCTTAGTATTATAGTCCCGTAGATATTGTACCCTATAAGATATGAATCCCTTTTGCTGCCCAAACGCCCCCCTCCCCGAAGACCCCCGTATTACACGTTATCGTGAGAACGTAGCCGAACTAGGAATAAATGATCTCCTAATCTTGTTAGATGCCACCGGTCTTAAATCTTGTTAGATGCCACCGGTCTTAATGTCCGGTCTTGAGAAAGTTCACGAAAAGGCCCTTTCCCCCGACCCCAGCGCCCCGAAACACCCCCTTTCCCCCATCATACCCCTTTCACCCCAGACCCTGCCCCGATTACATTAACCAAACTGAGAGGCATCCGATGCGAGCATTAGCACCTCCGACGTACCCGGTTTTCCCTTTCCCATATCCTCCCTATTTCCCCCCTCCCCCAGTACCCAATGATCGACAAGCTAGGCATCGATTTAACCCTTACATCCCCCGACATTGCGGACAATATCCGCACTCCCGTTGAAATCCTGGCGTTATCGAGACGGAAGAGTAAAGAACCGAAAAAAAGAAATGTTTTTCTCGTCGTTGTGTTACAACGAAACGGTTCTCCCTCGATATATCTCAGCAGAGAAACCGATAAGCCAGCCGATTAGTTTCCGTTACACGGAAATGTAACGCTTCCCCGAGAGTAATACGCCCTCCCAGCCATTGGCCCAGACCAATATGACGACTGAACCTGCGTAGAGTTACGCTCAGTAGGTCGTCATACCGTCAGAAAAATTCATTAGGTTTAGTTAAGAAACGAGACTCAGAGTTGAGTCGAGTTTACCCCTTGCCCCGAGAGTAATACCCTCGCCCAGCCATTCCAGAGAGCCCAGACCAATATGACGACTGAACTTGCGTAGAGTTACGCTCAGTAGGTCGTCATACCACCAGAAAAATTCATTAGGTTTAGTTAAGAAACGATACTCAGAGTTGAGTCGAGTTTACCCCTTGCCCCGAGAGTAATACCCCCTCCCAGCCATTCCAGAGAGCCCAGACCGAAATGACGACTGAACCTGCGTAGAGTTACGCTCAGTAAGTCGTCATACCGCCAGAAAAATTCATTAGGTTCAGTTAAGAACGAGATTCGGAGTTGAGTTGAGTTTACCCCCCCCCCCCCCTCCCCTCTTTTTCCCGCGTTGCTAGACTCTACCCCACCTCTCTCATCAGCCTCCTACACCCTGGTCCACCGGTAAATATTCCCCACGCGATAAGAGATGCTCTCGAAGCCGATCTGGTCGTTACCGTGTGATTTTGCCTATAGAGGGGACTGATTGAGAGGCGAACGAGAAACTCCGTTCGTTTATATTTGGACTATTGTTGATAATTTTTGTTACAGTGCACGAAAACCGGTTGCGACCCATATTATTTTGCGTGTGCCTGTGTGTGAGTATGATTCGACGAAGTACGTCAGAACGTAGTTCCGTCTGAGCAGGGGGGAGTTGTAACAAAATATTCAGGAGAAAAAGGGTTGCCCGAAGGCTGCTGTGACACGACGAAATAGAGAATTGTTTTCATATTATAGGCCACCGTATTTTGAAGTATAGGTTGCTGATTGTCCCCCTCCCCCCCCCCCCGTTCCCGAGTTAGCCAAGAGCCGAGCGACGATGAGCGAGCGCTACCGAGTCGACGAGGCCCCGCCCGGGGTGACCAACTCAAGGAGCCGTACCGCGACGACCGAAGGAGGGAAGGACGTTCGTACAAAGGGGTATGATATCATCCCTTTGGTTTCACCGAACGTCGTCTGGAGATCGTGGAGGCCCGTCCGACCTATTCGTCACGGCAGAGTCTTCCGATCGGCTTTCTCCCCTCGATCAAAACGACGGGGAGTAGAATAGGCCGATCTCAAACGGATGAAATGAAGCACCTCTGCCTGAGCGGTGACGATCCGGGAAACGGGATAGAAGTCGACGTCGAGGAGCGAGAGAGACGGAACAACAACACGGTAAACGCTTGCTCTGTCCAGTGCTCGAGGCATAATCACGTGCTCCCGAAACCCGAGGTGACGAGAGGAGAGGAACCGAGGTGCGAGTCCGATCTCGTCACTTCGGCGCAACCCATTGTAGCGACAGCGTGTCGTATTTTTGCCCTCCCACAAATAATTATTTATTGAATTCGACAGTGTGGAAAATCCGATTGTCTTGTGTGGAAATATTACTCGTACGAAATTACCAATTACCCACAGTATTATCCCCCCAATTGTTTTGGAACATCCCCCCCCCTTTCCCCTCTTGTCTTGTGTGTGCGAAAGTGAGACACGGCGAACCGGTGTTCGTGTAATATCGAAAGCGCGTTTTCGCGGCGCGACGCCGGCGAAAGAGTCAAGCCGAGTACACGTAAGTTTTTCAGTCGTTTTTCATAAGTCCCGATTTTGCCAGTTATATCGAGTCACGCGTGTCACAGCAGTGCCCCGCGAATTACCTAGACCCCCTCGTCCGAACCCGGACAAGCTCTCCCGGAGCAGGTAATAATTAAGAGCCGTCGAGGTCGATACGAACCCTTTTGCTACCCTGAGATTATTGTTATTCGAGTCATCCCCCTTCTTCTTTTTGGTTGTCGATTGAAAGAGAAAATTCGAAGTCGCTGTGAAAGCGACTGGCGCCCATTACAATTAAATTCGGATTTTCCACACTGTCGAATTCAATAAATAATTATTTCCTTTCATTTTATTTTCCGAGTCATTACTTCACTTCGAGTTCCCTCTCCCCTTTTCCCTTCCCACCGCGTTGGAGCGAAATAAAACCATTACAAATTGGCGCCCAACGTGGGGCTCGACAAACGTTGTTGCGATTTCCTTTTTTTTTGTAAGTGCTCACCTCGTTCCGGAGAGACCCCCCCCCCCCGTCCCTCCTCACCGACGACTTCGCGTCGCCGGGCACTGCTGTAAACAAAGGGTGGCGACGAGTGTCCACGGAAAGGTGTTCGAGAGTATCGCGCTTATTTTCGTGTTTTCATAGTCCGAGGTTTTTTTTCTAAACCTTAGTATTATAGTCCCGTAGATATTGTACCCTATAAGATATGAATCCCTTTTGCTGCCCAAACGCCCCCCTCCCCGAAGACCCCCGTATTACACGTTATCGTGAGAACGTAGCCGAACTAGGAATAAATGATCTCCTAATCTTGTTAGATGCCACCGGTCTTAATGTCCGGTCTTGAGAAAGTTCACGAAAAGGCCCTTTCCCCCGACCCCAGCGCCCCGAAACACCCCCTTTCCCCCATCATACCCCTTTCACCCCAGACCCTGCCCCGATTACATTAACCAAACTGAGAGGCATCCGATGCGAGCATTAGCACCTCCGACGTACCCGGTTTTCCCTTTCCCATATCCTCCCTATTTCCCCCCTCCCCCAGTACCCAATGATCGACAAGCTAGGCATCGATTTAACCCTTACATCCCCCGACATTGCGGACAATATCCGCACTCCCGTTGAAATCCTGGCGTTATCGAGACGGAAGAGTAAAGAACCGAAAAAAAGAAATGTTTTTCTCGTCGTTGTGTTACAACGAAACGGTTCTCCCTCGATATATCTCAGCAGAGAAACCGATAAGCCAGCCGATTAGTTTCCGTTACACGGAAATGTAACGCTTCCCCGAGAGTAATACGCCCTCCCAGCCATTGGCCCAGACCAATATGACGACTGAACCTGCGTAGAGTTACGCTCAGTAGGTCGTCATACCGTCAGAAAAATTCATTAGGTTTAGTTAAGAAACGAGACTCAGAGTTGAGTCGAGTTTACCCCTTGCCCCGAGAGTAATACCCTCGCCCAGCCATTCCAGAGAGCCCAGACCAATATGACGACTGAACTTGCGTAGAGTTACGCTCAGTAGGTCGTCATACCACCAGAAAAATTCATTAGGTTTAGTTAAGAAACGATACTCAGAGTTGAGTCGAGTTTACCCCTTGCCCCGAGAGTAATACCCCCTCCCAGCCATTCCAGAGAGCCCAGACCGAAATGACGACTGAACCTGCGTAGAGTTACGCTCAGTAAGTCGTCATACCGCCAGAAAAATTCATTAGGTTCAGTTAAGAACGAGATTCGGAGTTGAGTTGAGTTTACCCCCCCCCCCCCCCCCCTCCCCTCTTTTTCCCGCGTTGCTAGACTCTACCCCACCTCTCTCATCAGCCTCCTACACCCTGGTCCACCGGTAAATATTCCCCACGCGATAAGAGATGCTCTCGAAGCCGATCTGGTCGTTACCGTGTGATTTTGCCTATAGAGGGGACTGATTGAGAGGCGAACGAGAAACTCCGTTCGTTTATATTTGGACTATTGTTGATAATTTTTGTTACAGTGCACGAAAACCGGTTGCGACCCATATTATTTTGCGTGTGCCTGTGTGTGAGTATGATTCGACGAAGTACGTCAGAACGTAGTTCCGTCTGAGCAGGGGGGAGTTGTAACAAAATATTCAGGAGAAAAAGGGTTGCCCGAAGGCTGCTGTGACACGACGAAATAGAGAATTGTTTTCATATTATAGGCCACCGTATTTTGAAGTATAGGTTGCTGATTGTCCCCCTCCCCCCCCCCGTTCCCGAGTTAGCCAAGAGCCGAGCGACGATGAGCGAGCGCTACCGAGTCGACGAGGCCCCGCCCGGGGTGACCAACTCAAGGAGCCGTACCGCGACGACCGAAGGAGGGAAGGACGTTCGTACAAAGGGGTATGATATCATCCCTTTGGTTTCACCGAACGTCGTCTGGAGATCGTGGAGGCCCGTCCGACCTATTCGTCACGGCAGAGTCTTCCGATCGGCTTTCTCCCCTCGATCAAAACGACGGGGAGTAGAATAGGCCGATCTCAAACGGATGAAATGAAGCACCTCTGCCTGAGCGGTGACGATCCGGGAAACGGGATAGAAGTCGACGTCGAGGAGCGAGAGAGACGGAACAACAACACGGTAAACGCTTGCTCTGTCCAGTGCTCGAGGCATAATCACGTGCTCCCGAAACCCGAGGTGACGAGAGGAGAGGAACCGAGGTGCGAGTCCGATCTCGTCACTTCGGCGCAACCCATTGTAGCGACAGCGTGTCGTATTTTTGCCCTCCCACGAGTAATTAGTTAATATTGTGAATTAAGCGATCAGTGTGATATCGAGTGAGTGAGACAACTCCCAAAGCCCTCCCCTACCCTTTGGAAAGCCCTTGACGCATCCCCGAGTTCTCCAAGCCCGAATATTCATTATTTGTCCTCGATTATCTTCGTTAATGAGCCACGTGCGCGGTGAGACGCGTTGTAACGAATCTGGCTCCGTCGTTGCGTTGTATAGAGTCAGGTTGTTCCGATAATATTTCTCTCCCCACCCAACGAAATTACCAATTACCCACAGTATTATCCCCCCAATTGTTTTGGAACATCCCCCCCCCTTTCCCCTCTTGTCTTGTGTGTGCGAAAGTGAGACACGGCGAACCGGTGTTCGTGTAATATCGAAAGCGCGTTTTCGCGGCGCGACGCCGGCGAAAGAGTCAAGCCGAGTACACGTAAGTTTTTCAGTCGTTTTTCATAAGTCCCGATTTTGCCAGTTATATCGAGTCACGCGTGTCACAGCAGTGCCCCGCGAATTACCTAGACCCCCTCGTCCGAACCCGGACAAGCTCTCCCGGAGCAGGTAATAATTAAGAGCCGTCGAGGTCGATACGAACCCTTTTGCTACCCTGAGATTATTGTTATTCGAGTCATCCCCCTTCTTCTTTTTGGTTGTCGATTGAAAGAGAAAATTCGAAGTCGCTGTGAAAGCGACTGGCGCCCATTATAATTAAATTCGGATTTTCCACACTGTCGAATTCAATAAATAATTATTTCCTTTCATTTTATTTTCCGAGTCATTACTTCACTTCGAGTTCCCTCTCCCCTTTTCCCTTCCCACCGCGTTGGAGCGAAATAAAACCATTACAAATTGGCGCCCAACGTGGGGCTCGACAAACGTTGTTGCGATTTCCTTTTTTTTTGTAAGTGCTCACCTCGTTCCGGAGAGACCCCCCCCCCCCGTCCCTCCTCACCGACGACTTCGCGTCGCCGGGCACTGCTGTAAACAAAGGGTGGCGACGAGTGTCCACGGAAAGGTGTTCGAGAGTATCGCGCTTATTTTCGTGTTTTCATAGTCCGAGGTTTTTTTTCTAAACCTTAGTATTATAGTCCCGTAGATATTGTACCCTATAAGATATGAATCCCTTTTGCTGCCCAAACGCCCCCCTCCCCGAAGACCCCCGTATTACACGTTATCGTGAGAACGTAGCCGAACTAGGAATAAATGATCTCCTAATCTTGTTAGATGCCACCGGTCTTAATGTCCGGTCTTGAGAAAGTTCACGAAAAGGCCCTTTCCCCCGACCCCAGCGCCCCGAAACACCCCCTTTCCCCCATCATACCCCTTTCACCCCAGACCCTGCCCCGATTACATTAACCAAACTGAGAGGCATCCGATGCGAGCATTAGCACCTCCGACGTACCCGGTTTTCCCTTTCCCATATCCTCCCTATTTCCCCCCTCCCCCAGTACCCAATGATCGACAAGCTAGGCATCGATTTAACCCTTACATCCCCCGACATTGCGGACAATATCCGCACTCCCGTTGAAATCCTGGCGTTATCGAGACGGAAGAGTAAAGAACCGAAAAAAAGAAATGTTTTTCTCGTCGTTGTGTTACAACGAAACGGTTCTCCCTCGATATATCTCAGCAGAGAAACCGATAAGCCAGCCGATTAGTTTCCGTTACACGGAAATGTAACGCTTCCCCGAGAGTAATACGCCCTCCCAGCCATTGGCCCAGACCAATATGACGACTGAACCTGCGTAGAGTTACGCTCAGTAGGTCGTCATACCGTCAGAAAAATTCATTAGGTTTAGTTAAGAAACGAGACTCAGAGTTGAGTCGAGTTTACCCCTTGCCCCGAGAGTAATACCCTCGCCCAGCCATTCCAGAGAGCCCAGACCAATATGACGACTGAACTTGCGTAGAGTTACGCTCAGTAGGTCGTCATACCACCAGAAAAATTCATTAGGTTTAGTTAAGAAACGATACTCAGAGTTGAGTCGAGTTTACCCCTTGCCCCGAGAGTAATACCCCCTCCCAGCCATTCCAGAGAGCCCAGACCGAAATGACGACTGAACCTGCGTAGAGTTACGCTCAGTAAGTCGTCATACCGCCAGAAAAATTCATTAGGTTCAGTTAAGAACGAGATTCGGAGTTGAGTTGAGTTTACCCCCCCCCCCCCTCCTCCCCTCTTTTTCCCGCGTTGCTAGACTCTACCCCACCTCTCTCATCAGCCTCCTACACCCTGGTCCACCGGTAAATATTCCCCACGCGATAAGAGATGCTCTCGAAGCCGATCTGGTCGTTACCGTGTGATTTTGCCTATAGAGGGGACTGATTGAGAGGCGAACGAGAAACTCCGTTCGTTTATATTTGGACTATTGTTGATAATTTTTGTTACAGTGCACGAAAACCGGTTGCGACCCATATTATTTTGCGTGTGCCTGTGTGTGAGTATGATTCGACGAAGTACGTCAGAACGTAGTTCCGTCTGAGCAGGGGGGAGTTGTAACAAAATATTCAGGAGAAAAAGGGTTGCCCGAAGGCTGCTGTGACACGACGAAATAGAGAATTGTTTTCATATTATAGGCCACCGTATTTTGAAGTATAGGTTGCTGATTGTCCCCCTCCCCCCCCCCGTTCCCGAGTTAGCCAAGAGCCGAGCGACGATGAGCGAGCGCTACCGAGTCGACGAGGCCCCGCCCGGGGTGACCAACTCAAGGAGCCGTACCGCGACGACCGAAGGAGGGAAGGACGTTCGTACAAAGGGGTATGATATCATCCCTTTGGTTTCACCGAACGTCGTCTGGAGATCGTGGAGGCCCGTCCGACCTATTCGTCACGGCAGAGTCTTCCGATCGGCTTTCTCCCCTCGATCAAAACGACGGGGAGTAGAATAGGCCGATCTCAAACGGATGAAATGAAGCACCTCTGCCTGAGCGGTGACGATCCGGGAAACGGGATAGAAGTCGACGTCGAGGAGCGAGAGAGACGGAACAACAACACGGTAAACGCTTGCTCTGTCCAGTGCTCGAGGCATAATCACGTGCTCCCGAAACCCGAGGTGACGAGAGGAGAGGAACCGAGGTGCGAGTCCGATCTCGTCACTTCGGCGCAACCCATTGTAGCGACAGCGTGTCGTATTTTTGCCCTCCCACGAGTAATTAGTTAATATTGTGAATTAAGCGATCAGTGTGATATCGAGTGAGTGAGACAACTCCCAAAGCCCTCCCCTACCCTTTGGAAAGCCCTTGACGCATCCCCGAGTTCTCCAAGCCCGAATATTCATTATTTGTCCTCGATTATCTTCGTTAATGAGCCACGTGCGCGGTGAGACGCGTTGTAACGAATCTGGCTCCGTCGTTGCGTTGTATAGAGTCAGGTTGTTCCGATAATATTTCTCTCCCCACCCAACGAAATTACCAATTACCCACAGTATTATCCCCCCAATTGTTTTGGAACATCCCCCCCCCTTTCCCCTCTTGTCTTGTGTGTGCGAAAGTGAGACACGGCGAACCGGTGTTCGTGTAATATCGAAAGCGCGTTTTCGCGGCGCGACGCCGGCGAAAGAGTCAAGCCGAGTACACGTAAGTTTTTCAGTCGTTTTTCATAAGTCCCGATTTTGCCAGTTATATCGAGTCACGCGTGTCACAGCAGTGCCCCGCGAATTACCTAGACCCCCTCGTCCGAACCCGGACAAGCTCTCCCGGAGCAGGTAATAATTAAGAGCCGTCGAGGTCGATACGAACCCTTTTGCTACCCTGAGATTATTGTTATTCGAGTCATCCCCCTTCTTCTTTTTGGTTGTCGATTGAAAGAGAAAATTCGAAGTCGCTGTGAAAGCGACTGGCGCCCATTACAATTAAATTCGGATTTTCCACACTGTCGAATTCAATAAATAATTATTTCCTTTCATTTTATTTTCCGAGTCATTACTTCACTTCGAGTTCCCTCTCCCCTTTTCCCTTCCCACCGCGTTGGAGCGAAATAAAACCATTACAACGGATATTTAGCCGTTCCTCTACTCAAAGCCTTAGCATGGTCTAGTAAAACACCCGGACTAATTTTAACACGTCGAACAATGAGACTAGCATCTACTATATGCACCGTATAATCCTTCCCAGACGCGTCCATAAGACAAAAAGCATCTCTCGAGCGTATAAGACGAAGGCGTAGTTCAACACCGTTGAGTAAAAACTTTTCCTGATTGAAGATATCAGAATGTAGATATCCGGTAAGATCTACCGTTTTACAATTCGCCATTATAGCCTGCCTCGCAGCTAAACCTTTGTTCGCTTGCACGGGGTCTACCCTCAGCCGGTGCAGCCGTCGAAACTGGTTGAGAGTTGAAGTGTAACGGTGTATCATCTATCCACATACTGGCGCCGAGTTGACAGGCTTTTGTTGAAGCCTTGTAAGTCAGTAGTGATTCAATGTATGCTCGGTACGCATAGGCATTATTCGAGGGTGATACAAGTTTCTGGTTGAATGATACATCTAGTTGATTGAATAATGAATGCAGTAGATTGTTAACAGGTGCTACTTTATCATGAGCGTCAACGGCGCCGTTCCTGGGTTGTAACTTAATACGTAAGTTTAGCATTGTATGGGCTAAATCAATGTATTCATCACCATGACCGGGGACAACAAATTCAATGGGAGCCTCATCTGTCAGTGAAGAAATGGGCTTATAATGAATTCCTTGAGAACCTTCTATACTTGTCTGCGTTGGTGGGAGAGTGAATAAATCTAGCTCTGATTTCAAGCACTCGCAAGAGTGTGCCTGTAAGAAAGACATTTTATTTAGTTAATTATCCAAATATATCTGCAACGGTGCGTTTTGTACGCTTAGCAATTTTAGTCTTCTTCGTTTTTGATGTGTAAACATCTAAGCGCAGACCCCCCCCCTAAAAATATCATGCTATAGTAATCGCAGAAAGTCGGGGACGAAAGTCGGGGACGAAAGTCGGGGACGAAAGTCGGGGACGAAAGTCGGGGACGAAAGTCGGGGACGAAAGTCGGGGACGAAAGTCGGGGACGAAAGTCGGGGACGAAAGTCGGGGACGAAAGTCGGGGACGAAAGTCGGGGACGAAAGTCGGGGACGAAAGTCGGGGACGAAAGTCGGGGACGAAAGTCGGGGACGAAAGTCGGGGACGAAAGTCGGGGACGAAAGTCGGGGACGAAAGTCGGGGACGAAAGTCGGGGACGAAAGTCGGGGACGAAAGTCGGGGACGAAAGTCGGGGACGAAAGTCGGGGACGAAAGTCGGGGACGAAAGTCGGGGACGAAAGTCGGGGACGAAAGTCGGGGACGAAAGTCGGGGACGAAAGTCGGGGACGAAAGTCGGGGACGAAAGTCGGGGACGAAAGTCGGGGACGAAAGTCGGGGACGAAAGTCGGGGACGAAAGTCGGGGACGAAAGTCGGGGACGAAAGTCGGGGACGAAAGTCGGGGACGAAAGTCGGGGACGAAAGTCGGGGACGAAAGTCGGGGACGAAAGTCGGGGACGAAAGTCGGGGACGAAAGTCGGGGACGAAAGTCGGGGACGAAAGTCGGGGACGAAAGTCGGGGACGAAAGTCGGGGACGAAAGTCGGGGACGAAAGTCGGGGACGAAAGTCGGGGACGAAAGTCGGGGACGAAAGTCGGGGACGAAAGTCGGGGACGAAAGTCGGGGACGAAAGTCGGGGACGAAAGTCGGGGACGAAAGTCGGGGACGAAAGTCGGGGACGAAAGTCGGGGACGAAAGTCGGGGACGAAAGTCGGGGACGAAAGTCGGGGACGAAAGTCGGGGACGAAAGTCGGGGACGAAAGTCGGGGACGAAAGTCGGGGACGAAAGTCGGGGACGAAAGTCGGGGACGAAAGTCGGGGACGAAAGTCGGGGACGAAAGTCGGGGACGAAAGTCGGGGACGAAAGTCGGGGACGAAAGTCGGGGACGAAAGTCGGGGACGAAAGTCGGGGACGAAAGTCGGGGACGAAAGTCGGGGACGAAAGTCGGGGACGAAAGTCGGGGACGAAAGTCGGGGACGAAAGTCGGGGACGAAAGTCGGGGACGAAAGTCGGGGACGAAAGTCGGGGACGAAAGTCGGGGACGAAAGTCGGGGACGAAAGTCGGGGACGAAAGTCGGGGACGAAAGTCGGGGACGAAAGTCGGGGACGAAAGTCGGGGACGAAAGTCGGGGACGAAAGTCGGGGACGAAAGTCGGGGACGAAAGTCGGGGACGAAAGTCGGGGACGAAAGTCGGGGACGAAAGTCGGGGACGAAAGTCGGGGACGAAAGTCGGGGACGAAAGTCGGGGACGAAAGTCGGGGACGAAAGTCGGGGACGAAAGTCGGGGACGAAAGTCGGGGACGAAAGTCGGGGACGAAAGTCGGGGACGAAAGTCGGGGACGAAAGTCGGGGACGAAAGTCGGGGACGAAAGTCGGGGACGAAAGTCGGGGACGAAAGTCGGGGACGAAAGTCGGGGACGAAAGTCGGGGACGAAAGTCGGGGACGAAAGTCGGGGACGAAAGTCGGGGACGAAAGTCGGGGACGAAAGTCGGGGACGAAAGTCGGGGACGAAAGTCGGGGACGAAAGTCGGGGACGAAAGTCGGGGACGAAAGTCGGGGACGAAAGTCGGGGACGAAAGTCGGGGACGAAAGTCGGGGACGAAAGTCGGGGACGAAAGTCGGGGACGAAAGTCGGGGACGAAAGTCGGGGACGAAAGTCGGGGACGAAAGTCGGGGACGAAAGTCGGGGACGAAAGTCGGGGACGAAAGTCGGGGACGAAAGTCGGGGACGAAAATTGATTATAAACAATCGATTGCCGTAGTAAAATAATCGCTGAAAAATGTGGCGACAAACCAAATTTCGCGCTATACCTGGCGCTGTACGCGGTAACGGCGAATTTCGTCGTCGAATAATCGCTTGGAAACAGTGAGTGAATACACGCGATCGCTTGTCGCTACATATGTAGACAGCGCCTTCCTTCGTTGTTGTGCTGTCGTGAAGGACTCACTATGAGCTGTCAAGTGTTGTGAAAAATTGTGAATATTAAGTGACCCGTAAAATAATGTAATATAATGTGCATCACCCCGGACTAGTTAATTATAATCGTAATATTATTACATAATATAATTATACCACAATCGTAAGTGTTGCAAAATTATATATTGTAAAAAAAATCATAAATGCAAATTAAGTAATGCTCAATTTACAGAGGTCATAATATTTAGTATAACTCGAAATTACACAACATCGTATTAACGTTATTTTATATATATACACATTGTCTTGCCAAATATATTTGCAGTTAGCCATGGGAATTACAATACTGGTAACATACATATATATCGTGATCTTCATATATATACCTCTCTCTATATATATACATATAAGCGTTTCGTAAATTCAGGCAAGCTAGTTTTTATGCATCGGTAACGCGGTGCGAGTACCTACAGCTACAGCTACCTGTAGCTTCAGCTGTAGCTGTGCTCGGGCGACAAGCGAGCCCCTTCTGTTTTCGAATGTAATAAGCCGCTATAGTTATACTATCGCGGCATGCGTGAAGTATAACTTAGTCTAGCCAGGATATCGGTCGTTTAAAATTTAAATACTCTCGCTAGCGGTAATGTTGTGATGATCCACTTGAGAGTTGAGTTCTGTCTGCCTACGCGGCAACAATACAATATCATGAGGTGTAATTTCGGACTTCAATTAAAAATCATTTTTTCTTTTTTCTTTTTTAAAATAAATTCTAATTATTTCAGCAATGGGTAAGACAAGTGAACGGAAGCCGGCGAAATGTCCAAAGACGAGTGCTCAACGATCTCGAGAATGGAGAGCGCGTATTGCAAATGAATTGCTCACTTCTCAATCTGCGCCATTAACGAGTACTTCTCAAGCATTGTCAACACCGATCAACAACGCTCCGAAAAATGTGACTGTTGCAAAAAGTAGTGCTCAACGATCTCGTGAATGGAGAGCGCGTAAAGCAAACGAAATACTCACTTTTCAACCGTCTACATCAACGGGTGCATCACGTGCATTGCCAAAATCGATTGATAATGCTCCGACAACATCACGATCAACAGTCGATGAAGTTCACCTATCAGCAGCGTTGCAACAAGTTGCAAGTAAGCGACCTTAAATTAACCATAAATTAATAAGTGCTACATTGTCTGTCTACGCTGTGAGAATAATATCACGCTGCGCAATTTCAGACTAAAACGGAATGTTATGTATTTTCATTTATCAATTCCGCTTTCTTTCAGCTATAGGTGAGACTACCACAGTGCATGGAGATAAATATACGGAACGCGTACGTCCATCGAAGTCAACGAAAGTTAAAAAAAGTAGTGCTCAACGATCACGAGAATGGAGAGCTCGTATTGCATATGAAATGCACACTTCTCAATCATCATCAACTTCTCATACACTGTCAACGGCGGTCGATAATGTTCGAACAACATCAAGGTCTACAGTAGAGCAAATTCACCCATCGGTCGCGGTGCAACAAGCGACTAGGAAACGGCTTCAAGTGACGCTAGTTCGCTGTACATCGAAAAAAAGAAGAACAGTAAATGAAAGTGCGATGCCAGCTCTACCTTACGAGGGATATGCTAGAAATTCAAAAGCTCACATAGAGTTTGAGAAGAAATTTGTAACCAACAATTTCGGCGCGGTACGCAGTGTATGTGACCGATTATGGTTTCAACGCGATGTAAAACATCCACCACCGGCTTCGATTACCATCCTCACAGCTGAATTTGCCGAATTCGATTTCGAAACAGCTTTTGTTTGTAACACTTGTTACGTATCTCTTAAAAAAGGAAAAATACCTTCACTTTCAAAATCGAATGGTTTCGTATATCCGGCGTGACCTGCCAATTTACCAGAGCTCGATCTAGTGACGGAGCGGTTAATCTCACCACGACTACCATTCATGACAATTAGAAGGCTTCGACATGGTCATGGACAGTATGGAATTCTGGGCCAAGTGATTAATGTACCGGTATCGGTTAATACGATGGTCCATCGGCTGCCGCGTGAACTTAATGATGATTACTGTATTAACGTGCACATAAAGCGTAAAAAAATCCATAAATCCAGTTATTTGATAGGATTGGTGAATAAGCGCACTGTTAAATCTTGGCTAACACCGAAGTGTATATAACATCGAAGTTAATGAACCATTTTTCTGCGACATCGAACAACCGGCTATTCAGATTCCTCGAGAGGATTTGAGTGAAGCAATTGACATCGAGGAAAGCTTGACAGCTCACCAGCATACGCTGCTCTGGAACGAAGATAGGTATCTGCGTATTGCTCCCGGTGAAAATACCGTACCCCGGAGCATTCTTTTTGACGAGCATGCCGAAGAACTGTCTTTTCCATCCATCTATCTCGGCCAATTCTGAACATTTAAAGAAGACGTCCACGTGACACCATTCATGATGGCAACGAGTGAGCTGCGTAGATGTGATCGACGGGGAGTGTCACCTTATCACTTGCTCTATATGGCAATGAAGATCATGCGCCTACGTACTCGGGATTCACTCACCGTAGCCTTTAAATTTATCGGCAAGGACACCAAGCTAACCAGAGCACAAATTGAGTTTCCAGAGTTTATTAACGGATGCATCGAAAATAACTTGGCATTTCTACGATCAATTCCCAATTCGACATATTATTGGGCACAAAGAAAGCGAGACCTATTTGCCATGATCCGGCAACTCGGTAAACCAACTTTCTTCCTCACTATGAGTGCCAACGAGATTGGGTGGCCAAAGCTAATGCGTTTGCTGTACAAATTAAGAAATAATGGAGTAGATATTGACGATGACGCTTTCCGTGATCTTCATTACAATACTAAAGCGTCACTTATTAATGAAGATCCCGTTACATGTGCTGTGCACTTTCATAAGCTTGTCAACGTAATCATGGACATTTTGCAATCTAAAACCTGTAGTCCATTTGGAACCAATTACGTGTGTCACTTTTTCAATCGAATTGAGTTCCAGCATCGCGGCAGCCCACACGCACATATCCTGCTCTGGCTCAATAACGCTCCCGAGAATGTTTTTGATGTAGACATGCCTGCAGCCGTAGCTCAAATTGATCGTCTCGTGTCCGTGTCTCAAAAGAATGCTTCGGGACATGTAAAGCTTCAGCGTCATAAACACACGTTTACTTGCTACAAAAAAATCGGCAATACAGCAGCTCAGAAGTGTCGTTTCGAAGCACCCTTTATGCCTAGTCGCTCAACAGTCATTCTCGTGCCTATGGCTAAAACTGATATGCGACAAAAGGCATATGCGAACACATATAATCGTTTGTGGAAGGCCCTTGAAGGAAACGATTACACCGATATTGATCACTTCTTCAGGGAGCACAATATACATTCAGACGAATTTTACTTGGACGTGCTGCGAGCTGGTATATCACGGCCCAAAGTTTTTCTTAAGCGGGAGCCAGCTGAGAAATGGATTAACCCTTTCAATCCATTCATCCTCAACGTCCTTGGCGCCAATACTGATATACAATTTATTACAGAAGAATATTCATGCGCTGCATATGTTGTGGATTATGTCAACAAGACCAACCGAGGAATCAGTCATCTTCAACGTAAGATCATCGAGACAATGGACGAACACCCCGAATTCGACATCGTGGAGATCACTCGTAAACTCAGTGTTGACATGCTCAATACAGTCGAGATTACGGGTCAGGAGGCGGCATGGTACCTACTGCGTCTACCAATGTCTACGTGCTCTTCGGTCGTGGTCTATATCCCAACTTCTTGGCCAGTTGAACGACAGCACGTGAGGAAAACAAACAAACAAATGGAATCCGAGGACATAGACGAAGAATCAACAGAGGTGTGGCAAGATAACTGGTTCGACAAATATCAAAAGCGACCGATGGAACTCGAAAATCTAATTTTAGCACAGGCAGTTTCCAACTATACAGTGGTTGCAAAAAATTGGAAGAAAAAGCGATATCCTAGAATCATCCGCTACCGGAACTACGATATAGGCACGGACCCAAATGAGTACAAGCGCGAGATGGTCACTTTGCATCTTCCCTTTCGTGACGAAGAAGCACAGATTCTCGCTGAGCTGCAGTTTGTAAAACTGTACGACGATAATGAAGTACTTATTATGGAACGCAGAAAAGAGTTTGAGTCAGACCTGGACATTGCAAAAACTATGGAGATTTGTCGACAGATGTGCATAGATAACGAAGATCCAGACAACGAATTAGTCAGTGACTTGACTAATCTGATAGCAGCACAAGTGCCGGAACGTGATCCTTTCGCTGATTTTTATGCTAATCCGAATGCGGATGTTACGTCCTGATCAGCTTTTTCCTGCATCTACGGTCAAGGAGATTTCTCTCCCTATTACACGTTTATCGCATGTGACGCTTTATCAGAACTGTGCCCTTTTGAATCTAACCTTTCGGAAATTTATTCAGGGATGGGCTGAGAATGCATGCCGAAAATATATAGCTCGAAGAATACCATATGGTGTTTACTATGGCTCGTATTGAATTCTACTCGATGCGTACTACGGTATTTACTACGTTGAACCGATACAGCACTCCGCGTGGCCCTGACATACCGTAGCAAGGCTATGTAATAAGATCCCTCACAGTCCGGCAATGATGGCCGCCACTGGGTGAAGGCTAGCGTTATCACCAAACGTCGAGTTCATTACTCTATACCCTGGTCCTCTTTAAGAAAGATCGCAAACCTCGGCTTCCAAATTCTTAATTACCGACATTTTAATTTAGCAAAACTCCGATCGATTATTAATTTGTTTTTGAATGATTTTAAAATAATTAATTATTGCTCGAGGGAATAAACAATCATAAAAGCGAAGAATCAAAATAAAATAATGTTTTGAAGATAAAAGGCGGAATTATTTGAATTTAGATGATTCGATGACTTACGGTGATTGTCAATGAATGACAGCCGAAAATGAGTCGAGACGATTAAAATGGATGAAAGATGTTGATTCCGAACTTGAAATTCCTCCTTCCTTCCTTCCTTCAGATAAAATTCGTGGAATCAACAATGGATGTTGAGAACGATGGATGAATATTGATGATGTTGTATAATGAAGGTCATCACCTTCATTATACAACATCATCAATATTCATCGAAATAATTTATCGTTGAACTCCGATTTATTTAGTTGATAATAATTTGGAATATTTATTTGATTGTTATTTGGAAAATTCAGACTCCGAAACTGTATTAATTTTTAACTGCGTTGATACAATATTTAGCGAGAGGTCAATGACTTCCAGACAAAAAATTATTTTTCAACGAAGATGATAAAGAGGTGACGATCCGCGAAGTGATAGACTGTCGTTTCGCGAAGTGGTTTCGGTAAAAGGTGTCGTCCGGAAGTGGTCTGACGAAATGATCTGTGGTACCGTCCGCCCTCGGAGGTGCCTCTTTTATTGTTTTGATCGGGGGGCACCCGCGCCACCAAGTTGTCCGTTGCATCAGCTGCCCCCTTCTATGGTCAATATCGATCGGTTTTGGCGTCTTCCGCAGCTTATTTTAATAATTACAAAATTCTGGTTTTTACCGTCGATTCACGAATAAACAAATTACTCTGACGAATTTCAATTTAAATAATAAGAATTTACAAATTTGAACGAAGTTTCTACGATTTTCCTATCAAAAGTTATAATCCTGATTTACGAAATTGTTACAAATATTATCTATAAATTCCTGATTTTTAACGGATAATTATTTAACTTCACTTTAACTAATAATGATCCCTCTAAATATTTTCCCCAAATGCTAATAAGTAATTCCCTGCTATTAACTATTTTATTTTACTATTCTACAGATGATAAAAACATGATTTTAAAATATTAATTAATTTCCCTGATGATTACCATAATAGATAATATATATTCCTTAATTTTTATAATAATTTTATGTTAACGATTTGACCCAATTTATTTCTCATTCGTGATTCTATTTGATAATTACTTCATTTATTAATTTCCGACCAACTTCCCATGTTTATTCCATTCTAACGCGGTTTCTTTTAGCAATAATTGAAGATATTTTGAATACTAATTTGAATAATTTTGCCCCGAGAGGTGCTGCACTCGTAAGCGCCGACGGTGATTCTTTTAATCAGTCGCCTCGAGACAGTCACACGGATTCTCTGGCTGCACCGCTGTGTGCGTATGTGTATCCCTCCGCTCTATGTGTTGGAGCGATAAGGCTCCGTCTCCCGACGCGTATAGCTAAGGATTCGGATTGCCTTTTCCGTTCTAATTGAGACAATGGGATCTTCGGGTAGCCTAAGGTATGCTCGCTACCGATGACACCTCTCCAGCAACCCGAATATTCCCTTTCGATATTTTTCCGTTACGTGACTTGTTGCTATGCCAATCACTGAATCGAATCATTCAGTGTTGGCTGACGCACAGTTAATTATTGGCAACATAATTAATTCTCGATAAATATTTGGTTTTTTAAAAATAATTCTCTAAGATTCTCCTGTGACTATTATTTATTAGAGTTTTACTGAATTTTTTAGTTGCGTCAGTGAATTTGGTCGAAAATTCACAGGACGTAACACCTCCCCCCCAAAACGAGAGTTGCTTCGAAGAACAACGCTCGGTCTCGGTAGAGACGTGCTCAAAAATTACTTTGGGTCAATTCGCCATACACATTCTTTTCTTTGTTCCTCTATCTCTTTCACTGTGTGTGCGTGTTCCTGATGAAAGGGCACTCTCTCACAGTCTTGTCATTTGAACCCCTCCTTATCCCCAAACCTAAACAACTGCTCTGGCCGCACCAAGACCCTCGGCCGACAAGCGCTCGAGCGGTCTTCTCATTCGCCTGACAACTGTCGCCAGAAAATCTCGCTGACTTTTTTCGCTCCCGTACGTAAAAGAAAACTGTAAGTATTCTTATTTTTCCTATTTGTATATATATATATAAATATATTTATCTATTTTTCATTATTAATTAATCCCCTTTTTTCTTTTTTTTTTTTTAATTTCAGGACAAATAATGTGCTATCAACTGATGAGTAATAACACCCGCGTCTTACGGAACATTCGTCTTTCCTGGGGGTCCTGGATCACCTGGGACTATTCCATTGAAAGGCTCCCCAGCGAAGATCCTCGTTTTGCGAGGATAATGAGGCCTCACGAGTGGACCCCTCCCCCTTCCTGCGAGGAGTGCTGGGAGTTTTTAGATGAGTGCCAGTGTGGCGGAAGGATAACTCCCATACTTAGGGAGTAATTATTATTATTGTTTTATAAAAAAAAAGAATATGTAATAGATACCGGATCTACTAATAAACCGGATAAAAAAAATTTCTGTTTTTCTTTTTATTTCGTTTCCCTCCAATTCCTTTTAATCCTTTTATTTTAAATTCAGTAGTTTTAAGGAACCAGTGGTTGGAGCCACTTTATTTTAATAATATATCTCTCTATAATATAAAAAGATTTCGCCGCTGTCGCCGCCGCCGCCGCCGTCGCCGCCGTGTCAAGAATCGAGGGGGGGAATAATAAGGGCTTAAGTCCATCCTTAAAGGGTCTTGGAATTATAAGGGCCTAAGTCCATCCTTAAAGGGCCTTGGAATTATAAGGGCCTAAGTCCATCCTTAAAGGGCCTTGGAATGATAAGGGCCCAAGTCCATTTAGCTTAAAGGGACTTGGAATTATAAGGGCTTAAGTCCATTTAGCATAAGGGGATTGGAATAATGAGGGGGGTAAAAGACTTAGAATAATAAGGATGTGTCTTTTTTTTTATATATGTATCTCTCTATAATATAAAAGGATTTCGCCGCTGTCGCCGCCGTGTCAAGAATCGAGGGGGGGGGGGTAGTACTTGGACGCGGTCACCCATCCAAGTATTGAACCCGTCTTTTGAAGTATTTGGAATAACAAGGGTTTACGTCCAGAAATGGGTGCGAGCGCGCGAAGCGCGCGAGCCACAATAACCCACTAGTATATATATATATATATATATATATATATATATATATATATATATAT
Organism: Exephanes ischioxanthus; assembly: GCA_958510785.1. NCBI lineage: Eukaryota > Metazoa > Arthropoda > Insecta > Hymenoptera > Ichneumonidae > Exephanes > Exephanes ischioxanthus. The sequence goes on along the minus strand of OY294017.1, from coordinate 27,673,401 downwards.
ATATATAGCCCCGGGGACTCGCTTCCCGCAGGGCGACTCAGCTCGCGTTGGCCTCGCCCTTTCTTTATGCGTCGACCGCCACGCGTATCCTATCTCTCTCTCTCTCTATCTTTCTCTCTCTTTTCCTTTTTTTCTTCTCATGCGTCGATAACCTCACGCTCGACCATAGGATTACGGTCGATTCTCGTGCGTCGATAATTTCACGCTCGACTATAAGATCACGGTCGATAATTTGGTTCCCTTTCTTTTCCTTCTTTTCCTTCGATGCTTGCTTGAAGCGGACTACCTCGCTACGTCACCAGCCGCTCTCGGCTGCTCCCTTTTGTGCGGCTGTTCGCCGTACTCTATCCTTCTCTCTTCCTATATTCCTCTCTATCTTTCCGGTAATTTCTCCTTTTAATTCCTTTTTACTCTATTTCCTTTAGATATCATTTTTATTCTACTTGATTATTTAATTTTGATTATTTATTTATTTATTTATTTTTTTTATATATATGTTATGTTTTGCTTTGTTTTTTTTTTTTATTCTCCGGTATCATTATTCCCACTTTAATTGATCGACGGGTATACTACCTTCGTTCGGAAATTTTTCTATTCCCTTCTCTAGTTTATATAATATTAAATCTGCATCCTGTCCCTGTGGTAAAACTATTTGACCCCATCGTTGATATTTATGTCCTCCTAATTTTACATATCCTTTACTGATATAGATAGCCATCAACCAAAACGCGAGCATCTCTTCTCTTAACTCTTTCCATTCCGGTGGTATCCACAGTCCTCCTTTTTCCCAATACTCTCGATCTTCTCCCGAATTTTCTATTAACTCATTGGGCCATTGTTCGTTCATTGTGAGTTCCAATTTGTACCCTTTGTTTTTGGTTGACTGCATAATCTCTTAAAAAGAATAAAATATAAATAATTTAGTATTATCATTATTACTTGATTTTCCTACAACTTAAAATCTTCTTTTTTTTTTTTATTTATTTATTTAATCTCTTAATTTTTTGATCATTTATTTAATTTATTTATTAATTATGAAAGTTTGGGATAAAGCTCAGTTGTAATTCCTCCAACTGTCTGAGCTGCACTCTCACTTGTCTCTTTTTGCTCCTGCTTTACTTTTTCCTCTAATCTTCCTTTCTTTTCCATTTTTGTCTGTTCTTGTATCTCTACTTGCCCTAATTCAATGTCCATGTCTTTTGTCTTTTTGTTCCCTGATTTTCCGAGGATTCTGTTGAGCCCTTTTTTAAGTGCAGCAATAATCCTGTTACCGAATCCCAAATTGCCCCTATCAGAAACAAAGACCAGCCGTAAACTGTATGTAAAGCGTATCCATGTATAATTGTATCTATTATTAATTTAATGGCTCGAATTATCATTATTATCCCTATAAGTCCAGCACTGATATGGCCAAATGCAATTAAACTGTCCCACATCTTATTCCAAACGGTTTGCATAATTTTCTCTAATTCAGGTCCTTCAATCAACTTCACGAAGGATCCTCCCTGTTTAACAGTGGATTTTCCCATCATTCCCCTTGCTACTGCATTCATTATTGCAGGCTTTTCTGCCGGAAACATTATGTATTCTCTTAATTGCTCTAATTCTGCTGTTGTATATATTCCACTGGTCGCTAGTGATTTAATTTTGCTATACTGCCACGTTGGTTTAGTGTTTGGCTTCATTGTTTCTGGAGGATAAATAAGCGTTGGCCCAGGCATCATTCCATACCATTCCTCGTCGATAAAGTACATCGGCGGGACCATTCTATTACATGTAATTTGTAGACCTGTCTCCATCAATATATGCGTTCTCGGAGCCAAGAAATAACTGTCATTCCCTCTACTCACTGGTAGATGCGTGTAACATTCTTCCAGATGTCTAACCTTCACTTCTGTTGGAACACATTTTACAACGTGCACTACTTCCCCTGATATTACAGCCATATACCCAGGTCCTTTCATTAAATGATAAGCAAATTCGTCCGGTGCTTGAGTAGCTATAGTTAAACGATTTTTCAATATTTCCCGTTCTAATTCGCACTTTTGTGTCAGGAGATCAATGTAAACCTGTCGAATCTGAGTTTGTACATGTCTCTCGACGTACACGAATTTAGAATTTACATACGCGTATATGTCCATATTAACGGCATCAATCTTTTTCGTTTGCAAAAACATTTGTCCATTCTTTATCTCGTGGATGAGTAGTCTAGGGTGCTCCGTTCGAATTAGAGCCTGTCCACACACATTAATAGATGATCGAGCAACGAGAGCGAAAATAATGTCAGAAGTAGTCACGGTATATACAGTCTCAGCATCTCTATCTACAACTTTTTCGGCCATTCCCATGTACAACTTATTCAATTCACATCTAACTCCCGACTTTAAATATACTTTGTTTGACTTTAATGCAATTGATGCATAATAATCTCTCAAAGTAATTTTTATTGTGGACAGAACCACCACATCATTCCAGCTTCCGAAAGGATCCGAATAGAATGAACCCCTGCATCCTCCATCTACTTCCAAATGTCCTGCCATAGTGACTGGATGACTCAAAGTCTGATTTCCAACAATTCCCATGATGACTACATTATCCAATCGAAAGGATCCGACTTCGTGCATTCTCATGCAGGCATCTCGAGAGACTTCGAAGATATATGAAGCCTTCCCATTCACCACGTCACTTGTATGTGAGAACATACCACATTTCCGAACGTCTCGATCTATTTCGATTTTGCACTGACGAACGTGCACAGTTCCGTATTCATTGATCTGAATCAACTGAATTTGGACTGAGGAAATGTTCAATGATGATGATGACACGTCACACTCTTCCACGTCCAATAAGGATAGAGTCGTAATGTTTGAAGATGGCGACCCACACTCATATCCGATCATCCCTGCGGAAGGTGTGGGTAGAAGAAGTACCCATATCACCGCTAATGGCCACGCCTTACGACTCATCTGTTTAACAAATCAAAATTCTATTATTTGTATGAATGATTATTTTATTGATAACAAACCATAATATGTTGATTACATAGGGGAGGTGTTCTTGATGCACTAAAACATAATTATTAATTTGTGCCACCTCGACTATTACTAATGATTATAAATGTGGATATATAGATTTATATATAAGTGGATACATGCGAATATTGCTTTTCAATTTATCTTTATTCATACTCTAACTCTACCCCAATAATGCATTTCAAACTACAATTTGCACTTTTCCCAAAAATACGTATTTATCCCTTCTAATTCTAATTTCCCGATGTGCTAATAAGATTATAAAATGCAATTATATTTCTCTCTTTTTTTTTATTAATTTTTGTTTTGTTTTCGGCCCCATTGCCACTTTGAAGTTTCCTTTTCTTTTTCCTTTTCTTCCTGCGCATGTTTCTTGATGATCTCCTCTGCCTCTCTCTTATCTGAATTCCCAGACTACCCTGCACCGAATACAGAACGCTCAGCAAGGCTGCTAGTTCCGCAAAATTCGGGTCTTCATGAAACTCCAATATTGTTTTAGGTCTTTCGTTTTCTGAATCTACTGTCATTGCTACTCCCGTCTCTTTCTCCCTTTCAAATTTTCGAATTGTCAATGATATTCCGAAAGTCGCGAAAATCTCGATGGCTTCAAATTGCAAATCTACTATACCAAATGGACTGATTGTATCTTCGTTTCCGCGGATTGTATTCATCATTTTCTCGATAGCTATTACTCCCAATTCTTTTGTAGTTAACTCCAGTTTCCTTAGGCGTTTAATCAACTGATCGTTTTCTTTTTTAAGGTCGAATTGTCTATCGCGTCTTGGTGTTCTACTTTCACTTATTCTTTCTATTAAAGCCTCTGCAGCGGCTTCTCTCGCTTCCTCCTCGCTGTGCCCGACTCCAATATCCTTCCATCTGCCCAAAATTCCCTGGACTCTATGCGTATTGCTCGACATATTCCGGGTGTATGGAACGTTCAGATATACAGCTCCCTTTCCATACATGCGCTCCAATTGAACAGTTGCTTTCTCCTGGCTTGACATTTTTATTCTCTGTAAACGGAAACTTCACATTTTACGTTTTATCGTTATTTATTTTTATTTATTATTATTATTATTATTCTTATTTTTTTTTTTTTCTAGACAAATTTTTGAGAGAAACCATTTTTATTTTTGAGGCAGATTCGAAGAAGAGAAACGTGAACACAACTTCCGTTATGTTCACTCGTTTATGTGTTGCTATGCATGTTTGTTTATAAAAAGTGACAGTAGTAGACGGACGGTTTGGGGAAAAGGGAGCGGACGTGATTGGTTCCGTCTCTGTAATAAATACTTATTCCCTTTAATGGTTGTTTGAATGAAACCCGTTTATTTAGAAGAGAGCCTGAGTCGAGGCTGTGTGGCAACGAGAAGTACGACAATTATCAGAAGTGGGATTGTGATCCAATAATTGCTTGAATTTCGACTGAACGAATCCGGGATTCGAGATTGAGATAACGGACTTTCTCAATCGGAAGATCGATTAAATCAAGCAATCGGCCAAAATAAATTGAAATTTTTTTTTTTTTACACGTAAACGGTCATCGTGGATTCCTGTACGAGAAGTACGCCGAGAGGAAAACGAAAACGAGGCCGACCAAGGAAAATTGGAACGGTTCAAACAGCTCGTACACCAGAAGGATCGGAAGTACACAAAAAAATGCATCGAACTCCGATTATACGTGGAAGGCAAGAAGTCCCAGACGACGTTGGAACGGTAGATCATCAAAATGAGCTACCAAATTATACTGGAGCAGCAGGAGATCATCGCAATGGATTACCAGGCGATATTAACGGAGATATAGGAGATGTTCTGCCGGAATTAGGACGAATGGGTTTATTCGACAATCCTCGAAGTCAAGCGCGGAATTTCATGGATTTGTCAAAGGTTTTACCAAGTTTCGACCCAGTAAATTCGGACAGTGACATCCACCGATGGATCGAAAAGATCGAAGAGTACGCACAAATGTATGGATGGGACGACTTGGCAACAAAGCATTATGCTTTATCGAAACTTGAAGGCGTTGCAAAGAAATGGAGAGACAGTTTGCAGAGGGCCGATCGAACATGGGAGGATTGGAAAAACCTGTTAACAAAATCATTCCTCGGAGAAGAAACAGGAGTTAAAAAAGTGTTGGAGGCGCAAAACTATAAACGCAAATCTGGTCAAAACATAGTCGAGTATTTTTATGAAAAGTTGGCACGCTGCAATAACGCTCGCATGGGCGATCGCGAGATAATCGAATGGATAATTGATGGATTGGACAACGTTCAATATCGCTCGTATCTAGGACCTCTTTCTCGATACGCCCATCCGACGGATCTGTTACCGGATTTAAAAAGCGGAGACGTTTTTATTAAGGATTATGTACGACCAGTAGCGAAAGCACCGTACTGGAAAAAGGGAAATCAACCCTTTAGTCAACAGAAGCTGGAGGATAGAAATCAAGACTATAGAAGCCGAGAACAAGAGAAGTCGAATGATACGCAAACAGATAAAACGAAAGATTTTTCTAAAATTACGTGTTTCAGGTGTGGTAATCCAGGACACTACGCACGCAATTGTTCCGAAATGAAAGAAAATAAAGAACGAAATAGAGAGAACAAGAACGCAGAGAACGAGAAAGTCCTGCATGTCCACGGCAATTCGCATGGAAAATTTTTCAAGGATGCGAAAGTCAACAAAAAGAGTATTCGATGTTACGTTGATTTGGGAAGTGCGGTCACTACTATGAGAAGAGACTACGCTGATCAACTTCATCTGAGCTACTACGAAGGAATCTTAGCACCATTCACAGGATACGGTGGAGGCAAGGTTACTCCAATCGGTGTGATGACTGTTGAGATCGACATTGACGGTGTGAAGGCAAAGTGCGATGTTTTTGTTGTACCGGAAGAGGCTCAGATTGTACCCTTATTAGTTGGACACTCGTACACCGAACAAGAGAACATCCATATATTGAACACACAAGGAGCACTGGAGATAGCAAACGGACTGGACGAGTTGTTGAAAATCGAAACCACGAAACCGAGCAAAACCAAATTTGTTGCTGAAGATGACGTAGTGATTCCAAAAAATTACCTTGGACATATTAATGTCGTCGGTAACATACCGAAGCAAGCTTTTTATCTTGAAGGCGGAAGTCAAGAGTCGGGAAAGATAATTCCACGATGTATAATCAGCGCAAATGAGAATGGTGAATCGGTTATACCGATTATGAATTTGAGTTGCAACGACATGTCGGTAAAGAAGGGACAAGTTATCACGCGAGGAGAAGTCTGTGCAGAAGAGGAGACAACAAGAGAAATAAATACTGATGAGATTCAAGAAGACGAAGTCGACTCGGATTTACCGGAAGAGGATCATACAAAACTGGTGAAATTGATTAATCAATATCGAGGAATCGTTGCGAAAAATGTTCATCAAATGGGGAAAACGAACGTGGCGGAAATGGCAATTCATCTGACGACTGAGAAACCAGTTTGCTATCGACCATATCGTCTTTCGTACCACGAAAAAGAACAAGTCAGGGATATGATCACCGATCTCAAGAAGGCAGATGTGATCGAAGACAGTTCTTCGGAATACGCAAGTCCAATTATATTGGTACGAAAGAAGACTGGGGAGATAAGAATGTGCGTCGACTACCGAGCCTTAAACAGAATAACGATAAAGGATAAATATCCGATACCACTGATAGACGATCAGTTGGACAGACTTAGAGATAATCGATTTTTCTCAAGTCTCGATTTGTTTAGCGGGTACTATCAAGTTCCAGTAGCTCAAGATTCGAGGGATAAAACTGTATTTGTCACTCCCAACGGACATTACCAGTTTAAGCGAATGCCCTTCGGACTTTGTAACGCACCGGCTGTGTTTCAGAGAATGATGAACGTCGTTCTAGAATCGCTGGATGGGGATGTGGCAATGGCTTACCTCGACGATATTATCACAGCAAGCTCAACTCTTGAGGATGGAATTAAGAAACTCGAAAAAGTTTTCAACGTTCTTCAAGCTGCAGGTTTGACGATTAACCTCAAAAAGTGTCATTTCTTTAAACGAAAAGTGGAATACCTGGGTTTCGAAATCTCGCAATCCGGGATCGAACCAGGCACAAGGAAAGTAAATTGCGTAAAATCCTTCCCAACACCTACGAACGTGAAAGCCGTCAGAAGTTTCGTGGGATTGGCCAGTTACTTCAGAAGATTCGTGAAGGGCTTTGCATCTATCATAAAACCATTGACGGATTTATTGAAGAAAAATGAGACTTTTGTGTGGAGTATTGATCAGCAGCGAGCGTTTGACGAAATTAAATTGAGACTATCGTCGAGACCAATATTGGCAATATTCAATATAAAAGCAAAGACTGAAGTTCACACTGATGCAAGCCAATACGGGTTGGGAGCAGTCCTTTTACAAGAACAAGAGGACAACAAGCAGGCGAGAAGAATGCATCCGGTTTGTTACTACAGCCGAAAAACGACCAATGATGAATCCAAGTATCACTCTTATGAGTTAGAGGCGTTGGCTATCGTTTGCGCGTTAGAAAAATTTCGTGTTTATCTCATCGGAATCGAATTTACCATTAAAACTGACTGCAATAGTCTGAAGCTTCTGGATGGTAAGAGAGATTTAAATCCGCGGATCGGAAGATGGTTTATCAGATTATCAGAGTTCAATTACCATATTGACTATCTAAAGGGCGATCAGAATTCTGTTGCCGATAGTTTGAGTCGGTTTCCGGTCGAAGCAGCTGAAGAAACACCAATTATCGGACTGCCGATTATGGGAATCAATGTCAACACTGACTGGATTGCTGCCATGCAACGAGCTAGTGGAGAAATCCTCGAAGTTCGAAATAAGCTTGAAAAAGGAGATAAAGAAACTCACAAGAAGTTTACTATGTACAACGCTAGAGTGTATAGAATAACGAAGGGACGATGGCGTTTGTACGTGCCCGCCGAATTGTGGTACGAAGTGGTCGCGACTGCTCATAAAAGTCTCGCGCATTTGGGGATTGACAAAACCCTGTCGAAGTTAAAGGAAACGTACTTTTTTCCGGGGATGCGTGAGTACGTCACGACATACGTGAATCGTTGCATCAATTGCATTTATTACAAGGCTCAGACGGGAAAGAAGAGTGGATATCTGCACCTGATTGATAAAGGATCTATTCCGTTCGAGACTATACATGTCGATCATCTCGGACCCTTCGTAAAGACGACGCGAGACAACAAATACGTGCTGGGTGCTGTATGCGCTTATAGCAAATATGTAATACTCGAAGCCGTACAAAACACAGGATCAGATGAAACGATCGCCGTTCTACAGAAACTCATAGGACACTACGGCAAGCCGTATCGCATAATCAGCGATCGAGGAGCGGCGTACATTTCAAAAAAATTCAACGACTTTTGCTCAACGTTCGGGATCACTCATGTGTTGATTGCTGCTGGTACGCCGAGGGCAAATGGCCAAATCGAGAGAATTAACAGTGTCATTCTGAACTGTTTACCGACCGTAACCAGCGACACCGAGCACTACGATTGGGACGAGAAGATTTATGATGTGCAGTGGGCTATAAATAACAGCACTCATCGAATCACAAAACGAACGCCGGCCGAGCTAATTTTCAATTATAAGCCCATCGGAAAAGAAGACTCTGCACTGACGCGCGAAATAAAAGACCTTAATAATCAGTTCGGCGTCGAAGTGGAAAACGAAGATGTTTCGGAATTACTACAAAAAAATCAAAAAGCACTCTCCAAACAGTTTAACAAGAAACGTAAAAATGCAGAGAAACTGAAGCCTGGACAATTAGTGATGATTCGCTACGAAGCGCCAGCAACAGGAGAAAGTCGGAAATTGGCCGAAAAATATCGAGGACCGTATGAAGTGGTGAAAGAAATAGGAAACGATCGATATTTAATTCAAGACATCGAGGGAGAAATGCAGAGCCAGCGAATCTACAAGGGCATCATTGCAGTAGACCGACTGAAATTGATTCCTGGAGACAATTAACTTGGAAGCTACAATCGACGAGGACGTCGAATATGATCAGGATAGCCGAATTGAGGCAGATTCGAAGAAGAGAAACGTGAACACAACTTCCGTTATGTTCACTCGTTTATGTGTTGCTATGCATGTTTGTTTATAAAAAGTGACAGTAGTAGACGGACGGTTTGGGGAAAAGGGAGCGGACGTGATCGGTTCCGTCTCTGTAATAAATACTTATTCCCTTTAATGGTTGTTTGAATGAAACCCGTTTATTTAGAAGAGAGCCTGAGTCGAGGCTGTGTGGCAACGAGAAGTACGACATTTTATTTTACTGTTCCAAGTTTTCGAATGTTTCACGGAGCTTCCTGGTTAAATATTTTCGGATATTTTTAATTACGTCGCCCAAACCTTTCAGATCGATCATCAATTCCGGTGTTCCTACTTCCATACACGTGTAGGGTTCAGTATCTTTATACATCACAATATAGCACACCCCTTTTTCATGCTGTCCTTCATTACTTTCGCGAAGTATTTCTATATTATACTCCCGCATTATATCTCGAAGTTGAGCCCAATACACGTGAAAATCGTATTCGCTTATTCTTTCCTCGTGCCCTACTACAAGATTTTGCATTTCTATTATCTGATTCCTTCCCAATCTAATCGCACTTGCTTGCCATTCCAGTTCACTTCTTCGAGTGTTTTTCACAAATTCATCGCAAATTCTCCTTATCTCTGTTCCTACTTCTCCCCTCGCCTAGGTTTCTTCTTCGTTACTAGTAGTTGGACGACTATTAGCTGGATTATTTGTTCCAGTAGGCTCCGAATATACACCCCGTGTTAATTGATATTTAATAACTCCACGCTCTGTCGGTCTGGTTGTTGCTACTTCCGTCATTTGTCGGCGTCTCGATCTAGCTCCGGCTATGGATGCGTTTCTTGATTGCATCTTTTCTGTAATTGTTTATTATAAAGTAATGTATTGGAATTTATTTATTTATTAATTTATTTTGTTTATTTCTGAGGTTTGACATGAGAATATCTCAGGCGATTAGCGTGAATAATCATCGGTTTTTTATTAGTTTTTATTTTTATATTTTGATTACCCTTTACTTCGATTATCTCAAAGGGTCCAGAATGTTGATTCTCTAATTTCTTTGGTTTGGGTCCGCTTTTCAAAAACGCATAATCTCCTACTTTAAATTGTCTGACATTAAGATTTTTATCGTACCGTTCTTTAGATTTTAATTTTGCCCTTATTAAATTTTCTCTCGCGACTTTCCGAATTTCGTGTAATTGCGTTACTAATTTTACCAAATAATCCTCATACGTTGGTAATTTATCCTCCATCTGTAAGGGTTCACTCGATGGTGTTCTCGCCAATTTTCCGAAAACGAGTTCGTACGGTGTATGTTTGGTTCCTTCATGAACACTGGTATTGTAATTGAAAATAGCTAATTCCACCCATTCATCCCATTCGAACTTTTTATCTACGTATTGTTTTAAATATTCCCCAAGTGCGTAATGTGATCGCTCCAAAGAACTATTCGACTGTGGCTGAAAAGCGGTGGTACGTATTCTTTTTATTTTAAACCGTTTAGCCACTCGCCTTATGAGGTTACTGAGAAAATTTCGTCCCTGATCGGTTAATATACTTCTTGGTGCTCCAAAAATACTGATATAATATTTTACCATCGTGTCTGCAATCGTGATCGCTGTTGCATTTGGAATAGGGAATGCAAGACAGAATTTTGTTAATTGATCTTGTATTGTAAGAATATATTCGTTTCCGCGTTTGGTTCGTGGCAAAGGCCCTACTATATCCATGGCTACTTTATCGAAAGCTATTCCCGGAGTATCGGTAATAACCATTGGCTGTTTTGTTTTTATTCTGACGCATTTTTTTAATTGACAGGGTAAACAACGTTGTATGAATCGTTTGATGTCGGTTTTCATCCTTTCCCAATAAAATCTATGTCTGATTCTATTAAATGTTTTCGTGACGCCTCTGTGTCCACCAACAGCTGATCCATGCATTTCGTGTATTATTCCTTCTCGTTCCATTTTACTCGGATATCGAATAATTCCATGACAAACTATTACATTTACCGGACAGTTAAGAAACTCTAATCGTAATTCACTTGCAATTTTATCCCATGGTACATTTCCAACAACGTCAGATTTGGAAATGCTCACACTTTGTATTTTCTTTTGTTCTGCAAAATTTCGCAAGCTGCGTATAACTTCTTTTATATGGTTCAATATTAAGGAAGCTCCTTCTCCAGAGTCATCACTTACGGGCAAAGCTATATGATATCTATTCCCTCGTTTTATTGCACTAACTATTCCCAATTCAAGATTTGAAAAATAAGGCAATTCATTTCTATCGGCCAATTTCTGAGATCCTGTGTCAAATGCTTCACCTTTTAAATTTAGAAAATAAGTAAGTGAATCCTTCCGAGTAAAGAAAATTTCCCTTGAAGGAATAATATTTCGCGATATAGAATATTCAAGTTCAAAATCAGATTGTCGACTATCGTCACTATTTTCGTCCTTGTCGTCGTCTTTATTGTCACTTTCGTTTTTGTCAGAGTCACTTTTTACTGAATCCTCAGAGGATTCCTCGTCATCCGAGTCCTGTATTGGTTTAATTTTCTTTTTCGTTCGGGGTTGTGTTATTTCCTCTTCGTCTGACTCCAATTTCTTCCGAGCTTTCTTCTTTCGAGGCTTTCTTTTGGGTTTATCTTCGAACTCCTCATCTTCATCTTCTGTAGTATCTCTTTGTTTACTGTTTCGCGCTCCTTGAATTTTCTTTTTAATTTTTACCTTCTTTTTCTTGTTTATTTTGTCAGAGTCTTGAATTTCTTCTTGTCCTTGTTTGGTCTTTTGAAAATTGGCCTTGATTTTCTCGAGTGCTTTCTTCTTTGCTCCACGTACTAACCTTCCTTTGTTTACCGAATTGCCTAATGGTATCTCTTCTTCCAATGAACCCTCTTCTGCACTGGTACCGACCGGTGAATGATCGAAATGGAAATGCCGAACTTCCTCTTCTGACGATTCCGACGATGAATTAATTTTATTATTTTCCTTGAACTGAATCATTTTCAAACTTTGTTTCCATAATTTCTCTGGATCCTCCTCTTCTTCTTTTATTTCTTCATCACTCATCCCATCGTCTTCGTCGTTATCATCTCCAAAGAATCCCAGCATCTCGTCATCCGTCAATTCCGTTCGTCTCCTAACTTCCGTTATAAATATTTCTTCCTCCACCCCATTTTCTTTACTCACAATTGGATTTCGAGATAAAGCATCGGCATTTACGTTTGTTTTTCCTGTTTTATATACTACATCGTACTCATACTCGGCCAATTTCAATCTCCATCTAAGAACCCGTGTGTTACCATTCTTACAAGTTCTAAACCATACTAAAGGCTTATGATCAGTTACCAAAGTAAATGTTTTCCCGTATAAATATGGTCTAAAATGCAAAACGCTGTAGACAATCGCAAGGCTTCCTTTTCGTAAGTATCATATTTTGTTTCAGCTTCGTTAAGTGTACGTGAGGCGTATGCTATTGGTCTATCTTTCCCTATAGGTCCCTGTGACAAAATTCCCCCGATTGCATAACCTGAAGCATCGGTTGTTACAGAAAAAGGTTTTGAAAAATCTGGGAATATCAAAACTGGTTCAGTACAAAGTTTCTCTTTAAGTTCCTCAAATGCCTCTTCCTGGCTATCTTTCCATAAAAAGGGTGTGTTATCTTTTAAAAGGTTAGTCAATGGCTTTGCTAATTTAGCGTAGCCCTCAATGAATCTACGATAATATCCTGTTAATCCCAAAAATTGACGGATTTTCTTTACGTTAGTTGGCCTAGGAAAATACCTGACCGATTCAACTTTCTTTGGATCGAGTTTTAAACCGTCGCGGCTAATTACATGTCCCAAATATCCAACTTCTCTCTTTAAAAATTCACATTTATCTGGTTGTAAAGTCATATTGGCTTGCCTTAGCCTATCCATTAATCGTTTACATTTCTCATCATGTTCCTTCAGCGTTTTTGCATATACTACGATATCATCCAAATAAACGAACAATTCTTGACCTTGCAAGCCCATTAAAATTATATCCATCGCTCTTTGGAATGTAGGAGGTGCATTCTTTAATCCCATCGGCATTCGAACATACTCATAGTGTCCATAAGGTGTTGTAAACGCGGTCTTATGACAATCGTCTGGATGCATTTTTATTTGATAAAATCCCGAGGCTAAATCGAAAACCGAAAAATATTGGGCTCCTCCCAACTGGTCCAATATGTCAACAATGTTAGGTAAGGGATAAGCATCCCCGATTGTCTTATCATTCAACTGTCGAAAGTCTGTGAATCTAATTTCTTTGGCACCACCCACACTGGTGTATTATATGGGGATGTCGATTGTCTGATGTATCCTGCTTCTAGAAATTCTGCTATCTGTCTTTTAATTTCGTCTTTGTGAACTTCGGGAAACCGATACTGCTTTGAATTTACTGGAAAATCATCGATAGTTGGTATTCGATGTGTTATCACGTTGGTAACCTCTAACTTCTCTCCTGGTATGTGGAATCGATCCGTTCCATATTTAATAATTTCATGTACAGCATTTCTTTCATTTTCGTTTAATCCAGTCAACCTTAACATTTTCAACACTTTAGGTAATCGAGTCTCATCCAGGAGTTTATCATTGATACATAAACATTTCCCTGAATCGTAAAATCGAATTCCTATTAGAGGATCACAAATCTCATAAAATCGAATATTTTCTTGTTCGTTTGTTTTATTAAAATTATTTTGCTGCTTCTTTTTACCTTTTCGATTTTCTATTTCTTTTAGCTTTGACTCAAATTCATCATATGATACCTCTATCAAATTTTGATTATCAATCTCTTTATCGTTATCCAAGTTTTCTTCTTTGTTTATACTTTCTTCCGTAACCATTGTCTGACTTTTTATTGTATCTTCTGTTATTATTTCGCGTAATTCCTGTGATTTTTCTTTTGAGTCTACTTCTGAATTTTCTTCTTTTTCTTTATCCTTCTCTATAGCAAATTTCTGACTTATTCCTGAATTTTCTGGTATTTCTCTGACTGAACTTGAATTTCCGTTATTTGAATCTCCTTCCACTTTATTTTCTCTTTTGACTCTTTTCAAAGCTGATTGAAACGTTTCATACGGTATTTTTACCCATTCCTTGTCAATCTGTTCATTTTCTCCATTATTTTCCCTCGATTTTATTTCTTCATTTTTATTTTCCATCCAATGTATATTTTTATCTTTATTTTCCAACCTCAGATTACTTTTGTCATCCCCGGAATTGATTTCAATGTTTTTTTCATAATTTCCCGTAGTCTGACCAATGACATACATTTCCTCATCCATTACACTTTCTTTTTTTACACTCGTTACTTCCTTAATTTCGGCAGGACTTCTTGCCAACTTCATATTGGGAATTCTTATTTCGATTTGTTCGTCTCGATTATTAGTGATACTGATAAAGCATTTTCCATTAACGTTCTGTACCAGACCTTGCTCGACAATTATTCCTTCTCCAATGTCAATAGGAGCCAAATATCCCTCACGAACCGTATCATCATTTATTCTCACATAGAAAAGTTTTTTCGTTTTTGGTGGAAAGATCATACTTTCTCGGGTAAAAAATTCGATTTCTTTGTCGCGAACCTTGAACATACTGCATTCATAGTCTATTTTAGCCAAATTCTCTCGAAAATATTCATTAGACAAAATTCCGTCCTGCTGAATAGGGAATTTATTCTCCACAATATGAAACACTGCCGTCCGTCCCAAAATCTCGATTAATACGTATCCTGATGTATACACAAATTCATCCGTTATTCCACTAAGCCTCAGAATCTCAAATCTATGTATTGGAACGTTTTCATTCAAGCATTCTTCCTTTAACACACTTTTACCGGCTCCCGTATCCAACAACATAATAATAGAATCTTGAAGGTCACCACTCTCCATCCTAATCGTGGGTGGGATAATTCCCCTTTCAGGTATAACCAAAAATACGTCAATTATTCGACATTGTTCGTCTACTGCTGGGATCCAGTCTGTATTGAAAACACTGGGTGCGAATTCACCTTGGCCTCCGCCGGCGCACCCTCCACTGGCTGGCCACTCGCGTTTCCCTGTATCGGATCTCGTCTACTATTGTATTCTATACGTTGCGGGCATTCATACAATACATGACCTTTTATCCCACAGTGATGGCAAATCAAGTTAGCATTATCTGACCGCGAGGGCTGATTAGCTGCTTGAGTATAAGACATTGTTCCTCTATCATTTGACATTTCGTTATTTCCGCGGTCAAAATCAGGGTTAAAATTCCGATTTTGATTAAAATTTGAATTGTAATTTCGATTCCGGTTATTATTTGAATTGTAATTACGATTTCGATTAAAATTTGGATTGAAGTTACGATTTTGATTAAAATTTTGATTGTAATAATTTTGATTGCGATTATAATTTTGGTTGAAATTTCGATTTTGGTTAAAAGTCTGATTGGGATTAAAATTTCGATTTTGATTGTAATTATATCGCGGATTTGAATTAAAACCTTGATTATAATTATAATTTTGACGATTATTATCATAATTTTTGGAATTAAAATTTCCTTGATTTGGAGCTTGTCCGTAATTTTGTTGAACAGTTTGTTGATTTGAACGTTCACCAGACGTTCGTTCACCATCACTTTGTTCTTTCTGATTGCAAATATCGGCCCAATGTCCCTTACGACCGCAAATTCTACACCCCATGCTTCTACATTTATCTGCCTGATGCCCTCGTTTGTTATAATACTGACAAATATCGATTGCGTCATTGTTAGGCTCTCTGGGACATCCATTTGCAGAATGTCCTTGACCCTTACAGAATTGACAAATTATCACGCCTTGTTTTTCGGTATATGGTGCCATAATTACTTCTTCTGTGGGTTCAACAAATTTTATGCCAACTTTCCTTGTACCCTTATCACCTTCTTTCGTTGTCAGTAAATTAGGCTCTATTAACTGTCTCAATTTATTACTTTCAGATATTTCCAATTCTATATCCAATGCTTCGTTTATTGCCTCTTCAAGTGAATGTTGTTCAGCTTTCATTTGACCCTTTATTTCTGATTTTAATCCCCGTTTAAAACTTTTAATTGCCATTTGCTCAATTAACCTCTTACTTTCCGCATTTAAGTATCCTTCAGCGTAATGTTTTGACTCTTTCATTCTTGTAACACAGTGTCGTATTTTTCTTGCAAATCCATATACAGTTTCATGGTGTAATTGTATGGTATTACTCAATTCTCCTGTTAGCTGAACTATATCTTTTGGAGGATCATATATACGTTGAAGATACTCTATATAAGTATGGAGTCTATCGAATTTAATATCATTAACGTCTTCCCAGATTTCGCCGACCAGTTTACTTTTTGCTGCCCTCAACACTTCCGCTTCGCATTCCGGTCCTACCGACTTCATAGCGTTATCTAACCCTTCGAGATGTTTACCCAATTTTCCCTTTTTCCCATCGAATTCCGGAATTATTTTCACAGCTATTTGCCACGCTCCTTTACCCTGAAATGATTATTGTGTACAAGGCAAAGAACTTGATCGGTGAGGCGAACTGTTGCTCCCACCTCCACTATCTCTTCCACCGCGATCACCTCCTCCACTATTATCATTTGCGTCACTCCTTCTCCCATTATTCCTGTCATTGTTCAACTCATCACCGTGTCCGTTCAATTCCCCTCCTGACTCCATATTTTCAAAAAGATTTCTCACTACTTCGTTTGATATAATTCTGATAGGTTTTTGACGTGAAGTACCACAATTATCAAAAATATCCCGTAATTGTTCCTGTGTCGATATCGCCCTACCGCAAGTTCCAAAAGATATCAAATTCGCACCCGGTGTTGCCTCAATTTCAAATTTTTCCGATTCGCAATCACTATTATCCCTGTTGTCACTAGGCTCAAACGCAACTGTATTGATTATTTGACTCGAACTTTTATCTTTTTCTGCAGATGATTCGTGGTTTTCTCTATTTTGTTCCTTAACAGAAACACACGGAGCACTTTTTGTTCGTATTGAAACTACTTTTATACACGATTTTATTGCTGACTTTGGTTTAATCGGAGTATCTACCGAACCAGATCTGAAACGGTGCGTTGATGATGCACTTATTCCCGAATTAAATCTAACACCCGGTGTAATATTGACTCTAGCCAAACCAAGTGCCAGTCGAGAAATATCGAGACTCAATAATGAAGATTCACTATATGCCTTTATTAGCCCTTGTTGAAGCACTTCAACTCGATTCTCTACTCCACTCAAATTGTCGATTTCAACCCTATTTTCTATTTCACTTCTCTCTTTCGTCTCAGATAGTTCAGAACTGTCACCTTTATTTGTTTTTGTTCCGGATGAACACGGCTCAATTTCTTTTTCCTGATTCTCTAACAAATCGTCGTTCACCATGCACTCGTCGTATGTTAATCCTTCGGTAAATGTAGATTTTGACACTTTGGCTTTCAACTCTGGCAATGATTTAGAAACTTTTGGCTTTGAATTCTTTTTATCTCCCGGATATTCGTGGAGGCATTTATCGGAAACACGTCCCTGAGATCGAGTGTAAGGCATTTATATTCTGTTTTTTTTTATTTACACGTTATCATTATTAAATTTACAAATTTTATTTGTTTATTTATTTTATTTTATTTTATTTGGAATTATTTATTTATTTATTTTATTTCAACATGCAAACTCTTGATATCCCGGACGAGCCCCCAATTTTTATGTTACGTCCTTATCAGCTTTTTCCTGCATCTACGGTCAAGGAGATTTCTCTCCCTATTACACGTTTATCGCATGTGACGCTTTATCAGAACTGTGCCCTTTTGAATCTAACCTTTCGGAAATTTATTCAGGGATGGGCTGAGAATGCATGCCGAAAATATATAGCTCGAAGAATACCATATGGTGTTTACTATGGCTCGTATTGAATTCTACTCGATGCGTACTACGATATTTACTACGTTGAACCGATACAGCACTCCGCGTGGCCCTGACATACCGTAGCAAGGCTATGTAATAAGATCCCTCACAGTCCGGCAATGATGGCCGCCACTGGGTGAAGGCTAGCGTTATCACCAAACGTCGAGTTCATTACTCTATACCCTGGTCCTCTTTAAGAAAGATCGCAAACCTCGGCTTCCAAATTCTTAATTACCGACATTTTAATTTAGCAAAACTCCGATCGATTATTAATTTGTTTTTGAATGATTTTAAAATAATTAATTATTGCTCGAGGGAATAAACAATCATAAAAGCGAAGAATCAAAATAAAATAATGTTTTGAAGATAAAAGGCGGAATTATTTGAATTTAGATGATTCGATGACTTACGGTGATTGTCAATGAATGACAGCCGAAAATGAGTCGAGACGATTAAAATGGATGAAAGATGTTGATTCCGAACTTGAAATTCCTCCTTCCTTCCTTCCTTCAGATAAAATTCGTGGAATCAACAATGGATGTTGAGAACGATGGATGAATATTGATGATGTTGTATAATGAAGGTGATGAAATAATTTATCGTTGAACTCCGATTTATTTAGTTGATAATAATTTGGAATATTTATTTGATTGTTATTTGGAAAATTCAGACTCCGAAACTGTATTAATTTTTAACTGCGTTGATACAATATTAAGCGAGAGGTCAATGACTTCCAGACAAAAAATTATTTTTCAACGAAGATGATAAAGAGGTGACGATCCGCGAAGTGATAGACTGTCGTTTCGCGAAGTGGTTTCGGTAAAAGGTGTCGTCCGGAAGTGGTCTGGCGAAATGGTCTGTGGTACCGTCCGCCCTCGGAGGTACCTCTTTTATTGTTTTGATCGGGGGGCACCCGCGCCACCAAGTTGTCCGTTGCATCAGCTGCCCCCTTCTATGGTCAATATCGATCGGTTTTGGCGTCTTCCGCAGCTTATTTTAATAATTACAAAATTCTGGTTTTTACCGTCGATTCACGAATAAACAAATTACTCTGACGAATTTCAATTTAAATAATAAGAATTTACAAATTTGAACGAAGTTTCTACGATTTTCCTATCAAAAGTTATAATCCTGATTTACGAAATTGTTACAAATATTATCTATAAATTCCTGATTTTTAACGGATAATTATTTAACTTCACTTTAACTAATAATGATCCCTCTAAATATTTTCCCCAAATGCTAATAACTAATTCCCTGCTATTAACTATTTTATTTTACTATTCTACAGATGATAAAAACATGATTTTAAAATATTAATTAATTTCCCTGATGATTACAATAATAGATAATATATATTCCTTAATTTTTATAACAATTTTATGTTAACGATTTGACCCAATTTATTTCTCATTCGTGATTCTATTTGATAATTACTTCATTTATTAATTTCCGACCAACTTCCCATGTTTATTCAATTCTAACGCGGTTTCTTTTAGCAATAATTGAAGATATTTTGAATACTAATTTGAATAATTATGCCCCGAGAGGTGCTGCACTCGTAAGCGCCGACGGTGATTCTTTTAATCAGTCGCCTCGAAACAGTCACACGGATTCTCTGGCTGCACCGCTGTGTGCGTATGTGTATCCCTCCGCTCTATGTGTTGGAGCGATAAGGCTCCGTCTCCCGACGCGTATAGCTAAGGATTCGGATTGCCTTTTCCGTTCTAATTGAGACAATGGGATCTTCGGGTAGCCTAAGGTATGCTCGCTACCGATGACACCTCTCCAGCAACCCGAATATTCCCTTTCGATATTTTTCCGTTACGTGACTTGTTGCTATGCCAATCACTGAATCGAATCATTCAGTGTTGGCTGACGCACAGTTAATTATTGGCAACATAATTAATTCTCGATAAATATTTGGTTTTTTTTATAATTCTCTAAGATTCTCCTGTGACTATTATTTATTAGAGTTTTACTGAATTTTTTAGTTGCGTCAGTGAATTTGGTCGAAAATTCACAGGACGTAACACGGAAATGAATGATGAACTGCGGCTAGTCACGCTCAATCGACTGGGTTCAATCGCAAAAAAGCGTGAGAATATTATGTCGAATGAAGACTTCATTGGATTCATGCGCTCAGCCAATGAACGACAGAAAGGTCTCTTAATGCACACCATACAAAATCTTCTTTGTGGAACGAATGTCGAAGCGCTTCAAATATTCTTTACCGGCCCCGCGGGTTGCGGCAAAACATTTGTAATCCGCCTGCTGATGGACATTTACAATCGCTTTACCGAAAACGATTGCTTTTGTAATTCTTTCGTTACGTGTGCCTCAACTGGTAAAGCGGCAGTAGCCATCGACGGCACGACAGTCCACACCGCCCTTAAAATTTCGATCTCTAAAAAAATGCCACTTTCGATTGAAGACGTTATGCAGTATCGATGTCTGTTTAAGTACGTTCGCGCGATCATTATTGATGAAGTGAGCATGATGTCAGCGGAGCTTTTACAGCAGGTCGACTCGCGGCTGAAGCAAATCACCGGACTGGATATTCCTTTTGGCGGAAAGGATGTGTTTCTTATCGGTGATTTGAGACAGCTATCTCCAGTTAACGCAACTCCCATTTATAAACAAGTTAGGCAGTCCATTGTTGGCCCGACACTGTGGCGTGGGCTCAAATTTTTTGAACTCGATCAAGTCATGCGCCAATCAAATGCCGCATTCTCTAGCCTACTCACAAAAATCGGCAGTGGTCAGAAGCTGGACCAGTCTGAGCAAGATCTGATAGAGTCACGTTTTGTTACCCAAGAGCGTGCGAATGAGCTCTGCCCACTCGGTTTGAGACTTTTTTGGAGCAATAATGACGTGTATATATATAATCTAACTGCGCTCAATACTCTAGACAAAATCACGTCAATTGCGACAGATGTCTTTATCGGCTGCCATAATGCCGAGCAGTTAGCATTCGTTCGCCAAAAGGTTCATAAAATGAGTATCGTAGAAACAAATGGTTTGCCGTTTGAACTTCCACTCGTCATAGGCCGGCCATACTTGATTAAGAGCAACATTGACGTGACAGATGGACTCGCGAATGGAACTATGGGCCATCTGGGGTATATAGAACGAAGCGACTGTAACGACGAAGTGGATTATGACGAAAATAATAATAATAACGAAAAAGCCAATAACCAAAATATCAAACGATTGTGCATGGATTTCGGTGCCAATTCACTGGTTGGTAAAAAGATTAGGACGCTTAAAGCTGGATGGGCACAGAGAAATAATATCGGCCAACATTTAGTGCCAATCTCTAGAAAAAGCGCAACTGTTTATCACAACAACAATCGAACAATTAACGTAAAGCGAAACCACTTTCCAGTCGTACCTGCGTGTGCCACCACGATTCATGCATCACAGGGTGGAACATATAACGAAATTGTCTACTGTTACGAGAAGAAGCACACTCAACAACTTGTGTATGTTGCTTTATCACGGGTAACAAGTCTCGAAGGGTTGTTTATCACCTCACCAATGGATGATCATGTTTTTTATCATGGACGTAAAGACGCAACCTCGATGGATTCCCTCAAACATGAGTTTGCGCGTCTCTCCACAAACACTCTACGTACAGTGCAGGATGAAATGGCCGATTTTGTACGGCTTAACAATGAAGCATCATTTTTATCATTCAATTGTCAGAGTCTGAGATCGCATCACGTCGACCTGGATGATACGGTCACGCAGGGATGCACATTGCTCTTGCTCTCCGAGACCTGGTTACGCAACAACGAACGTGTTATTGTACCAAATTTTGAATGCTGCGTTCAGTTCAAGAGAGATTGTCAGCGAGCTGGCGGGGTAGCAATATACAAAAATTTGAACGACACCCGTGCAGTTACCCCGCATATGGAAATAATCGGCCGCCAAATCACTGGTATGAGCGTAACGACTCAATCCATCGGTGATATATGCACAGCCGAACTGCAACTTCTTGATGAGAAAAAAGTACTTTCGGTAGTTGTCTATATCTCGCCGAATAAAGCTATCGATGAAATAATAAAGTTTTTACATTTTGTCCTGGCTCCATACTCCGAGAAGATATCAAGAATTCTCCATGGGGATTATCATCTCTTACCGATGATTATGAGCGGGGATTTTAATGTTAATTTTGCTACACCGGAAGCTCAACCGCTAATAGATTTCCTGCTCGAAGAATTCGATTTGCAAATGAATTCGAACAAAAATATTTGTACTACTCGATATGGAACGACCATCGATACGGTTTTCCAACGAAAATTAGAAAATTTGGAGTCTCGGGTATATGTATCGTATTTTAGTTATCATAAGCCAATTACGTCGGCTTTAACAACAAATCCAGTCACCGAATAAAGTATCACTGCACTAATAATGTTGTTAATAAAGGTTCATTTTCCCTTTCTTTCCCGATCATCTGTACACATAACACATGCACGCGATGTTTACACATAACCATGAGAGTACTAATTGCACTCACACATTTTTTTTTATTCGCCTTTTTCTTAGACTTTGTTGGTTTACGGCCCTTTTTCTTAATACGTTTATCGCTTGAAACTTTTTTCTTTTTCTTCGTAGCTTTTCTAGGCTTACGAATTTTCGTATATTTTAGAGCTCTAAGCGCAGGAGTACTGATGTGAGGACCAGCGTGACCGAACAACGAATGATGCTGCGGTGAGCGGTCCTGTATTTCATATCCTGAACCCTGCATGAGACTTTCAAATGTTTCGTCGGCCTTGCGCTTCAAATTTCTCCCACTCTCGGTCATACGGGCTCTGAATGAATCTTTGAAGGGAGTGTTGTGCGCAACATTACCTAATATATTCATACCAGCATGTAGCGCTTCTTTTCCGACAGCGCGAGCGCCACGCGTGAGCAATGGTAATGCACGTCGAAATAAACCACTGAGAAAGCTTCGTAGACCATGGCCTCGTTGATAGGGAGCACCAATGAAAACGCGGTCAATTCCACCGCGAACCTGACGCTCGTAATGATCAATATATCGATAAATAGTGATATATTTTATCGTATACGCTTAAAATGTAATGTAGCGGTCAACGTTCCACTCTGGAATGGTACAGGTTTACCAGTATCGGTCCTTATATCTATCTCGATCGTGCCGAATTCAGTCCGTAATAAAGGTATGTAAATTGGCGGGGAGAATGATTTAGTCTGCGTAGACCCATAAATATAATTTGTATTATCTACAGGTACGATGCGTAACAGAGGTGTCTGAGCATCGCCGGTTATATAATTTTCACATATATTTGTATATACGAATAGTTTATCAGGAAGCGATAGCGATAAATTAGCAGGATAATTTGCGATAAATACCGATTGTTTATGAATATCCATAATTTTTCCGGGTTCGAAACCCAAAGCTTTAGAAAGTTTATCATCAAGACATATAAGATGTGGAAGTATACACTTATCTACAACGCAGCTATCAGATACTCGTTTCAAGCTCACAATCCCACCAATATCCTCATTATATTCAAGGTAGATATGATCTTTGAATACATCCGTTTTATTAATGGTGTCGATTAGTGCTTTCACACTGACGTAGAGCCCAGCAGGAATTATAACTTTGTGAGTTTTCGGATGCTTAGTATATTTTCGCGTGACGGTATCAGTAGTATTATCTTGCGGGGTAGTCGTCTGTGAGGTAGCTAGCTTTTTCACAGCGTGTTGTGGTATAGAATCTAAAGTAGATTCTGTGTCTAGCGGAAGTGTAGAAGGACTCAGTGATATGATAGTCTTTTTTGGGTTACGGTTATTGTTAATCTTAACACACTGATATAGGTTACTAAGAGCTGTTATTGGAGGCGTCCCACCATCAGCTTTATTTATCTCATCTACATGCAGAAACGTACGGGGAAATTGAATTTCTGTTAAGGCTACAGCCCATTCTCCAGGCATCTTCAATTGCTTTGGAAGCTGTGTTATATAGTGCGTAACCGTATTATCGGGGTAGTACTTCATACTACTGTTACTCGGTAGCACAAGATAAAATTGATCTCTCATTTTTTTAGTTGCACTACTACTACTACTACTTGTTCACTATATTTGTTGCGGGGATCCAGGAATTAAATTTTTCGGGGTATCCTCTCCAGCTAACAAAATATTGTTTATTACGGCCTTTCCCTTTAGTCTTGATGATTTTCTCAATTAAAAATTCTTCCGTATCAATTTCCTTTTCTACAAAGCTTAATTCTTCTTCATAGAAAAAAACCGTCGATTTCTTCGTCGTTCAAATCAACCAGTTCGTATATTGGCGGCTGTCTATTTGTAATAATTTTGCGAATCTTAAATATTTCTTCGCACCAGCGAGCTTCGTAACCTTTCTCGAACGCAGACTTTGCTTTACTGATGCGTACAAGCTCGCCAACCTTGTATTTAGGCACTTTATGACACAGCTTGTATCGTTTCACCATATTTGCGCGTGCGATCGCCGCATTGTACAGCGTCACGGCTGCCGGTTGCATCTTGATAGTAGAGTGTTTTGTATCGTTGTAAGCTTGGACTATAGATTGTAATACAGCAACATAGCGCCGTGTATTTTTATGTGTAAAATATCGCCACATCCGCTCCTTTAATGTTCTGTTGAAACGTTCTACAATAGCTGCTTTAATATCGGGGTTTCGGGCCACTCGAAAATGTATTCCACGGTTCTTCAAAAATCGCTGCAAAACGCTACCGACAAATTCTTTGCCTCGATCTGTCTGTAGCCATACAGGCGCTCGACCACTGCTTCGAGAGAGTATTCGTTTGAACCCTTCTGTAGTTTCTGCACAAGTTTTATCGCGCAGCGTCTCAACCCATGCATACTTGCTGAGAACATCGATAACCACTAAAAGATAAACAGAGCCATCATTTTCATCTTTAAGAGAGCGCAGATCAACGAGATCAGCTTCCCACACGTCATCGATATTATCGACGGCGTAGTGTCGACGCGGAAATCGTCGTCGTATAGGTCTGTGAAGTGTATAAGCATCCTGTGTTCTCAGCCAGTTAGTCACATCCTCCCGAGGAATTTTCTCTTTATCAGCCGCATGAATTAGATTTGGGGCTCCGGCGTAACCAGCGTGATGCTTCGGATCATAATAAAACTTCTTTAATATATCCATTCTATTTTTATTGCAGTTTCAATGTTTTCCACGATCGTATTGAGTCACTAGTAGGAGTTCGGCGTCTGTTGCCTGATAAATTTAAGCTATTCTGACTTGTATCCGGTGTATTGGGATTTGACTTTGCCAAGTTACGTCTAGAATTTAGAGGTGTGTTGAGATTCAGACTCTCATACAATAGGCTTGTATTGCCGATAAATTCACGAGGGATCCCTAAACGCCGGAGTTCATTTCCAAATTGCTCACGACCAATAGCCCGCACAGTTTTTCTATGGCGCATAGTATCATTTACAAGATCTATAATGTTCGATTCTTTTACTGGTTCACCGTTGATATGAACCAATCCCGATTTATCCCACGTTAGAGTGGTGTTGGAGCTGGCATGCAAATGATTCAATAACTGCTCCGCTTGTCTTCCGCATATGTTTTTGGTACACTAGCCACAATAACCTCATCAGATATCTTCTCAGCTTCAGTAGTTGATTGTGCAGCTTCCTCAGGTATTTGCTCGGCAGGCTTACCGCTTACCGAAGAGGTTGTGATAATTTTAGGTCGCCTCTCCTCGTCGACAAAAAATTGGTGGCGTTGTATAACTTGCTGGTAAAGTTTCCATTTTTCACGTTGGTTCGTCGCTGTCACTGAGCGCAGTATATCATCCATTTCGGCATCGAGTCTACTGAGTGTCGTGCCTGGTGTTTGAACTGAGCGCGTTTGCTCTATCTGCTCGCGCGACGGCATGACAGCATCTTGAGGCACTAAAACCATTTTCTTTGCGTGCTGCATCTTATCAACTACGTGTAAAAATATTAGACAGCACAGTGCCTATGATTGGGAGAAGAAGAGGTAGTATGAATCCACTTCCCTTTTGCACAATTACACGTTTTTTCGTCTTCCAACTACCAGTTTTATTTACGAGGCGGCGTAAAATTTTTTTATATTTGGACAATTTTATTCGTTCACTCTTTTTCAGCGGGAGTGCACCATTCAATGTATTTAACGCGCAATCACAAATACATCGAACGCCGTTTCGATCTATCTTATGTAACAATGAATCGCGCTGATGTTTCTCCAGATGGCATAGAGCATGCAGTAAGATTATATTCTTCTTCCCAAGTGAAGCCTTAGCCGTTGTTGTTGGAGCCATAGCAGAGACTCGAATGATGCTCAAACACTCCGTACTGCTTATTTATACTTGATAAATTAGCGAGAGCTAGATCTTCGTTTTGGTACATACACAAAATTATGAGTATCATCCGGAAAAATGCAGGTGCGGAATCGACAATTATCAGGGGTGGACTGTTTCAAATCTAGAAGCAAATAACCGTGCGGTTTCGAAGTTGCATCGTGATAAGCTTCTTGTAAAAATTTTGGATCTTCGGGGTAAATTTGACGTGCCAGATGCGAAATTTGTGCGCGATCACGAAGATTTTTAAAAGCTACGATATAATTTGTATTAAGGGAAATATCCCGCTGCCCACGACCTTGGTGAAAAATATTTTGCGTTATAAAAATCACGCTAATATTTTTATGGTGACTCCCCTTAGTAAATAAGTCTACAATTTCACCATTTGAAGACTCGCGTATTAGGTCGTCAATAATTAAAAGTTTTGGCCTACGATCCCCTGCAATATCTGAACTTTGGGGTAGTCCTTCCAAAAATTCGATATTTTTAGAATAATCGGCATACCCGTGCTGCCATTCCGAACAATAAAAAAGAGTGCGAGCAAACTCTACGTCAGCCATGTTCGAAATATATTTTAAAAACTTTTTTACAAAACATGTTTTACCACACCCAGTAGGACCGGCGATTATGGATGTCCACGGGTGCTTCCAGCGCGGATCCATACCAGCTAATGAGCGGAACGAGGCTTATGAGGGGTATTAAATATACGGAGATTACACACAACACAAGATTTATTTGATACATAAGTTTAAAAATTAAAAATTAAAAATTAAAAATTAAAAATTAAAAATTAAAAATTAAAAATTAAAAATTAAAAATTAAAAATTAAAAATTAAAAATTAAAAATTAAAAATTAAAAATTAAAAATTAAAAATTAAAAATTAAAAATTAAAAATTAAAAATTAAAAATTAAAAATTAAAAATTAAAAATTAAAAATTAAAAATTAAAAATTAAAAATTAAAAATTAAAAATTAAAAATTAAAAATCAAAAATTAAAAATTAAAAATTAAAAATTAAAAATTAATTGTATTAGAAGGAGTCTGTGCGGTATCCAGAGTCTGCCTCCAAGTCGGCCCACAAAGCATCTACAACACTATCGTTTAGCATGGCGATCGACGGATTCAGCTCTGAAACTAATACAAAAAAAGTTACAATAAATAAAAGCGAATAAAATATTAGAATTATGTTCCTAATACTATCCATTGCGGACGCCCGCTGCCATTACCACAGCCGCCGCCGCCGCCGCGCATGCAAAGCTACATACGAAATAAGCTCCTTCTGTATGTAGCACCGGTCTACACTGTAAATAATGAGCTACTCTTTACAGTGTATAGTCGCGGTTATACATATGGCTGATAAGCTTGTTCGCAAGGAGGTCGTACAATGGGGTAGGAGAAGCAAAATCAGTTTTTCACGATTTACAAGAAAAAACATTTTTCTTAAAAAATATTATGAACCAATATATACATTATACATTAACCTAATACAGCAAATATATATATATATATATATTGTGACGTGATTTTTGGATCACCGTCACAAAAATACAAATAGATTCACGTTTTACGGATACGGCTATCGATTTAGTTCGGTTAGCCCGTTACAGTTCCCGATTTACTGCTCCTCGGCTGTCCAGGTACCGTCCAGCTCTCGTTTAAGTAAAGTTCGTTAAGGTCACGATCCAGTGTAGACTTTACTGATGAGCTTGGGTGTGGGATAAGCTTGAAGATAAGATCAAAAGATTCAGTTCAGGTCGGAATCCTCGAATCTATTCGGTGGAGAGAATCTCGAAGCAACGAGAAACACGAATAGAGGAGAGACCGACGAGATCTCGTCGCGAATACGTCAAAGTCCGGTGCAAACCCGGCACTCTGTTTAGGTGATAACGCAGGACGTTGTAGAACAGGCGGAGGTTTAAGTACGGTCCGGGCAAGGTCGGAACACCTTGTGCTGTGTTTTAGTTAAGAGAGAGAGAGCCTTGTTTTCACGTCCTGAGTTAGGAGTAACGATCGCGACGAATCTCAAAAATTACCGCGTTACGGTTTCGGTTCCCGCTTAAGTGACGCTCTGGAAATAGTTTGAGAGGGCAGTAGCTATCGGCCAAGGATTTCGCGATAGTCATAACGCTTCCTTAGAATATCGTCGTAGGCTAATCAGTCTGCCGAGAGTCGTCCTCGAGGCAACTCGGACCTCTCGCGCGACCGGTGTTTACGTTTGGGCTATTGTCTCGCGCGCTGAGTCGTTCGCTCTCGCTCGCGCTGCCGTAGACTCCGGCTACCGCTCTCGCTCCGGTTCGCGTATCTCGCTCGCGCTACCTGTCACTTGGTATGTTCGGTAGTTGACTCGTGTGCGCGGTGTTTCGTGTGGATTCGGTTCCGATTTTCTACCGATTTTTCTGTGATCGAGAAGCGTTCTTGGGAATGCCCTTGAGGTGCAGTGATTGTGTACGAGTTCTCGAGGCATCAGGTGATGCAGTTCCCGCCACTTTATTGGATTAAAAGTACGCTAATTCGGTGAGTCTATCGCTAAGATAAATTATTCGATCGCGTATCGAACCGTTCCCGTTACGCTCGCTCCGACCCCCCGGTCAGCTGAGCGCTTCCGATGCCCTCGTGTACAATTAGATCGGTCGCTCGCGATCTAATTGTACACCCTCGGCCAGGTGAAAACTATTGAGGTACGCGAGTTTGCTCTCTTCGGTTGTACACTCTACGGGCCAGCCGCTGGCCTCTTGCTTCACCTTAAGCCACAGATTTATATAATCTGCAAAAAGACCTTTACGCGCGTTGTCCCGATCATATTGCGCAACCTCGTACTGCCAGATTTCGCTTATAGCCAGGATTTTATAACCCTTTGAGACAGTCTTCTGGAGCTCGCACGATACCCAGGTACCCTCGAAAGCTCGGTCAATCTCGTTCTCATGAGGACAAGCTTCCTGACACATGTCTTCGCAGCATTTTCGACATAACACAAACATTAGACGATTATGCATGCGTACTGGTAGCACAGGATGGTAGAGATTACGAGGTGGTAACACTGTGCATCGGACGAGTCTTTCGACGCTGTCTAAATTGTTACTTGGCCCAACGATCTCGCGACAGGTATCGGCCGTGTATACGGTGGGATGACCGATTGGAAAGCGACCGTACTTACAGATGTACGGATAAAGTGAGCAAACGTCTGCATAGTGAAGTTTTTCACTACCGCTAACTTCGTAATATCTGCGAGTGTTTCCCGTACGACCACCGAAGAACGCATCGCGAGGATTCAAGGGCTGATCTATTAGAACCGGATGTCCATTTACGACAGCGTTGATCTCCGGAATTCTACTCTTGAGTTGGATATATTCACACTCCCAGATCTCGTGAAGCGTGTATCCGAGAGTTCTTATACGCGCCGAGGTGTTTAAAGTGCGCATGTAACGATCGTTAAGCGTGCATCCATACCACTCCTCTTCGCGTTTACGAGGATCGGTATAACACTTGTCGCAACCATGGAAAAAGCAGCCATGAAATTGCAGAACGTGCTCGATACCGTCATCCGTTCTGATGTAGCCGTCTACGCGTGTGCCATCGACTAATTTACGCTCCCGTCCGCGACCGGCGTGTTCGATGTGTCGACCATAGAGATGCTCCTGCCACAGCAGCCACTCTATAGCGACCTCGGATTGCTTATCGGATCGTCGATATCCATTCCGAGGCAAAACCGAGATTTTATTTTTTTCCAAAAAGTTTCGTCTGAAAACTTTGTTACACGCTGAGGCAATTGTAACGGCCTCACTGAACGGACATACGTCGCCTTTCACGATAAAGATTCTACGAAACGCTGCGCAGGCTTTCCTAAGAATCGTTACATCGGTTTGACAGTAGCTGACGATCTCTTTCTGAAAATCAAATACGTATCCAGAAGTCGCAGTTTTCGTATGCCAGTCAATCAGAGTTTTTCGTTCTGACACTGACATTGTGTCGGGAGAGTAAGCACTGAGGGGAGGGAGCGGTCCTCTGTACTCTTGATTAGCTAGCGTATTAAACATGTGCGGGAAAGTGCCCTTAAAAAGATTTTCTCCTAAGCCGAAGGCTTTTGGGAGTTTGTTAAGTGGCATATGAAAGTAGTTAAGACTGTCGATAAACTTTACTGTATCGAGTCGCATCTCCATTATACTAGTACCGGTGGTGATTAATTTTGGTGTTAGATGCTTCTCTTCAACGATATACTTCAAAATAAACTGGGCATCGAAAGCTTTAGCATTATGCGCGATGCAGATGACTCGATTGACTAAGGGTCTCTTTTTTAAAACAAACTCTACAAAATCAGCCAAGGGGTTTTCTCGAAAATTTTTTTCACCGTCCTCCCTGCAGAGTGTACAATCCCACGCATCGTCAGTCTTGTCGATGCACTGTGTGCAACGCTGCTGACTGACACACAAATTGACCTCGTGTATATACGAGTCTGTCACTCCTTCAATTTCTTGTTCCTGCCGCGTTTCAAAATCGTAAAAGATGAACAGATCTGGCCGTTCGGCTCTTTTCGCAGGACGCAGTGGTGGCATGAAACACTCGTGGTTTTCAGGGCGCTTCTCTTTGCATGTTCTGCAATAGAACATGCCACACTCGTGTTTCGGGCTGTCTTTCTTGTAGACTTGTCGTAAACAAGTTCGGCACGTCTGCAGCATGTTACACAAACGCGATTGTGCTCCATGTGATCCGACCGCTTTATGCCGGGCGAAACATTCGTTTCCACGGAAGAAGCGTAAGCATTCCTCGCAACGAATTTTTGCTACGTCTGATTCGCACGGCGGGCTGGTCATACAGCAAGGACACTTTTGTCCACACTGATGACCTGTAGCTCGATTGTATGCTACGCCACACGGTGTACAAAAGAAAGATCTGCCGGCAGCTACGGGGAGTTTCAAAATAAGCCCATAGTGATGGGCCCTGCTGTCGTGCACTAAATATATATTGTGCAAAACTTTTGGCAGCCTGCGTAGGACGATATCTGTACCATTAAAAAATGGTGGCTCGTTACTGCCGAATGAATCGCGATCGAATATAATTAATGCTATACCATCAGATGCGAGTACTTGCTGAAATGCTTGCATCTCTGGTATACCACAACCAGTTTCTGGCACGTTTATTCCGGCGGCGTACACCAGCTCCTCTGCTAAGTTTTTCTGGAGTGTTGTGCCGCAGAAACTCGGTTAGCTACTCCGGGTTCTGTGCCCGAGCCGTGAGCTCGAATGTTCGGGATATATCCAGTAAAGGGTTAGAACCCACGAGAATGAATGCACAATTTAATAAAAGGTCTTTATTAGGTTATTGAATATTTACCAATCTCGGTACACCCCGTAGCGAGCCACTCGCTAATCACATTTATCTCGGCTATGAAATATAATGTATTGTAATCAACCGTACCGTATCCTGAGTTCTGATCAGACTGCCGAGTACCTGCTCTCGATCCTCTATATACTCATCGAGAGCACGTATGTCAGCTTAATATCTAGCGCAAGTTTATGGTTTACTTTAATCTTATAAACAAATATCTTTCCAAATCCTCGCTTTTCTGCGGGCGAGATTTGGAGCATATTTTACATTTCCCAATAATTGCCTCGGTACTCGAGCCGATGCTCCAGTTACCGAGTCACTCGCGGTGGCCTAACTGCTGTGTCAGCGGTGTCCGGTGACGCGCTCGGCGCTCGATGTACGCTCGACGCGTGCCGTTGCGTACCTTGATTATCTCGCAACCGGTGTCCCGAAATAATATCTTACTATGCCAGCCGGGGTACAACATTCCTCCCCCCTAAAAAGAAAAGAAATTAATTTAATTTCTTTTCGCTCGTCTCCGGCGAGCTTTATTTTTACAATCCCTCGTGTACCCCGTGCTTGGTATTACACGCAACTATTCACATCTTCTGGTTTTCTTTTTCCCGGTTTGCTTAATCGTATTTATGTTCTTCAAAAATAATCTGGCTTTTCGACCATTGGTTATTTACCACAATTAGCACCGTCTCAAGTCCACACACACCAACGTGCACTTGTATATAAATATATATATAATAAATTTTTTCCCTTAAAAAAAACTCCCATTCTAAAAAATATTCTTCCACAATGTATTTTCCCCACAATAAGGGCTACTCCACTATACTAGAAAATCCCCCATACATGGGTTTTCCCAAACTAAGTTTCATCCCCATAACAATAAAACTTCCTCGCGACTCATTTCCTATCATTCCTTTCCGCTTTCCACCGGAGGATGCACACGACGTTGTCCGAGGATGAGCCGGTTACCGCCTTGGTGGTCCGTCCTGGTTCGGCTGGTCGATTTAGCCCGAACGCGAAGGAGGTTGTGTCCGACCAGACCCCTGGTCCGGAGGTCAGATTGCAAAGGCCTGGATGCGAAATCGCCCGACGCCACCGGCGCCACCCCTGGTGGGTTTCCCTACGCGATGTCCACGTTTCACGTTGGCGCCCTTTCGCTTCCGTTCCCGACCGTCTTCTCGAGGTTATTGCCGTGCTCGGCGACGGTTGTCTGCCGAGGAGCACGTTGCTCATGCCGTCGCTTGCTGGTTCCTCCGTTGCGCCATCCCTTAATTCAGGGTCAATGGTGCTTCATACCGCCGGTTGCCAACCTCGTGCCGGATCGACTTTTTGCTGTATCGACTTTCCCTGGCGTCTCGCCGCTCACAGACCTGTCGTGACGATGAGTCATTGCCCTGGCTATGGTCTTTTATGAGGGAATTTGGTTTTCCCGTTCCCTCTGTCCCTTCTTTTCCCGGGTAGCGTCCCCTCGACCTTGGTTCCGGTCGTCGTCTCGTGTGGACTTCCGGGGGTTTTCCCTCCTTTACTTTAAGCTGTCCTCACCCTCTTCCTAGTCTTCACGTACGAAGAAATTCATGACCCTTTTTTTTCCCTGTATAAACGTCACACATTCCCCAACTTCGACCGCTGCTACGCGAGTTATGATTATTTTTTTTTTTTTTCCCCTTCTTCAATTTACAATTCCGAGACTCGTGCATCCCTATCCTTGTACAGAACACATATCGTATTCAATGAGTCTTTACCTTTGAAAGGGTTGATTTCCTTTAAATTTTTAAATTTTTAAATTTTAATATTTAATTGTTCCGTTCCATCCGTGGGTGAAGCGATATCCCGCAGCGAGATTCCAACTCCGCGGGATCGGATTTCTGCCGCGTCGACTCCTGTGAGCGGTGCACGCTGTCCGGCGGCACCGAGCCATTGGCCTGGCCGTCGCATATCTTAGCGTTGCTGTTCCTAACCTACCGCACCCCTGACATGCGATGTATCCGCACTGCTCTTTCTTCGGGTTTTTCTTTTTACCCCCGTTTATTTCCTTTATTATTCTTCCCCTTATTATTCTACTCACTCTTGCTTGCCACAATAATTATTTTCCCTTTTTATCCTCCTCCCGTGGGGTTTTCCCCCCCACACCGGGATACAGTTTTATTATTTTCCCCCTTAACGGGAGAAAATTTTAACCGGGTCGTTTTACCCCCAATGAATTTTTTTTTTTTACCTTTCACTCCGACTATTATTCGTCTGCACTGATCCTCTTCCCGACAGTCTCCGCGACGGATTTTTTTCCCCAGCTGCTCGGTGTTCTTCTTTTGTTCCATGTTGTTCTCGCCGGCAGATCTTCCCGTGGCTGGACTCGCGCTGTTTATGAATAGGGTGCTCTTTCGCCCTATTTATAGGGAAAAATTCCCTCTCCCGGCGAGGCCCTGTCGTAGGCGGTGACTGTGTATGCCGTTGCTTGAAATTCCCCTACAGTCCCTTCCTGTCCCGGTGATGCGGGCATCCCTTCGCTCCTTTGCTCGTTCTGCCGGCCCCCATTATTGTCATTATCTTTGGTCTGCCTGTTGTCCCGCTTACGTGCCCGGCAATCTTTCCAGAGATGCCCAGTGCTCTTACAGTAATTGCACGTAATGCTCGCCGTATGAACGTCCCTAGAAGTCGGTACGGGGAGACTAACGCGGGCCCCCTGCCGACAGTCCTTGGCCACGTGGCCGGGTTTCCCACATGTATAGCAGGTGCGTGCCTCCTCCTTGACTACGCCGTGTGACCGCCGCGGGTTTCCACCCCCCAGACTGGGTCTTGCCGAGTCCTGACTGCCTGGGTGCCCTTTCGTCATTTTCTCGACCTCTATAGCCCCCACGATTGCATCGTGCAGGCTCGAATAATTACGTGATCGCACGAGGGTCTGTAATTCCTTATTCAGGCCGACTTCGAAATTCATCTGCGCGGTTTTCCGAAAGGCATTCCCGAAGTAGCGAGCCCCTGCTGCATCGACTCCCTCACACAACTTCTCAATTAATTCCACCGTCAGATTTTCGACCCGGGTGGCGTAGGTTGAGACGTTCTCTGTTGGTTCCTGTTTCAGGATGCTGAACTGGTATTGCAGAGAGGCGAGGGACTCTCGTTTCCCATAAAGTGCCTCCAATTCTGTCCGTAAATCCCGCAGGGTTACGATAGTTTTGTGCCTCATTTCCCGCGTTGCTCAATCCTCCAGTTTGCTGCTCCGGATGAGCGTAAGGAGAGTAGACCGCTGCTCGGGAAGAACCAAACCCCATACTGCTTCACACGATAAAATAAAACCGTCGAGCTTCGTGGGATCGTTCCCGTCGAAGGTTTTAATATTTCGCAGGGCGGCGGGTATATCCAAATACACCGGTACCGCCCTAATCTGGGTCGATACCCGGGTTTGTCGCCGAGATGGTGACGGCCGCCGCGGCGGGGTTACCCCTCCCCGTTGTGGCCCACGGGACTCCAGAATGTGGTCCCTCATGGTTTCCTCTAAGGCCAGGAGACGTTCGACCATGGAATCAGCATCCATCGGTGGTGCTGCCTGGGACCGGTTGCGAGCTTCCTTCAGCTGCCCCTCGAGTTCACTTATTCTCCCCTGCATCTGTGCGATGGTATGTACCGTCTCGTCCTCAGGGCCTGGCTGACTCTCATTTCCTCCCCGGGATTCCCTGTTGTCCTCGTGCGTGTCCTCCTGTTCGGCGAATAGGGTTCTTCGGGTAGCCCTCAGGGCAGGTTTGAGCGGAATACTATTGCCTCCCCCGTGTTCGCCGTTCCCGCCGATAGCCCTGTGCCCGACTTGGCCTCGTAATGAGCGCGCCATTCGGGAGATTTCCTGGGACACCATGGCCGGCGTGACCTCATCCGGTCGGCGCTCGAACATCTGCACGTCGATGCCCTCCCAGCCGGTTCCCCTCTGGGTGTTTACCCCCTACAGCGGGTTTGGCGAATTTCCCCGTCCTTCCTCGTTACCCTCGACCGACTGTTCCCCCAGCACCTCCCGTGCCCGGCTCGCAATGTCGGCCAATGCGCTTTGGACGCCCGCGACGACGCCCAATGCTTCCTCCCCCGTGCTTGGGGTTCCCCCGCGCTGCCCTGACCCTGGTGGTCTCCGCGGTAAGTCGTGCTCACTCATCTTCTTGCTTGCTCGTTTAACCTTTCAAACTGTTGGACTCTTCTCCGTCCCTTATCTATCTCCAGGTTTGTTCCCTTTTTGCTCAGCTTTTCAACCCTGGGTTACTCTTCCGTTGCCCACCGGTAGCGTCCTACCGGTCTTGGCAAAAATCTTCCGCGTCCGCACGCGCTTTCAATCTACACTCAGTGATGGGGCCACCTCCAGTGTTTCTACCCTCTATCACCACAGGATGCCCTTCAACTCTTACGTGACCCTCTTGGTCCCGGGCTTCCCAACGGTTTACGTCCCCCTCAATGAGGACGCCCTTCGAGGATCCTGCAGCGATCCGCGAAGGCTACGGTTGATTACTTCCGCCGAACACTTGTCGACCCTGGTTCGCGGCACTTTCTTCTCCCTCAATTGGGGTACACAGGTCACCGTACGATTTGGTAAATATTGTTTTTTTTTTTGTTGTTCAATTCTCTCTGGGTATCCCACCGCTGCCACCAATGTTGTGCCGCAGAAACTCGGTTAGCTACTCCGGGTTCTGTGCCCGAGCCGTGAGCTCGAATGTTCGGGATATATCCAGTAAAGGGTTAGAACCCACGAGAATGAATGCACAATTCAATAAAAGGTCTTTATTAGGTTATTGAATATTTACCAATCTCGGTACACCCCGTAGCGAGCCACTCGCTAATCACATTTATCTCGGTTATGAAATATAATGTATTGTAATCAACCGTACCGTATCCTGAGTTCTGATCAGACTGCCGAGTACCTGCTCTCGATCCTCTATATACTCATCGAGAGCACGTATGTCAGCTTAATATCTAGCGTAAGTTTATGTTTTACCACAATACTAAATTAACCCCTGCGGGAGGCTCGCGGACCTTAACACTCATGACGGTACCCTGACTCTTAAATTTAACGAATCTGCGACGGGTTTCAACACGATGAATGATCTTGGACTCACCGGACAGTGGAGTTGCAGAATCTCGGAGAAACGCCGAGAATGTTGGCGAAACCTCCCCCGATGGACCAGGCTCTGCTGGCTGTGGCGACGCTGTTGCCTGTCGCGAGGGTCCAGCGATCGGTTCGTCGGTCAAGCCCCGTCCAATTTGCGTCGAGGTTGTCACAGGCTGCGAGGGTGGCACAAATTCGCCGATCTCGTCAAGCTCATCCTCTTCGCCATGGTCCTCGGTAGCCGCTGCCTCGGGCACAGCAGGTGTCTCTGCTGCCATCGACTCCTCGGCTATCGACAGATTCAGGGTGGCGTTCAGCAGGTCGAGATCGTCGTTGCCATCCTCGAAAATCATGGAGTCTGGAAAAAATTGATATATATATATATGTACATTTTAATTATTATTATTTTTTAAATTATTGATAATATATGCCATATAAAGCACGTTCGTACCTTCTCCAGGAGGAGGAGGAGGAGGAGATTGACTCCTCATAGCCGCAACCTGGGCAAATTCGTCTGTGGAGCCCGATGTGTTCCACACAACATCTTCAAACGCCTCGGCGGTAGAGGGGCCAGCTTGGTGGACGAGTGGCGCCTCCCTTTCGGCTATCTCGGTCTCCTTCCGAGCGTCTGAAATTAATAATTATAATTTAGTGGAAAATCGTGGAGTCTGGAAAAGTTATATATATATATACAGTTTAATAATTATTTTTTTTAAATTTTAATTATTGATAATATATAACATATAAAACATCTTCGTACCTGCGGCAGGAGGAGGAGGAGGTGAATGACTCCTCATAGTCGCGACCCGGGCGAAGTCGTCTGGGGAGTCAGAGGTGTCCCATATGTCATCTTCAAATGCCTGGGCGTTAGAGAGGCCAGCTTGGTGGGCGAGCACCGCCTCTCTTTCGGCTATCTCGGCCTCCATCCGAGCATCTGAAATTAATTTTTAACATCGACTATAAACTCTAGAATCAGAACTGTTTCTATTAAGGAATTATTTTACAACTTACGGAAACCGGCGACTTCCGTGCGGAGAGCTGCAGCATCCCTCGATGAACGCTGCGCTGATTTTTCGACCACAGTAAAAACTATTTGTAAAATTTCAAAACTCGCGCTGAATTTTCCAGCGTTATACATTCTAATAATCGTTTTCAAAGGGATGTAGCCCAGTAGACACTTGAAACGACCGATAAGGGTATCATGCCGCATACACTTTAACGCTCTATCACTAGAGCGTTTCAACACGTTTTCAGCGGCCGGCGGGGAGTTTTCCCCCAGCACTATAACCACCTCACGAACAATACCACGGACCACTGCGTCGGCCATTTTTATGTAGACTGTTAAAAATTCACTAACGGAAAATGCTGCGAAGGTGTCAGCTCGAAAGTCTACACGAAATAATGCACATTTCTGTAAAACTCGCAAACTTATAGTTTTCCTCCCCACTCATCTACAATAACCCGAGAACTGTCACTGGTTAGTTAAAAACTATCCTTTTCTAATTTTTTCTGACATTCCGAAAGACTAGGTAAAAAAAAACCCTTCGGACTACGTACTATAAAAATAGTACTCGAACGGTGCGAGCTAGCGAGTATCCCATGCTTGAGTGTTTTATGGCAGCTACGCGGCGTCTTAACAGGCGCGGAACCCTCCGGCGTTGTAAAGGCTAGAGCGTCTCATTGTACCCTGTGCCTATCATTTTACTTTCTTTTTCATTTAATTTTCCTCACGGCAGAAGTTTGTCCTCGTCTTTCAACGCTTGACCATCGAGTGTTACAAATAGCTGTAAATTTTCAGTTTTTTCCTCAAGCGTTTGTGTATTGACACGCCTGTATTGGAATGCACCAATCTTGGGAAGAGTTATGTCACTCCGGAAAAGGCTAGCGAAAGAGCGATTCGTCGCGGGTGGTCTACACAGCCTCCAAAGCCCAATGCAGCGCGCGCACCCCCACCTGAGACAACAGCATTCCTGAGGCGTGTCTTCATCCCTTCTCCCGGAAAATTGCATCACTTTCTCCGGCTCTAAACCCGAGTGTGTCTTCACTCCCGAGTCATTACGTCCCCACGACTTGGTCAGTTTAGCCTCGCTCTCTCAAATATCCTCCAAAAACATAGTGAGAAAAAAAAATGGAAAATTTTACCGACGTTGTGAAGGCAACCCAGAAAAAATTATTGGCATCGGGAATACTTTCTCCGTCTTCCGTTGTAAATTCTACGGCGAAGCCCAAGTCGAAGCGAGTTCGCGGAGAAGACAATACGCTTGACCCTGTAACTGGCTGGCAGCCTTTGAGCAAGGCAATGTTATTATCCACAACATACAGCCTGAATACCTCGGGTAGTAGGATGGTCACGGTGGGACTTGAGCTAGTAAACGGACACGACTTCGAGGTGGCAATAAAATTCTCCGGCCGTCACGCGGCAGGGATTTCCCTCAACGCCGTCGAGTGGCATCAACTCTGCGAGCGGATGACAATTATCACCCCGTGGTTCAATGCAGAAAAAGGCTCTGCCAACAATCGAGCTCCGAATATGAATCCGCTTGACCGCCAGAAAATAAGTTTTACGACGGCTTACAACGAAAAAGCTATTTTATTGGAAATAAAAGACTCAGCGAAGAAAAACTTTGGTGCCGAAGAAACACAAAATCAGCGGAACAAAAGACCCAAGAATACGTACCCCGAGGGTATTCTCTTCCAAAAAACAACGTACAAGGGACTCGTTATGCTGAGTAAATGCATATATCATAGAATTCATTTACTTAAAAACGAACTTGAGCTCGTGAGAGAGATCAGAGATATTATTGTTGAGGAAATTAGTTGTGAGACTCCGATACAGGACTGGAATAGTGCTACAAGAGAAAAAGTCTCGTCAATCGCGTTCAAATATATGATGGATGAAGGCATAACTTTGGCCCTGAAAACCCGACCAGGTATCCACGGAGAAGATGAAGAAACGAACGACAAACGACAGTTGATCGCCAAAGAATTATTAGGCATTCATCATGAATACATTTTCCGTACAGTGGTGGCTCGTATAAATGAACTGCCTTAGAGATGAATTACCGAAGATTCACATGAATTATCAAGATTTATATACATAAAAATATACGCACAAAAAAAAATGTACACGTAGATATAAGGATAAAAATATTATTATACATAAAAAAAAACCTGTACAACTAAATTTAAGAATAAAAATGCAAACTTTATTGTAAACATTTTAAACAAAACTATTTTTTTTTTACTTACCTTCACTCATCCCTTTCATATATTTTCTAAATAAGCTGAAAAACATTTTTTTAAACATCTTTCCACGCGGGAATCGAACTTGCGCTCTCAAGGAAAACGCTACCTGCGTTCAGTACCTTAGACAGCTCGACCAAGCTAGCGCACGTAAAGCATCGAGCCACCCTCGAGAAACACCCTGCGCGCAAGAGACAGAGCGATGCGGCCCTACCTAACCCACTCTTGGAAAATCCAAGATGGCGCGAGTCACTGCTACGCCGTCACGAGCTGCCCCGCACGCTACAGCCAGTGCAACCCCCACCCTAATCACCCCCGCAACGCAGCTCGAGACAGAGCGATGCGGCCCTACCTAACCCACTCTTGGAAAATCCAAGATGGCGCGAGTCACTGCTACGCCGTCACGAGCTGCCCCGCACGCTACAGCCAGTGCAAACCCCACCCTAATCACCCCCGCGACGCAGCTCGAGACAGAGCCTTCGGGCCCCACCCGAGCTCCGGGGGGAGGAGGAGGAGGGGGAAGCCAGCGGACCCCCAGCTGACCAGCGCGTCATCACCCCCACCATCGCCGCCATCTTGAAAAAATCCCTATAGGTACTGACAGTTTGCATCCCCACCACAACCGCCGGCGGCCATCTTGAAAAAATCCCTATAGGTACTGTAGTCTACTGTCGTATTCTCTCCGGGAAGGATTCTGATCGTTAACGGGGATGGCCGAGTCGTCTTAAAATATTCCTTATATCGCTCTAATTCTTATCGCCTGTCACACACTCTCTACTCTCACACGCCTTGGCTCGAAGTAAAGACAGCCTCGCTGCTTCCGGCTTCTTCTTCGACCTTAGGGTCGGTCTTGTACTGGAGCGACGGTGTGGCGAGGTCTAGGGATGTGCACGAGACGTGTTCGAGCCTGTTCGAGTCATGCCCTGGCGACTCGGCACTGGCTCGAGATTAATATCGAGCTAACCAAGCTGCTCGGGACGTTCGGGACGTTCGGGACGTTCGGGACGTTCGGGACGTTCGGGACGTTCGGGACGCTCGGGACGCTCGGGACGCTCGGGACGCTCGGGACGCTCGGGACGCTCGGGACGCTCGGGACGCTCGGGACGCTCGGGACGCTCGGGACGCTCGGGACGCTCGGGACGCTCGGGACGCTCGGGACGCTCGGGACGCTCGGGACGCTCGGGACGCTCGGGACGCTCGGGACGCTCGGGACGCTCGGGACGCTCGGGACGCTCGGGACGCTCGGGACGCTCGGGACGCTCGGGACGCTCGGGACGCTCGGGACGCTCGGGACGCTCGGGACGCTCGGGACGCTCGGGACGCTCGGGACGCTCGGGACGCTCGGGACGCTCGGGACGCTCGGGACGCTCGGGACGTTCAGGACGTTTAAATAAATTTGATTTAAATAAATATTTATTTTAATCAAATAAATTATTTTTCAGGGTCCGAGCCTCTCAAGCATTTAGACAGGCGCTTGAGTTAGTCAGTCCCTTAATTTACTCACTCATTTGATTTAGTCAGTCGGTCGATTCAAATCGGGCTGGTGTCGCTGCCGGGTGGGTAAGATTTTTTCAATCAAAAACATTATATTCATGTATAAAAGCTGAAATAAAATTAAACGTGGGTTCTATGTTGTAAATAAATATTTATTTAAACTAAATAAATATTTATGTAAACCAAATAAATATTTATGTGATCCAGATAAATATTTATTTATGGGTGCCCATCAAATAAATTATTTTTCTGGTGCGAGCCTCTTAATCGTTTAGACAGGCGCTTGAATTAGTCGGTCGCTTAATTTAGTCACTTATTTGATTCAGTCAGTCGCTCGATTCAAATCGGGCTGGTGTCGCTGCCGGGTGGGTAAGATTTTTTTTATCAAAAGCACTAAATTCTTGTATAAAAACTGAAATAAAATTAAACCTAGGATACGAGACAATAATTGAGGTAGAACGTAACATTGCATACAATATTTTAGGTTCAATGTGCGTTCCAAATGGAAAATTGTTGCGTTTGAATTGGAAAAAAATTGAAAAAATTTGAGTTATAAGTATGTGAGAGTTTGAATCGAAAATAAGGAAAATATGTATTCAAAATGAAGATGAAGTTTGTTTTAGATACGAAGGGGTCGCGTGGTTTCAAAATTGACATTTTATGAAACGTACCGGGTAGCTTAACCTTAAGGTGTAACCATTGTACCTGACGGCTTAACCTTAAGGTGGATCTAAAGATCAACATAACCTCACAATATTCCGAACGTTTTTCTCCGAAACGGTTTTATATACAATAAAAACGAATTCTGGGGTTGACTGCGTATTTGATTAAGGATATATTACATTCCGAACCAAAAGATAAATTCGATAAAAATGTCAGTACTTCGCGTGATGCTAAAAATCTGAAAAAAACAGCACTATCAATGATGTCAAGACCTTTCATTTTGCATAACAAATAAAAAAAAATAAATAAAATGTTTTTAAAAAATCCAAGACCCTATTCTTTTCTCATTTTACATGAATTATTTGATTTTTTTAGAATTCATATTAATTTTTTCAAAATTTTCTTACATTTCCAATAAATTTGTTTTTCAAGAATTGATATATCGATCTAGAGGCACGATTTTTGGACACGCTTCCGTATCACGATTCCACAGTACACATAAAAAATATGGAGACGATTGTGCCAACAGTTCCGTAGTTATAGCCTTAATAAAAATTCAAAACGAAAAATTGAAAAGTGTAAGAAAATTTCGAACAAAATTATATTGCTTCTAGAAACTCAATGAATTAATGTGAAAAGAGAAAAAAAGGTGTACTGATTATTTATTGAACAATCGTTTTGGTTAGCAAATTTTTTTAATGACTTGTTGATAGTATCATTATGCAAAATCAATGATCTTGGCACCTTTAATACAGTTGATGTTTTTTTCAGATTTTTATACTGATAGGAAGTGTTCAAATTCTTACTGAATCTTACTTTTGGCTGGGAATGTACGCGTGATGCATCTTTAACGCATTGAACCCCAAAATTCGTTTTTTATTTTATAAAATCGTTTCGCAGAAAAAGGTTTTTGTAAGTTTAACTCTGTCTCTCTCGCACTCATACGTGTTTAACCTCTGCTTAAAATCGGGATATACGTTTGATTACAGTAGTAGTGTCGCTAGTGTTGAAAATACACAGTATAGTCCTTGCTACAGTTTTTGACTTCTTTCGCGACCGAAAAATAAATGGAGGATAATTCCTGTGACGGATCCACTGTCCCGAGTAGGTCAAATGATAATGAAGACTCCGATAGTATGAACGTTACTATGGCGATATCCGAGGCGACTGGACGAAGCAATATATGGAAATATTTCACGAAGGCTAATGGTAGTGCAAAGTGCAACCTCTGTCCGAAAGTTTTGAAGGCCACGACGAGCTCGACGACTTCATTTTGGCGACATTTGCGCCATGTCCATCCAAATGCGACGACACGTATGTCCTGTACTATTATTTATGGCACTCGGTGCGAAAACGGATGTTTTATGCACGCTCCGCGTGCACAAAACTTCCATTTTCACACCTCGTGAAGTAAAATTTCGTACGATACACGTGTGATAAAACTTCTTCTGACGCGTGTGATTGCAGCACGAGCCGAAGGCGAATGCTGCAAAGTCACACTCGTCAGAAGAAGTTTAAGTATCGTAAACTGCTATTTTGTAGTAAAAATTCCTTATTTGGCAATATCACCCTTACATCCCCTGCTTTGTACTTTTCGTGTTCTACAATTTGCACTCTTGCTTAATTTTATCTTTGACTTTATTTACCTTTAACGTAGCCGGAGAGGATGAAATCGCGGGATCGGCAACGCCGCTTGACCATAATTCGATGCGTGCAAAGGAAATAACGAAGTCAATTGCCGAAATGATCATCTGGGATCTCGAACCTTACAACATAGTAGAACACCGCGGTTTCCGTTCTTTAATAAGTAAGATCGAACCACAGTACGTGATGCCAGATCGGACGACGTTCTCACACAGTATAATCCCGAATATTTACGAGACGGAAAAGGATCGGATAAAACGAACAATCCTTCGTGATATTGAGGAAGGTGATTAGGACGAACAAATTATATACTTTGACCAAAGTCTATTGTAGCTTTGTTGACAGTAGCTCACCCGGTAGCGATTAAATTATTGAAAATTTAGCTTAGTCAGACGCGTTTTAATAATAATGGGAATAAATGAGTTGAAATTTCACTGGAATATTAATGTTGGACAGGCAACTGTTTCACAGCTATTATTATTCTGTACGATTTAAGAATTTCGCTTGTTTACTATACGATAGTATTCCAATTCTTTGAAGCGACATATAGTTTATCTCGTAAGAGTTATTATCATTAAATTCTCTGGCAACAAAGGTTAGAA
Source organism: Exephanes ischioxanthus (assembly GCA_958510785.1). Lineage (NCBI taxonomy): Eukaryota > Metazoa > Arthropoda > Insecta > Hymenoptera > Ichneumonidae > Exephanes > Exephanes ischioxanthus. The sequence continues at coordinate 27,628,942 of OY294017.1, read as the reverse complement.
AAAATACGAAGAATTTCTTGATCATACTTGAACGGTTCCCTCCGAGGACGTCATACAAAAATGACAACGTCACATTAAATTGTTTGAAAGATAAAATTCTTTACTAATATATGAAACAAATAACGCATGTCTCCGGTCCGCTAACCCGATACACAAATTTTGTTTATTTACACTATTGATTTTTTATCATTTATATCGTTAGGCGTTTCCGTGATAGCGTTGACCACTGACGGTTGGACGTCTCGAGCTATCGAAAGTTACATTTCGGTCACACTACATTATGTGACGAACGACTTCAAGCCGCGAAGGTTCACGTTGGCAATGGCGCACTTATCCGAAAATCATACAAGCAAAAACTTGCACGATATTATCGAAACGACCATTCGCGACTGGGGACTTGACAACGAAAAAATTTAATCGACATTTTTCACTACCGATAATGCAGCCAATATTGTCGCGGCGATACGTATGGGTAAGGGCTGGTTTAGAATTCCATGCTTTGCACATACCCTGCAACTCGCCGTGAAGGATATAGTAAAGGTGATCCTAACCGATTTTATTATCTTATTTTGAGATAGAAAGTCGTAATACTGTGATTATATCAGAAAGCTCTTATTTATTATATTGCACAATGCCAAAACGTTGTTCAGTATCTGAATATATTTTCTTATATTTCATCACTCATTATTCTGCAATACGATATCAACATATAAACAAACGTAATAGTAGTTAATAAATTATGACCATTTCATATGACATATTAATTGTACTTCTAAGGAGTCTGCGGCGTTCGGTACTCTATGTCGAAAAGCGCAAACGATCGTAACCTACTTTGCGCGGTCAACCTCGGGGCACGCGAAATTGGACGAAGCTCAAAAACACTTGATGCCGGACAGAAAAGCGCTTAAGCTTATTCAAAACGTCGACACTCGTTGGAACCGTCAATATGACATGTTCGCGAGGCTTTTGGCGTTGAGAAAGGCTCTAAGCGCTGTCCTGTGTGATAGAGGTATGTTTTTCTTGCGTCTCTTTTTTCTTGAGTCAGCCGAATTTTACCACCTTAACTTTTCCATGAGCGCCAATCGGAGCGCGAATAACCTGACGTCAAGATTTCAACATATATCGTGAAACACGAACACTTGTGTTAAAGAAACTGAACATTTAAATGTTTATATCGCCCTTTCATAATGTTCCTTTATTCGCAAGGCTTTTCCTATGAGAAAGTATTTTCGGTATTTTTGGCTTCCTCATACACTGTAAAAAAAATCTGTGTTAAAATTAATATACCGGTATCGGAAGTTCCATATGCATAAACTGTATATTAAATTTCATGAAGATTTATGTTTGATATTCATAGTAACGGTTATTAAAAAAATTACGATTCTCCGCAATATTCCTATAGTAGCGTATATGGATTTACTATTCCTATACGATATTTCTGTGACAAATGTATATGAAAATCTATGTGTTACTTTGTATTGTGTATTACCTTGCGTATTAAATTCCATGCACATCTCTCATTAATATTAAAATTGACTGCTTGTTGAAAACGTTTTACTGCTCGGTTATATTAATATATGAGAATGCTTGAAATTTACTATTCCCGTAGAGTAATTTTTAAAATAACGTGCATTGAACTTGACATGCAAACTCTAAGTTTTATGCCTTAACCGAATATTGAATTCCATTCACGTATCTTTCAATATTAAGAACAATGGTATTGAATTCCGAAATACTGATTTCCATTTTTTTTCAAACATATGTTCAGAACTTTAATACACGAAAATATAGCATTTTTTCAAACGTGTAGTTCAATTCTGGAACCATTATATGAAATGTGCCACACCGATGCTTAATGATTGTACAATTTTTGAATTTTACATTAGCCATATAGGAGTTAAAAAAAATTATGGACGTTTTTTAAGATTCAAATCGCATATTGGAATTCGAAAATGACAATTTTGTTAATTAAAAATATAGTTTCGGCACTGTAATATACAAAAATATATCATTTGAATAACACGCATACTGTAATTTGAGAAATGGTACTTGGAATGTGTTACACTGATGAATATCGATATTCAATTTCGTGTCTGTAATTTCATAAATCACTCTGGAAAATTAATACACTTTTGTATATTACATTGATCAAACAGGTTTTTAAAAAAAGGTTTTGGAAGTATTACAAAATTATGAAATATTTATTGAAATAATCGAATACAATAAAAGCTTTTGTGATTAGTTATTAGCGGCATCGATCTGGATTTCTTTCGTGAAAGTCTCGATGTCGTTTGCCAACTTGAAGACCTTTGCGTCGAAAGAAATGCTCTGCCTTTTCTTTCCCGCACGTTTGTTACCTTTCTTCGGGTTAAGGCCGAGGAATACTCTGTAATAAAATAAACCAAGTGGATTTTATTATTCAATACTTTCGCAAAGATCATCGTTCTTTTTTCCCCCATTGCTTCCCTATTGTTTAAGCGTGCATTTGTTAAGATTTTGCACAAAAATCATGTGATCCGTAGACTGATAGATAGGATCTCTTAGTCGTATCTACCAGTCTGGTATATTAAATTTCATGTATAATTGCGATGAAAAATTAATGTACAGTATATTAAAAACTTTAGAAATACTTTATTTTTGATAATTGTCTTTAAATTTTACTATAAAAGTACTTTAATTGCACTCTAAAAATCCATTGCTCTTTCATGAAAATTGTACATTAAATGTAATGTGCCGTTTTTGCGTAAAAAATTCCAAACCGGTGCATTAAATTATTATTATTTAAAAATAGTGCACACTTCTTTATATTAATTATTCGATTTTTGCTGCAAAGCCCTCGTACCTCTGAAGAAATTCCAAGGTTTTGCAAATTTTTTCCGGATATGCGTATCCGAATACGTAATACGCAACGATCACCGATAGCATTCCGTCGAACAGGCTTCGTGCACGAATTACGCAGTTGTCTACGATCACGATGTATGTCGCATTTCCATCATAGAATGACTGGCCTGTAAAAAATCATAATAAAATAATGACCCAACAGAAGCAATAATAAGCATTGAAAAAAAAAATTGGTTCGAATTATTTTAGTAATTGCAGCGACTATATCGTACCCTTAATGATGAGAATGGGCGTCGGTTCGACCGTCTTTTTCAATTCATTGTCATCGGTGATGTCCTAATTAAAACAATAATTCAAGAATATAATATAGTTTTTAAAGGTCATGAAACGAGGCGTGGCAAGTACGATGATGCGATACGGACTGTAGATACTCTATACAACAGATCCACTTCCTCCTTTAAATGATTCACGATGAGAGGAAAGATCACGGCCGTCGTGGGGATAATACTGCGTTCAGAAGTCATTGCTTGTTTAGATTCTTTTATAATATCTAGGCCCTTGATCGCCACGCGGCCCGCCGCGGTAGGTGTTTTCTTCGAATCGCGTTTTCGCTCTGTACGCCTGTACGTAGTTTTGAAAAATAACACCGTGATTTTTCCTTTTTCTTGGAGATAACTGTCCCATTCCACGTTAACCCGCTTTCCAACCAAACGACTAGCGTGGGCAATCAAGTACGGACTTTCTGTGAGATACGGCCAATCGCTGAGTAATTTCGACAGATCTCGACGTTTTGCATTTATCGCTAGTCTTTGGGTTGGATACGTGCCATCCATGTGCTCAAAAATGAGTGCTTCATCCGGCTCTTTATCGTCCGTGGATGCGTACAGTTGTACAAGCATTACACGTTTTTGCTCCTGTGATCCACTAGATTCAGTGTCCGGCAGTAGTGGCTGGTATTCTACGCATCCATATTCGTCTTTTTTACGAGATTCGTCGGGTTCCGGCTCGTTGTCGTCATCATCACTGTTTCCACCGTAGTGCACGATTGATTTCGCCACGTCGTGTTCGCCCTTATAATTTACACTATTGTAAATCTGTGCCCTGAGGAGTTCCCACCCGTCTCCCACGACTTCGCCGCTTATGCTGTCTCCAAAAGTCTTGGGATACTTAGCCGCAATATTCATTGCTATTCTCCCTGCAGCTTTTCTCGTGACGTCCTTCAGCTCGTATCTCATGTAATCTGCCAGTATCGATATCATAGCTCGTCTGTCTGATGGGATAGCGGGCAGTTCTTCATTGCAATAATCTTTCAATCGTTGCGGAAATCTATTCCAAACATTCTCTCCGATGCTTAATGGCAAGATAGGTACGTTCGCACTATTTTCGACTGCCACTGCGTCGAGAGTCTTGCGGTCTGTAATAGATAAATATTAAAGTATTACTAGGCATGACATACGTTAATTATTCTACTTGTGATAACTTATTCTTTATACAATCGTAAGTTCAATAAACAAGAATTTCGTATGCAACCCATGAATCGATACTAGAAGAATCTCGAATGTCGAATAATTACCATCGTTTGATTGTTGAGTTGAAGTGCGACTTTCCCATGCTTGTTCTGCAGCCAACAACATAAGAGTTACGGTGTTAGAGCCTTTTCCAATCTCTAAGAGCACCTCATCTTCGTCGACTTCGGTTCCATCTTCCTCCAAAACTATCTAAGTTGTATGAAATATGAACAATAACGAAATTTTTTGTTTGTTTTAACATTATCTACTAAAAAGCATATTACATATATGTATATATAAAGCCATGCAAAGGGAAATGAAGGATGTTGCATCATAAAACTAGTTGGTAGATGAAACGATCTATCCATCATATGAGGTATGATGAACTCTACTTGATATTTTCCCCTTGCCAATCATGCAATAGAAAAACGAAATGACAGTCTTATAAAAAAGAATATGTTTACAAGCTTTAAATTAATTTATTTCATACTTGATCAGCTGATATGTCTCTTGTACAAAGTCTCACAGAAATTGAAGTTCTAAATATTTAAGTAATTAAAAAAGCCTCATGTATCGTTTTCAATTACACTAATGTACTAACTAGCAAGCAATGATCCAACATTCTTAATTATAATGTATGGTAACAGTAAATAAATAAAAGGATTGGGTACTTTATATGATCCATCAGGTAGTTTCAGTTTTTCTCGCCCCTTGTCAATAATTTCTGTCAAATTGGTAGCAGTTACCAAAACCTTCTTCGTCCTGTCTGATGCAACAATTTTAAACACCGGCATGCTGTGGGAATTACATAAAAGAATTTCATGAACATTTGTAAGGATATAATAAAAACAGTATAGATACTTTTGCATGCTCAACCATTTTCAATGACACCGCGATGCCTGTATACAAATAAAATATAGATTTCGCACTCGACGAAATATGTCTCCAAATGCAAGATAGTGCACTAGAATATTAAGAAACCGGCGACAATGCATGCAATAGTGTTGTATGATACTAGAGCGATAAAACTTGTTCTGACAAGTGTAACTTTGCAGCACGAGTCGAAGACGTGTGCTGCAAATCTGCACAATCACACGAGTTCAGAAAAAGTTTTTCGCACGAGTATCGTACCACATTTTACTTCACGAGGTGTGAAAATTGGGGTTTTGTTCACGCGAAGCGTGCGGAGAACTGACATTTTCGCTCCGAGTGTAATAATTAGTACATTATGGTACTAATTATTAATTTTTATCAACCGTGAGCAGTACTCTCACGAGTTGACAATCCACTCCTCCCATGTGACATGATATTTTTTCCGACTATGCTAAAAAGTGGCCATATTTCTTTCTATACCTGCATCGGCCACTTTACACCCCCGTTGCAGGCATGATATAGGGCCTTTTTAGTGTAGTCGGGAAATAAAAACATTTTTAAGTAAAAAATTGTAATAAGAACCCATAATTGCGACGATTCACATAAAAATGCAAGATATAATTTAAGGAAAGGTAACATTTCGAAATGGCTAGACATGCAATTCGTATTAAATGTTAAAAGGGAATTTTTTAACGTTAACGAAAATCTGGAATAAATATATTAAGAGACTCGGCAGAGTCTCGGGACAAGTACATTGGCACGAGGCTGCCGGGACTCCGTTACTCCATTATGACGTACAGTAGATTTGTTATTACATGAAATAAGTGAAGAGAATACTATACGAATATGTAAATAAAACGGTTTTTAAAAATGCAGTACTTAATCGAAAAATAGAGATTTATTACTGTTCTCAAATAATTACACAGATTAAAACAAATTCCGAGTACAAAGTAATGATGTGCTACCGTAGGCAAAGCCATTGTTTAAAAGAATGGATTACTTTCTTCTGCAAACCTAAATTAATTCGTTTCGTGGCATAAATCGGTACCGATAGACCGACCCTTTAAGCATTGAAGCCTTCAAACATTACTCGACATATTATGTGAAAAATATTATTTAATGAAGGTAAATTTTATGTTACTCCTCGTTAACTTTTAAACACGAAACTAGTACATCCGTTTTTTTCATGCGTAGACTCGTTTAAAGTATAATTCAAGCACAGTCACAGAAAAAAATCAGACTACATTATTTTTTTGTTTCTATACAGCGTCTACGATTTTAAAAAGCCCCCGGAAAAATCAGAGCGAAACGTTTTGGAAAATGCAGCGAAAGATAAATCTTAACAACTTTCAAATTTATCGATATTCAGGAGTTATACTAAAATAAAACCTATCCTCGCACAATTTTTAATCTAAATCCAAGGGAAACGTACACATCTACAGCGAATTGTTTTTTTTAAAATAATACTTATAATACTATGTGATACTTATAATAAAATAAATCACCTTCGATTAGTAAATACAGCTACAAGCAGTGGTGGACGAGTCCACATCCCGGTTTGACACAGAGCATATTCTTAATCTTGTAGATATGAAGTATTTCTGTGCTTATTAATTCATTTAAACGCAAGCACTCGTACCCGGTGCATCGTCCGACTTCATAGGTGCGAATATGAGGACGAAAAACTGTTTCCAATACTTCGAAGAGTATAAATGCGTCTTCATCGTCAGACAATAAAAGGCAGATTCTTCCAATCACGATATTATACTGGTAGCCATCTTGACGGATGATTAGAGCAGCACCTTTTCTATAAATGGTCCCTTTAAATATTATTTCGTCGCATTCTTGAATTTCGTGGGGTAGGTGAGACAGCTTCACGGCATCTTGGATATCTTTGTTGTACATGCAGGCTTTAAAATGCGAATTTTCCTTTATCTCGATGACGGGTCGTATGTCAGCACCGGAACGCAGAAAACTTTGGAATAGCTCGTGTTTTTTGCTTAAGGTTTTAGTTACGTTAATGTAGTTTCGAGTGAATCTGAGAACCCTCTTGAAATACATGTGCTTACTTTCGAATCTCATCGTCCACACCTTTATCAGTGGCCCAAACTGACGGGTTAGTTCTGGATAATGAGTCAGGAAGTGGTGTTTGGGACGAATAGGAGGTTGGAACCGCATCCTCAGTCCAATGTAATCGTTTATAATCGTTCCGAAATATGGTACACAGGAAATGTGAATAGCCGAAGCACATGATATTTCAACGATTTCTGTGAGCAGCAGAATACATATCCATGCATCATTGTTAGAGTTTTTGATTTTATCTATGAGTAACAGAGGGAGAAGTCTGAGAAATGCCCAAACCTGCCACGCACCTCCGACAATTCTCTTCTTCTTTGACTTAACCGAGCAAGGCTTATCTCTCAGATCTAATGATGAATATGGAAAGGATTGGATTCGCTTGTTCAATGTGTCGTAAGAAAACCATTGATTTCGGACCAAAATGTCGAGAAAAATTTTCACGTCATATGCCACTACTCCTTCCAGCAAGTCGTGTCCAAGGCAGGGCGGTAGCCCGGGCTGGCAAACGTGGTAATTAGCCAGATTGTTGAAAACGGAATTAAATTTCACCCCTTCATAACTATTGCTGCTATCCCCAATTTTTTCCAACGATTCTTTATATGATTTGATGGTTCTCGATTCATATTTCTTGACTGCACTTTCTTCGTCGTACAATTTATCGCGCGTGATCAAACAATACCGACAGAAATACTTTGAGGTGCTAAAGTTTTCTACAAAACCACCTAATTGGTGGCTGCCAAGATTATCACCAGCAATATATACCACAGCGCCCTTAATGATTTTACCGGATGACAGTAATATTCCGTCACTTTCAATCTTCTTAAGGTCCTGAGTTATTCGACCGTATACTTTATCATGATTGAATTGTTTTTCTTTGCACAGTGCAATAAGTTTGATAGCATTGATATGCGACCGAGTATGTTCCGAAAGATTCCCGATGCTCAGGTATACAGCCAGAATTTTATGTGTTTGTACGGCCGATCCTATGGGGTTGACAACCTCAAAGGCGTCTTGGTATAAAATGAGTTTTAGTCCGTCCGGATTTTTCTTAAAAAAATCGGACTGTTTAAAGACAGATCCATCTGTGAAATCTGACAATACATGCAGGTCACAAGCATTGGGATGTCTGTTCAGCTCTGTCTCGAGAGATTTATCATTAAAGAGCTGTGTCAACGTTTCAGCTATGGGCACATAGTGGAAGAACTTCCTGTTCTTATCACTCCCTTCGATGCATACTTCCATGGGTTTTACGTATGAAAAGTGTTCTTGATAGAATTTTTTTCTTCGATAATTTGTTTTCAAATTAGCGTTACATTTTAAGAAAGGGTCATTATCAAATGTCGCGTCTAAAATATCATTCACTTTCTCTAACGTCAGACCCTCTTTAAGTAATCGTGATTGCAAGTTGTTCCTGACAACGTTCTGACCTTTTGCGTGAGTGCTAGATGTTTCCGAAACGATAAGCTGAATTGTAGAAGCAGGGATTAACAATTGGGATTCTAACTTCAGATATAGTTGGGCCACATTTTCTAGAAACGAGTCGGAACACAAATCTTGTTGATATACATCCTCATTTTCGAATGTGTTAAACCGAAGTGGTTCTTCGCTTTCCTCGACGCTTTCGTAGGTGTAAACGGGTTCTGACGTCAAAACCGGATTGTTCTCATTTTCACTGTATTCTCGTCCTTGATTAGGATTACTAACCTCGGACAGGTGTCTGTTATCAACGTGGTCCGATTTGTGTTTTTTTGTTAAATGGCTGGTAAACGAATTTATATTTTTGTATGACTTCTCACAGCGCACATATGGACATTGAATTATTTCTTGTAATCTAATGTGGTCCTTCAGATGTTTAATGAGATTGTACCGAGTATCGAATTCTTTCTTGCATCGTGCAATAGAACAAACGAACTTTGCACGTAGATTTGCAATTACTCGCGGGCTCTTCGGCTTTGCAGCCTTACCGTATCCGTGAATGCGTCGCAGATGAGACACTAGCGAAGTCTTCAATCTATATATCTTCCGGCATCCATCGAAGCCGCAGTGGAATTTGTTTGACAGAGTAGAATGCAATTCACGATGTTGTAAATGCTTCCTAAATTGTTGAGAATTCACCGAACAAAATCTGCACCGGAACATTGCCGCTACCAATGCGGGTTGGTGTTGTTTGTTTTGAACAGTTTTTGTCTCACGTCGCAATTTTGGATGTCCAGTATGTTTACTGTCATAGTATGAATACAGTTTCCATTGGTTCCCATCGAAAATCCATGCCTGATTCTCGTCTGAACTGCAAATATATGGTCTTATTTTTTTTGTATCGTAGAGTGAATAAGTTAGTTGTTAGCGCAGAAAGTTAGCGGGGTTATTGATGCATTTGATCAATAAATGTGTTAAACGAATAAAATACTTGGACTAGACCTAGGCAAACGGTTGCGAAAAGGGTGAGGGGGAAGATACGGATAGTATGAAACCACAGCAGAAGCAAGCTCATGAGAAAGAATGTTGATATATTTCACATTTATTGTAAGTGAACACGTAATGAAAAAAAGTTCCTGTATAAGCGAAAGTTTGGAAGCGATTCTTAGAAAAACGAGTAACGTATAGTACAAATAACCTTGGTAGAACTGCGAAAGAAGCTTTGCAACATCACTAATCGGAACTGATTTTAGAATACATCATAAACTCTTTATTCTCACACTACGGAATACAAGAATATAATGCCAGAAAAACACACAAGAAGGCAATTCATGAAAAACTACCGCATGTTATACAAAAAGTTTCGATTTATATTTGCTTATGCCAGATTACTATGTAGTTTGACCAGAATATAGAAATATGATAAGATAATATACTCAAACGATTATAGGACACACAATCAGGATGGCAAATACGAAGATAAAAACACATATAGGAAAAAAATAACAATTCTTACTGTAGAGTCTAATGTATGCGATGGTTAATGACTCTAATATGTGTTTCGATGAAGGTTACAAAGGAAAATGTAATACAATATTAAATAATTATTATATTGGAGGATAAAATGGATAAATAACGCGAAAGGACATGGGCAATAACCGTGCGATATATAAGGCTTTCATGCGCTGATGCTCGAAATCCGTACACCATTTTTATAATAGCGATCGCGTTTCCTTCGGAGGACGTAGTGATGCGTCGTTCAATAAGGGACATTTTGACAGAAACGGTTACTACTCATTCGGGCGATTAGGCTGAGTGACATTCGATTTGTTGCAATAAATTTCACACGACCACTTGCTTTCAAGATTTTCATCTATTGGAACAGTAATCCAATATAAGAATGATCCGCGTTTGAACACTTGACCATTACGGTACCACGTAAAAATTGGATTGCAAGCATCTGTGCATGATGCTATGACCCCGAGGCCGTAAGAATCTGTACATATGCCATGCAAATGATGTAAGTTGTAGAGAATGCTGTGTGGCGTGACTTTCTCAGCGTATGATGGAAAATGAAAAGTGCGTGAATTGTCGTGACATTCAATTTTGAGTAATGAATTGCCATTGCAAGCGATTTCGCTGATCGTGTAGCCATAGTTTTGAGGATCAAATTGATCTCGATCTTCATTCAACTCCGGCAACAGATAGTTATACAGATACTCTCTGTCCACATACGATTCTGATAGAGCGCGAGAGTACTTGGAGCTTACACAGTGATAATACAAAATGTCAACAGAGTTAAAATCAAAGTCGGCGTCACGTACATTGGCGTACGGATCGTCGTCATGGCGTCTCTTTATGTCTAGAATCTGTTTTATCGACAGTTTTCGAGTGACATCATTGTCATTTATGAGATCGTTAAGCGTTACTATCGACGTTTTCAAGAACTCCTTTTCTCCCTGTACTCCATTCCCTTCGACATCTTGACGCATCTTGTGAGTCGAACCTCTTGAACTTGGCATCCTGATACGACAAATTTAACGTCATCATACATATAGGAACAAAAGTCAGTGATACTTTTGACTGAGAATACTGAAACGATTTCAAATCCGCAAAGGAAGAAATAAGTTCGAGTAGTCGAGTAAATAGGTCATCTAATAGTGTGTTCAATACTTTTCAATCGAATACCTATTTTTGAATACGCCACAAGGCCTACTCAAATTTCGTGAAAATGTATATATTATGAATATATACTTTACCCCAAAAAGGTTGAGTCTTAGAAATAAAACACCTTAAAAATGGTCGATGATACACCGATGGTATAGCGATGGTATTCATATGTCGCTTGGTGATATGCGAAAGAAAAATCTGTGTAATGAAATAACAAAATGTGTGGGAAATGTATGACAGTGGAATTAAGCAAAGCTGAAAGCGTTCCTAAACACTGAATTTAAATTAGCTGTTAAATATAATCGGTAAAAAATCAATGATTCATGTGTGTCAATAAAAAGTATATTGGTTTGAAGAGTATGTTCCCAACATCTTATCGCCCACATAGAAATATTAACGATGTTAGAAGAGTCTTGCATCGATTGAAAGAAAAGATGATTTTTAGGGCCCTTTTTCGAAATATATTGAAATATATTGAAATGACATATATGCAGATATATATATATACACTCCGCAGTCGCGGCCTTCGGATATACGTATGTGGATAGTATTTACTGTACTTATTCGCGTTATTGACAGATTATTTCAACCGCCTATGTTTAAGTATATTTGGTTTTCGTAATTCAATGCTTCAATCAGATGTGCTGAAGGGAGTACGAATATAGTGCTTGACGGTAGAATAAAACTCGATGTGCAAACAAGGAAGGGTCAATCTACGGAGTGGTGTAGCTACGTGTACCAACATTCTTGAATTCTCTTCTTGAAAAATGGTAACTGGAAATGATTTTTTTACGGTGATACAGAATGTACAATGTTTTTACAGTATACAAAATGTTTTGAATTTTGGACATTAAATTAAAGAAAGAATGCCGTGTTTGTTTATTATCTCAGAATGCACTTTATTATCTTGATGAATCAGATATGCCCCTTCATAGTTTCTCCGTGTTGTTATTTTTGCGGCCAATCTCTCAGGATTATTAAAAAACTTGACGGCTATGCCGCTTGGATATAGCCCAATACGATACGTCGGTCCCTTCGACCGTCGGAGCGTATATATATTCGTGCGACATGCTTTTATAGTCATACTGACTAAAAGATTTATTATACGAATCAAAGCCACTCGAGACGCGTTTGAATCTTTTAAAAGTATGTGAAACACTATAGAGTGCGAGCGAGATAGCATCATTGGCGCTCTCGGCGGAGCGAGAGAGACAGGCTGAAACGTGTTTCACATGCTCTTAAATCGTGGGTTCGACATGATGTAAATTCCCCAAGATTTGAATAAATACTATCAATCACTAAGGTTACAACCTAAGAAAAACGATCGACCTTGAACTACTTATGAATTGCAATAGTGTCAATAGAATTTTTTTGGTACTTACATATCGAAAAAATTCGCCGGTTACTTCAATCGAGAATTCGATGCTTCGCTGGAATACTGTCGTTGTCTTTTAACTGAATCTTTGATACTTCGTCGCGTTCTACTTGCACCTAATTCGTCGCTATGTCCCAAATCTGAGATGAGACGCCAATATTGTCAAGATTTTTTCTTAGCAATAGTCGCTGTATAATCTGAGCACTGCATCAAATTGTGCAACCTGGAAATACGCAAATTAAGATGTTTGAAAATAACAGACGATGAAATAAGGACATGAGAATTCGACAAGCCTCATTCCATCCTAAGTTTACAGAAGCATTGTTCGACTATCGAATGAAGTAGGAAACGGTCGGAGCGATAGATCTGAAAAAAGACTCGAACAGAAAAGTATAATTTTGTTGGATAACCTCACTATTTACAAAAGTCGCGGATAATACACAATTGTTGAAATTTTTAGATCGCAATTACACTTTTATCGCGCGAGATAACCTCTCGAGCGGCTCCTCGAAATCTATAGCAATCGAAAAATGCTGAACCTGTGATACGCGTGTTGCAGTCGCGGTTTTCACATATTACTGTGGTTGATATTATTTTTATTATATTTATCGTATTTGGGCTTACTTATTTTAGTAACCTGAGTTCGCGTAAATTATCGTATCCTGCAGCCTCGTTTTCTTCGCTTGAGGTAGAGAATGAAAAATGGCGGATTTCCGGCACACTATCGCTTCATCTTCTAGTAAGTCCCCAGCATGGCGCTGCAAGCAGAGCGAGCGACTCTTTGGAACGCGGACACGGCGCGAAAATTTGAACGTCCAACTTTTAAACTACCCGATTGCCAAGATTTTACGAACATTTTACGAAAATATTAACGAATGGATCATGCATACCCACAAAATTATAAAAAAAACCGCGGTCACTTTTACTCCCAGTGAGCGAGTTAATATATGGGAATAGACACTATCCACTCTGGTGTTAAATATTTGATCTTTTTTTAATACGAGAGTTTCAAGGTAGGGGAGAGCGGGGCAAAATGACACAGCGTGGCAAAACGGGATTATGAGACAAAACGCAGTTTTTTAATAACTTTTGGATGGTGTCAATGGTCGTCCGTGGAGCAAAACAGGGTTAAAAATCCAGATGTGTCGTTGAGACAAAATGGGGCATCCAAAAATTATTGGAAAATTGAGTTTTATCCTCACTGTCCCATTTTGGCTCGCGCTCCCCTACACTTGGCGTACTGGGACATATCTCAACACGATTGCTCTATTATGCAACGTGCGTAATTGTTGCTTGACTAGAAAACTCAGAGTAAAATAGAAAACCAATGGAAAGGAACCAAGTCTAAATCCGAGACCGAGATGCGTTCGAAAGTCCTCAGAGCATTAGCACTCTCATCAATTATATTCGTGCACTTGACTATGGTCATTTCTAAGGTGAACATGTTTTTTGGTATAAAAAAAATTTCAAGCTCGTGGCAGATAGTTAGCTTCGTTAACGTTCGACGAGAGAAATACATTTGCATCGACTCCACATTCTGATTTATGAAATTTCATTTACTTTTCATTATGACCACTGCTGGCTCTATTAATAACGTACTTTTTAAATAGAGAATTGCATCTACTTTAATAACGAGTCATGTAATTGTCGCGGCTTTCCGCTTTTGTTCTTTACTTTATCTGTGAGTTGAGTGGGTTCGTGTGCGAGTGTGTCCATGAACGACAGATCGAAATTTCGGTGATCGCGATATTCTTACACTGGCAACAATGCGGGAATTAAAAATGCAATTTATTTTTAACAAATGTTATATTAGAGTGTAGTAAATAAATTCTTGCTGATGTTGTCAACTATTTTTTTAAAGTTCTTTTCATCAGGAACTATTAAACAGGTACTGTATGAACGTTCTATATTGAAACATTAAAGTTTATCGTCGCATGGAATTATATGGATATTCTATCGCTGAACAAATAGTTAATCAATGTATAGGAAAACTAATGAGTTTGCAGAATGCAAACGACTAAAGAATAACTTTGTCGGAAAACATCAATTTTGAAAAAAGTTATGGATTGTATACCATTTGACTACACTTGACTACACTAACAATCCATTTGTTAATACCATTTGACCACTTGACTACACTAACAATCCATTACACCAAGACATAATTGGTCATTCAATTTTTAATTAAAATTTTTTAAATCTTATGTTGGACACGATGTAAATTCCGCAATTAAATAACATTAAAATGTTTTCAAATGACACTGAACTACTTATTAATTACAATAGCATCAATAAAAAAATGGTTTGCTACTTACAAATAAAATAGTAGCCTGTTTCTTCAATCGAGAATTCGATGTTTCACCGAATAAAAGTCGTTGGCTTTTTATCGAATCGTCGGTGCGTCGTCGCGTTCTACTTGCAGCTAACTCGTAGCTATGCCCCAAATCTGGGCTGAGACGACGAGATCGTTAAGATTTTTTCTTAGCAGTTGTTCATGTATAGACTAAGCACTGCGTAAAATTCTGCAACCGAGAAATACGCAAATTAATATTCTTGAAAATAACAGATCAAGAAATAAGACATGACAATTCCCGACCCGAAACGACCCGTGTAATTCCGTTCTGAGTTTATAGAGGCATTGTTCGACTATCGAATGAAGTATGAAACCGTCAGAGCGTTAGGTATTGAAATTTTGTTGGATAACCTATCTACAAAACTCGCGGATAATACACAATTGTTGAAATTTTTATTTCGCACTTGCAAATGTCGAAAATTGAATACACAAGGGTAAAGTACAATAGACTTTTATCGCGCGAGATAACCTCTCGAGCGGCTCCGCGAAATCTATGGCAATCGAAAAATGCTGAACCTGTGATACGCATGTCGTAGTCGCGGTCTTCAGATATTACTGGAATTGATACTATTTTCATCATATTTATCGTAATAGGGCGTACTTACTTTATTAACCTGAGTTCGACTAAATTATCGTGTCCTGTAGCCTCGTTTTCTTTGCTTGGGGTCTGGAATAAAAAATGGCGGATTTCCGGCACGCTATCGCTTCATCTAGTAAGTTCTTAGCGCTGTAAGCATAGCGAGCGACTCCTTGGAACGCGGACCCTCCGCGAAAATTTGAACGTCCGATTTTACGAAATTGGAGAATAAATCATGCATACCCACGAAAGTGGGAAAACTGTGATAAGCGTGTCGTGTTCGTGGTCTTTAGATATGACTGTGATCGATGTTATTATTTTTATAGTCAACATATTTGGACACAATTATTTTATTAACCTGAGTTTGTTCAAATTGCCGTGTTCTGTTGCCTCATTTTCGCCCTATGTAGCATAACAAGAAAAATAGCGGATTTCCGGCGGGCTATTTCTGAAATTTCTAGTTAGTTTCTTATGCGGCGTTATAACCAAGCCGAGCGATCGACTTCTTGGAATGCATGCACGGCGCAACAATTTCTTTTTGGACTTTTTGGAATTAAAAAATATCTTGCATACCTACGATATTATAAATAAATGCGTTCACGTTTATTCATGATGAATGAGTTAATCTATGGCAATATACACTATGTACTCAAAGCATACTCATAAATACTAGATTATGCACCATTTTTTCTAATTTTCTTCTTATCATTTCTAAAATAATAGTACCGTAAAAGAAAATTCTCGTCGGATTGTCGAAAAATAATCTGGCACCGATAATCGTTTCGTAGTTACGGACTTCGGATATATCTGTGATCGATATTTAATTTATTATACTAATTTGCGTTAGTTTGCGATAGTTATATGTGCCTGCATTTGATTATATATATATTTTTTTTTGGTGATTCAGTGTTTTCACTCAATCCTATTTCAATATGCAGTAGCTGTAGGAAAGACCCTCGGATGATTGAGTGATGTACGAAAGTTGACAATGCCAATTGAACATCGTGCATGAACAATATATAAAAACTCGATACACAGAACGAAAGCATCACGCCGCGATGCTACCAAGCTACAGTTTTGTATTGCCTCGGTTTTTCTACTATTTGATAAGCAATATGCTTTGATTCAAACAAGGCCCTGACCACGCTATTAATTCTTTACGCCGAGATAAGTCTGCACAATTTCGTAAGTAAAATATTGAAAAAAAGTTAGACTCGTCCAGTTGTACATATCGAGTTGCCTCGTATTCATTCCAGCTAGTCTGAATTTGGAATGAACCGAATAAATACAGACCTCCGGTAATTGGCAACGTGCTTTCTAAAAACGTTGGTGCTTAACTGGTTTTTTATTGATAGAGGATGAGGCATAGACTAAAACACGCTCCGAGTACTGTTTAAAACAGCATCAGCGTTACATTTTTCTTTTGAATTACCATGTACGTTTATTTCTGTAATGTTCCATTGACAAATGTATTATGCTATGGGTACTATGGTCCCGTTTGTGGTGGATAAACACGGTTCTACTATATTAAAAACACGATACAAAAAAAAATTGCTTTTCACTTACCTTATTTGTCATATCCCATTTATCGACGTAGTTCTTCAATTCATCAATTAAACTTAGCCATTGCTGATAATACACACAATATCTATTTTTATTTACTGCACATTAAAGAATTTGATTTACTTGAAAACTTCTTCGGCGTCCAGCGGCCAAGTATGGCAAAAGTATCCTCAAACAAAGTTCCTGCCGTATTGGAACTTTACAGAAATGACGAGACGTATCCTTAAAAATCATTGCGGACTTTATTCGAATTTGAATAAATTGGCGACTTTTAGGATTGGGTCCCGCTCTCATGTCCCGCCTAATCCTAAAACTACCAATTATTTTATCACATGCAACTAAGTGAGTATGTTCAATTGGCTCTTAACGTTTTTTGACTGGTGCTCACGCATGAGCCGCGGGCGTCTTTTCTATTTGTCGATTGCTTGTGAAACTTGAGACACAGCTTATACATAAACGAGCGCTCTCGGAACGGTTTATGTGTTGTCGTCATTTGCACGAACCCGACAACATCTGAAGAGGACTGAGCACATCAGCCAATTGAAATGACAAAAAACCCAGTTGAAATGACTACAGCGTTCGGTAATCATATCGTTTTCGACGTAGGTCTAATAAAACCAGTTCCCATAGATTTATCAAAGTCATGTATATTAATTCTCATTTTGGTGAATGAATTTTCAATTCTGAAAATTTGTTTCAAATAATTAGTTCATTACTCGTTAAATTAGTAAACAACACTGGAAGCTTACATGCAAATGTTGTAGTTTTACTACGACAGTACTTCAAAGGATCAAACACATTCCCACTTTCCCTCATATTTCAGCTTTCACCTACCGAAAATCGCGTACCGAATTCGCGGGTTTCTCTCCCTTTTTATTTTCCCGTACGGGATGGGCGCCAGGTGCACCGAAATGCACCGAGAGAGAAACCTTAACAGTCCCGGCTTAACTGCAGTCATCTCGAAGGTAGAGTGGCTGGATAAGCGATTAATTGTTCGGGCAGACTCACAAAACACCAACAAATAAATAAATTAAATGCAACCACAGAAAATATGGGAACGAATGACTCGAATATTTATTTAATTAACAGAAACAAACCATTGAGGGGAAAAACCGAAGGACTCGAAGTAAAACCATTATCCCGTCAATTAGCCAAATAACAATTTCATACAAGGAGATCTTTGCCCGACACACGGGATTCGCACACTTCGATACTCACGCAATCACATACATACAGACGGTCGCGCCCCTCGGACTCTCATATTTTATTACACGCGATGTAAAACTATCTCACACTCAAACACACGGCGTGGCTGACACAGCACAACGCACTCTCATTTACCCCTTCCAAATTAATACGACAATTTCACTAATTTTCCCCGTACGCGACGTCACAAACACTCCTGCCGAAACACGGCGGTCTCGATCCCTCCGGCACGGCCGAACGAAGCACGCCGTCGGTTACACATTATAATTTTCTCGAAAATGATTTCTATGAAAATGTATATTAAATTCGGATCCAGCAACTAACTTTCCGACAGTGTTTACGGTTTATCATACGCAGAACCTTTAATAATCGATCTCATAGACATGTGCAGTAAATCTTATAAGTATATTGTGAATGAAAGTTACAGTTTCTGAAATAAATGACGAGGATAGGTAATTTTCAATTATGGTATATTCATTTTAGATTGTGTCTTTGAAATTCCGCAATTAGTTTTCGATTTCAAGGCACTCGTGCAGATAAAGTTTCAGATACGATCCTGTTTAATTTTTCAAAATCAGTAACTGATATATCGATAATTTTTATCACACGTTTAATATGAAAATGTATATTAAATTCTGATCCAGTGACTAACTTTCCGAAAGTGTTTATGGTTTATCATACGCAGGACCCTTAATAACCGATCTCATAGACATGTGCAGTAAATCTTATAAGTATATTGTAAATTAAAGTTACAGTTTCTGAAATAAATGACGGGGATAGGTAATTTTCAATTACGGTATATTAATTTGAGATTGTGTCTTTGAAAATCCGCAATTAGTTTTCGATTTCAAGGCACTCGTGCAGATAAAGTTTCAGATACGATCCTGTTTAATTTTTCAAAATCAGTAACTGATATATCGATAATTTTTACCACACGTTTAATACAAAAATGTATATTAAATTCTGATCCAGTGACTAACTTTCCGAAAGTGTTTATGGTTTATCATACGCAGGACCCTTAATAACCGATCTCATAGACACGAGCAGTAAATTTCATATGTGTATTATAAATTGACAGAACAGTTGCTGAAATAAATGTAGGGGATAAGTAAATTTCAATCACAGTAAATCAATTTCCAATTGTGCCTTTAAAAATGCTGAATTAATGTTTGATTTCAATGCACACGTTTGAAAAAAATTCAGATACGTTCCGGTTTAGTTTTCCCAAGTCGGAAACTGAAAATTCGATAATTTCAATCGCACATTTAATGCAACATTGTGTATTAAATTTGAATCCCGATATTGAATTTAAAAATTATATATGCATTTTCATACAAAAATCTATTAATATCCGAGTTAATATACTTGTATTGTAATATGCAATCGCCGGTTTGGTAAATTTTATATACCAAAGATAAACTTACAAGACAAAAATAGTAATATTTATTTTATATATCTAGTTTTGCGAATTTCATACATTTTTGTAAAATAAACTTACAAACTTTTTTTACAGTGTAGAGGAAGTTTCACGAGTAAAGGACCATTAGGAGAAAGGGGATGTGAAAATTTCAATTTTTAACTTTTATGAGGAGGTGATATGAAAATTTCAGACATTTTTGAGAATATTAAAACTCGCTTCCAAAAAAGAATCTGAACATTTTTAAATTAAATTTTGAAGAACCATTAACTATTAATCACATATACTATGTGTGAAATTGCACCTTTATCGGTCGAGGCATGCTCGAGTTATAGCGCTTGAAACTTTTCGCGCACGCACGCACGCACACGCACACATCTCATCCGAACATTTTTTTTTATGTGATTTTTAACATTTTGAACGTTCTGAACACGATTATTATTTATCCACCCGAGCTGGAGTTGTTTCTAATAAGTAGGAACATACTCTTATGTAATAGGAATGCCTTCGAATTTAACCGAAACTGAATGGGATTCCGTGGAAGAGTACATCGAAGTTCTCGGGCCGGTTAAAGACGCCACGGTTATAATGAGCAGTGACAGTTATCCGACGCTCTCTCAGTATATTCCGATCGTTGAGACACTGAAGAAAGTTGGAGCATCGGATACGATCAATATGGACGTAGACACAGAAGAAGTGGAAGCTGAAGGAGAAGCAAAAGCCGCAGGAGAAGAAGAACATCCGAACGAAGACAATTTCGCCAACGCGCTGTCTGGGGCGTTGGAAAAACGTTCTCATTACGTGAATGGAAACAATGACGCTATGGTCTTCGCGATGATTCTCGACCCTCGCTTCAAGGATCGCTTCCTCTCAAGTGCACAAAATAAGCATGAAGTGACAAGCCAACTGAAGTGGAAGGCTACTTTACTTTATACTGATGGAAACGTAAATGTCCCGTTAGCCACACGTCATACTGTTCGTAGAGACATGGAAGGTATATTTTTGCTTGTAAAATATTCTTACATTTTACTTGCCAGTGTTGTACGCGAGGTCAACAAATATAATTTTAAAGGTATTTGGGATCGTTGCCAAATTAAGAGCAAAACTCAAGTTTGTTTATACAAACTAAATAACAAGTTTATTCAAAGAAAGATAATTAATTTGATCGTTGCCAGTATTTCTTATTACAATCGTTGATTTCTTTTGAACATGAGCCTAACTCTGAGACCAACCTCTCTGTTCTCTAGTCGAGTTCAGACTGTCAATTTCCCGATCGCGATCCGCGAGGTGCAAATTGATACGTCTGCAATTTTGGTTTACTTCCTTTATTTCGACATCGAGAATCGACTATCGTCCGATTCTCGCTCAACGATTTCTCAACGCCGGGTGCATTAACCGGGCGTCATACGATACTTACTCGGCAAATTCCTACGCGAGTCGGCTTCGCGACGCGGTGGATTTGCCAGTAAGTATTTCCCGATGTATTTCCTAATTTATTTTATATTTCTTTAATTTTAATTCGGCAAAATAATTCGGGGTACAACACCAGTCTGAACTGGAACTGGACAGCACCGAGTACTTGATTGGTGCTTTGAGTACGTACTTGAAGTACACAAGTACTTTTTAGTAGTTAAAGTAGTGAGTACAAGTACTTATGCGAGCACGCTCGCATTACAGATACTCGATGAATAGCATGACATCCTGTTTCTATTAGTATATGAATATCTGTCTGAACTTTGCATTAATAATCTTAATGAGAGTTTATTTTCTTAATTTATTTTTTTTAATACCATTGAAGAAATCGGGAAGGGTCCCCCTTTCAGTTCCTGCAGTTCAGTTCCTGCAGTATCAGTTTCAGTTATTCCTGTATGAAATTTTTTATGGATTAAAAAAAATGGAAACGATGAAAAAGGTGAAGAATAGATTAAAAATAGCTTTAAAACTACGAATTACGAAACTGTTCGTTAGCTATTTATTGCAGTAAATTTGGCGGCAAATTTTAATCATTGGAATTTTATGAAATGTAAACATTTTTAATAGTACAAAAAAGGTGCAAAATAATTTATGTGCACAAGGCCTCCTTATTTACTTACTACAGTTTTGGGCATAACTTCGTCTATGAGGAAGCCAAAATCGATCAACGAAGTTTCTCATAGAGAAAGCTATGCTTAAAATTGTAACAAATACGGAAGCCATGTACGAATTAGTGTGCACCTTTTTTTAAGGTAGTCCGAGCGGTACAGTCCCGCCAAACGTGAGTTTCAGAGAAAATTTCGAACACTTCTCGATGGAATAAAAATCTGAAAAAAAACCAAGTACATGGGAGGTGCTGCAAAGATTGTTTTTGTGAAATAATAATTCCAATTTGTTATCAACAAATGAAAGATAGAAATCATTATTCAACAAATTACCCGGCAACTTAACTATTTTCCTTCATAAAAATGATTCGTTTATTTTTCTGAATACGTGTGAATTTTTTCAGAATTTTTTGTAATCTTTGAAAATTGTGTTTTTTCTATGTTCAAGCTGTGAAAAAACGCAATTTTCAAAGATTACAAATATCTTCTAGGTGAACCTAAAAAAAATTTCTTCTCGGTGAACCTAAGTCAAAGTTGCTCAAATTGTTCGAAACGTTTCTCGAAAATGACAACAATGACGATGACGATGATGTGGAGCGCGAGTTGCAGACCTATTTGGTCGAAAAAGTTCAGCCTCGCAGCACCAACGTTTTCCAGTGGTGGGTGGAGAATCAAACTCGATTCCCGGTTTTAGCCCATGTCGCGAAACAGTACCTAAATATACCTGTAGCCCAAACAACGAGCGAACGGCTTTTCTCGGTAGCCGGAAACATAGTCACTCAAACCAGAGCTCAGTTGTTATCCTCTCACGTCGAACAACTAAGCTTCCTTCATGAGAACTACGGTCAATGACACGCCGATTCCCGCGCCACGATAAACTCCAGGAAGTGTCCTGTGTTTCTCGTGTAAAAAATGCCAAACTCACTGTGCAAATATATGTCATATTATTTTAAATTAAATTAATATTAAGATCGACAGTTGATGTTAAACGAATATTCGTAATAAAAGGTTCTAATAAAACATCATTATATATTTTTATATGTACGATTTTTTTCGAAATTTAATTAAAGGACTCAGGCGATTCGAACGATTCGAACGATTCGAACGATTCGGACGATTCGAGCGTTCCGAGCGTTCCGAGCGTTCCGAGCGTTCCGAGCGTCCCGAGCGTCCCGAGCGTCCCGAGCGTCCCGAGCGTCCCGAGCGTCCCGAGCGTCCCGAGCGTCCCGAGCGTCCCGAGCGTCCCGAGCGTCCCGAGCGTCCCGATCGTCCCGAACGTCCCGAACGTCCCGAACGTCCCGAACGTCCCGAACGTCCCGAACGTCCCTAACGTCCCGAACGTCCCGAACGTCCCGAACGTCCCGAACGTCCCGAACGTCCCGAACGTCCCGAACGTCCCGAACGTCCCGAACGTCCCGAACGTCCCGAACGTCCCGAACGTCTCGAACGTCCCGAACGTCCCGAACGTCCCGAACGTCCCGAACGTCCCGAACGTCCCGAACGTCCCGAACGTCCCGAACGTCCCGAACGTCCCGAACGTCCCGAACGTCCCGAACGTCCCGAACGTCCCGAACGTCCCGAACGTCCCGAACGTCCCGAACGTCCCGAACGTCCCGAACGTCCCGAACGTCCCGAACGTCCCGAACGTCCCGAACGTCCCGAACGTCCCGAACGTCCCGAACGTCCCGAACGTCCCGAACGTCCCGAACGTCCCGAACGTCCCGAACGTCCCGAACGTCCCGAACGTCCCGAACGTCCCGAACGTCCCGAACGTCCCGAACGTCCCGAACGTCCCGAACGTCTCGGACGTCTGGAGGGTCGCGAATTTGCAATTTGATTCGGTACACGACGCAGTACCGAGCCAGGCTCGAACATGTTCGAGCAGCAGCCTGGCGATTTGAACAGCGAGCGGCTCGAGTCTACGAAAGCTCGTGCACATCCCTAGCGAGGTCTAATTGGCCCATTTCGGGACTACCTGGCGGTGGGCGTCGGGATTGGTCGCGGGCTGTTGCGAATATCCGTAGCGACGGAAGACTAGTCGCGACTCTCGGCGCGCGCATCCTTGGCATTGATTTGCTCATCGATCGCCGAACAATTCTTGACGTCGGGAGGTGGCGGTTCCGTGCGGCGGGCTGGCGAAATGTCGCAACTGACGGATCGCGTGCCGTATTATGGTGTTTGCCCGCACAACACACCTCGTCAGTTTACACTCGTTATTTCGAGCCGAGAGGGTATTGTCGGGTTCCGGGCTGTCCAGGGCTGGTCGGGCGAGTGGAGTGTCTTCGGTGTGACTATCCAGGAAACGGGACGACGATGGGTTGGCAGTGCACCTGGTGCATCGAGGCAGTTTGAAGGTTAGTGCCAGGGCGATATTTCTGTTGTAATTTGTTGGACAATTGTCGTGTCCCTCAGGGTAGTTCTTGGTCTGGCGGTGTTCAGCAGGGTCATCTAGTTGGTGGGAAGGTCTTCGATGGCTGCGATGGTC
This sequence comes from Exephanes ischioxanthus, assembly GCA_958510785.1. NCBI lineage: Eukaryota > Metazoa > Arthropoda > Insecta > Hymenoptera > Ichneumonidae > Exephanes > Exephanes ischioxanthus. The sequence goes on along the minus strand of OY294017.1, from coordinate 27,604,501 downwards.
TGCGATGGGCTGCGTTGGTCTGTGATGGTCTTCGATGGGTCTTCGATGGGCGTTCGATGGGCTTCGGTGAGTGAGTCGAGGGGCTAACGAGGTAGCAGGGGATGAGGGTAAGTTGGGGGAGAGGGTTAACAATGTAAAAAGTCGTTGCTTAAATTGTAGGTTCTAATTCTAGTTTATTCCCTAGGTGAGTGGTGGGCCTTCGAGCCAGGCAGCGGGAAGGACTTGTGACGTGCCACGTCACACATCATAGTATTATACTTGTACACAATTTTAGGACGTTAGTACAAAATTTACGCGAGTTAGAGTCTACTACGACCTTTTGGTAAAACTTTCTGAATCGCGTCAAATCTCTAACCGGGCCTCAATCGACACTCTACCAGTGTCCCAAATTTCAACTCGCCATCGCAAACCGTTTCCGGATGATAGTCGTTTTAAATGATGCAAGTCTGTCACATAACCATACACACACATACTTCCAGACGCTAGCTAAAAATCGCATTTCGCGACATTTTGAACTATTTTAAGGTAGTCCTTGCGAATAGTGCTCACTTCGCATAAGTTTCAGAGTCATGAGAGGGAATTGCAAACACTCCTTGATCGTATAAAAATCTGAAAAAATCAAGTACATTCCTTAGGCCACCCTAGAATTTTCGAAAAATCGATTTTTTTTCTTTGTTTTAAAGGGTCCCTTAAGGCCTCAAAAATTATGTCCCAAAAGATTATGGCCGAAAAAAATCTTTAAGTACTCCGTTTTCGAGTTTTAGTATAAGGCCGTCTGGTCCGCAGCGAGTCCCTTTTGTTAGCGCTAGCGAGAAGGTCCGTTAGGGGACTAGAGCAGGTATACGGCAGATGTTATTGAAAATATTTATTTCCTGACTAGTCTGGCGAGTTTAGAATTGTGGAACGGCTGTTTCAGACAGTTAGGCACGGCCAAGCAGTCGAGAAGGACGCTAGTCGACAAACAGTCGTTTTTCTCGATAGTTCTGTAAATTTTAATTTCTTTTTCCTGTGCAATTATTGAGTTGATTTGTTTTGTTGTATTTATTTGTTCTGACAATGAGTGACGGGTTGTACAGTGGGAAGAAAGGGACAAAAACGTCGGTTTCCAGCGTCAGGAGACCAAAAGTATCGCGACGAAGACCGTTGAATCGGCATGAGGCAGAAGCACCAGACGACTTGAACGCCAGTTCATCGGCAAAAAAACGGAAGCAATCGGAAGATTTATACGATATCGAAGTAAATCCAGCGTTTGGTTATCGTATAATTAACTTCATTGCAGTTTTTTCGGCTATTTCCGACGTTGTCGTTTGCAAGATATGCCAATCGAAAGTAAAATTTACTGAAAGCAGTAAGCGTGGTTTGGGATTCAAACTTGTAGTGTCCTGTGAAAAGTGTGAGAAGACTGAGATACTGAGTTGTCCACTTGTTAAGAAAGGCTACGAAATCAACCGTAGAATAATAATTGCCATGCGATTGCTTGGAGTTGGTTGGCACAGAATCAGAAAATTCTGTGCATTCATGGAATTACCTCGGACTACCTTTCACTCATTTTACGATAAGGTTGTCAAAAGAATGAACACTGCAACCAATTTAGTTTGCCAGAATAGTATGATGAGAGCTGCGGAAGAAGAAAAAACCATTTCGATTGAAAACGGAGAAAATGGAATTGTAGTGTCAGGCGATGGTTCGTGGAGAAAACGTGGATTTACGTCTCTGTATGGGTTAGTGACTCTTATTGACTATAACTTTGGAAAAATCGTTGATTGTGTAGTAAAATCAAAATACTATAAGGCGTGTGAACATTGGTCTAAAAAAAAAGATACCGACGAATATGCGGAGTGGGCAGAAAGTCATGTAGGAGAATGCGCTGTGAATCACGATGGATCGGCAGGAAAAATGGAAGTCGATGCAAATGTTTCGCCGCTCTGAAACTTTGCATCAGGTCAAATACTCTCACTAAATTGGTGACGGTGATTCTAAGACTTTCAAAGGCATTACAGATGCTAAGCCATATGAGGATCTCACAGAACTCAAGAAAGAGTGTATAGATCACGTGCAAAAGCGAATGGGCACCCGACTACGTAATTTGAAAAAGAAGACAAAAGGTCTCGGTGGAAGGGGCAAATTGACTGGAAAACTTATAGATGAGCTATCTATTTATTATGGATTAGCGATTCGTAGAAATAGTGATTCAGTCGAGAACATGAGAAGCAGTATATGGGCTACACTGGATCACAAATTATCTACGGATGCCAAACCGCAGCACGACAAATGTCCTATTGGAGAGGATTCATGGTGCTCATGGCAACGCGCCAAAGCGACGAATACTTTGGCTGAGTACAAACACAAGCTAGCTCTTCCAATTCAAGTCTACGAAGCTATCAAACCAATCTATGAAGAACTGACCAATCAAGATCTTCTAACTCGATGCATCGGCGGTTATACGCAAAATAACAACGAAAGCTTTAATTCGACTGTGTGGACATTGGCCCCAAAAAATATTTCAAGTGGGAAAACAGTCTTGGATGTAGCTACGGAAATTGCAGTTTGTGTATTTAATGACGGGTTTTCTTCAATTTTACACATAATGGAGGCAATGGATTTAGAAATCGGCCCGAACAGCTACGAAATGTGCATGGAGATCGACAAACAGCGCATAAAGCTTGCAGAGAGATCGCTATCAGACCGGGTAAAAGAGGCCAGAATCGCTGCAAGATCAAGCAGAAAAGAAATGCAAGAGCAGGAAGATAATCTGGAAGGCCCATTGTATGGTGCAGGCATCGCAGATTAAAGGTATTGCAAAATTATTCATGATTTTCTACTACTCAAAACTTTAAACGCGTTTATCTCAAAACTACATTTTTGTAGTTGGCCGGAGACATAACTCAGACAATTTTCAACCGATTGACTTGAAATTTGGAATATATCTTCGAAAATACATTGTCTATAGAAGTACGTAGGATTTTTTTTATATTGCATAGTTAATTTGTTATTAACAATTATCTGACGATTTTTTAGGCAAATTTCTCACTTTCCACTTTGGAAGTGCGCCATTTCGTCAAAAATCAATATATCGAACAAATCCTACATACTTCTCTAGCTTATACTATATATAATCGAAAAAATTCAGGCCCTAATCATGATTCATTAAATTACAGGAGCTGTTATTCCGGCCGTGGAGCATAGAAAAAAAAGACGTCGCAAAAACGCTGTACCGCCGCCATTTTGAAATAAATTGCCACAAAAAAAATATTGTATGCAGTTAATGATATGTATAATAAAGTCCCATTTCTGTAATCTCGGTTTATTTCGTAATATTTCTGAAAAAAATTCCCAAAAAAGCCTATTTTTTTCGGCCTCTAGGTTGGCCTAAGGCCTTACCCGCATCGTCGCTCGCGTTGTCGTGACGTCATAACCAAGATGGCGGCACTACTTTAGTTGCCATAGCAACCGAGTGTATAAACAAGATGGCGGTGTAAACAACAAGACGGTGAGGGTGTCCGATAATAAAGGGATCTCAACAACCGACACATGAACGATGATCGAGCGAAGCGATTCCTTCTTGACCGACAGTGCGATGATCCAGCAATTCCTTCTTGACCGACAGTGCGATGATCCAGCGATTCCTTCTTGACCGACAGTGCGATGATCCAGCGGCGCATCGATCGATCACTCCGTCGATGCGGTAAGTGCCTGCCCATCTAGAAAAAATGTTGCCCGGTGTGGGGTTCGAACCCACGCTTCCCCGACGAGGAAATATGAATTATTTACATTCAAACGCCTTAGGCCGCTCGGCCAATCGGCCAACACACACGCATATTTTTCAAATAACAAACTAATAAGCGCGTACGGTGTCGTTTCTCTCGAGATGATATCGGGGGTCCAGGAAGCGTGAGAAAGTTTTTTTTTTTTTATGAATGAAAAAAGACAATGGTCGTGTCGCATCTCATAGTAATTATTGTAAAACGATGTTTCTTTCAGAAAGAGCGCTAAAATATTCGGAGAACACGTTGAGGTAGGAGGGGGAATCTTTCTTGTAATTTTTTATTAATTTTTTAATCGTTAATATTACTATGAAATATTAGGAGAACATTATTCGATAGAAGGTAAACGAGTCGCAGCCTCCATCCATCCCTCCCTCCCTCCCTCTTCCTTCCTTCCTTTCCTTCGTCGTTCGAACGTTATCCGCAAATTAGTCAAAACCGCAAAATTAGTTTAACGAGCGAGGAACGTCGTTTCCTCCGAATGTATCGTCACCCTTTTCCTCGACCGTTTCTTATCTTCGCGATAATACCGCGATAGTGTATGGAAGCGGCGCGTAGTTCGAGAAACGAGACGATGGGAAGGTTTATTATTTTTTATAGTCGCCCCCTCGTCGCTCGAAGTTTCCTTCAACGCAACGACGTTGTTTGCGGTTTCCTTCAAATGCATCCTTACTCTTTTCTTTTTTTCTCATTTATCTCTTCTCTTTACCACTATACCACTATCGTGGCGCGTGTATAAAAAGGAAATGCAGTTTGGTTTAGTAATAGTTCAACGAGAGCGAGAAAGCGCGCGAGAGAAGATTATTTGAGAAAATATAAAAGTTGTATAAAAAGTGGTGCGACGTGTTCGAGTGAAAGTTCGATTGAAATGGAGAAACCATCAATAATTTGTATGGATGAGCAATCGTTTCAACGTTATCAACATCTACAATGGAATTTGAAACATTATTCGCCTTTCACACAGCACATCGATCCTTATTCAGAATCCCTCATCCATATACGCAATCGAATAAGTCGATTGAGACGAGAGAAAAATTTACCTCTTTTCGATCGTCCACTACCTCCACCGATTCCAGTACCCACAAAATCCATTAAATCCATCAATACACAAAATCCATCGAGCTATACAACAATGATGGAACATCAGATACGTCCACCGATAAGAGAAGAAGTGTCACCACCTCGTCTTAATCATCCATCTTCATCAAATTGTGCAACAACGACGATAGAACTTCTTCAAGATCCATCGAGTTATACAACAATGATGGAACATCGGATACGTCCACCGATAAAAGAAGAAGTGCCACCACCTCGTCTTAATCATCCATCTTCATCAAATAGTGCAACAACGACGATAGAACATCTTCAAGATCACGATTTCAAGTTTTTAGACACCATCGATATTTCTGATTATTGGAATTTCCCGAAACAAAAAGAATCATGCAACAATAATGAATCAACAGCACCAACATCATTACCATCTATATCAACGATCTTATCCTTCGATGAGAGAACATCGATCATTCCATCGAATTTTACACCAGTTTTTCATCAGAAAATCAACGATCGACCATCATCATTCAACCGTTGCTATTTCAGCTACGAGGGAAGATTAGGTTTTAAACCAGTTGATCCACCACCACCACCATCCAACCGTTGCTATTACAGCTACGAGGGAAGATTAGGAGGAGTTAAAAAAACATTCGAGGGTAATATTTTTTATTTTGCTCCAATTTTACAATACATTTTTTTCATCGATCCACGAATTATGATACGAATCCATTCCCAACCATTTCACATGAACTTTCTTTCCCTTTTTGCGTCATACTTTTTCCACCAGATAAACATCCGGTTGTTTGGTCGATAATAATTCTTGTTCATAGAATCCACCCTCGATGTCTTCGCCATTGGCGTCTTGTAGCAAGTACGTAGTGGGATTGGTCCGTTGAACTTTTACGATACGAAAGATTTCCGAAGTCCAATTTGGTGTGTAACCTTTATCGAAGAGATTCTTGTATTTGCTAACGCGCGCACGATCGTTGACTCTGTATCTCGCTGGAGGAACAATTTTTATATTGCTGTAGATGGTTGACAAAAGTTTTTTCGTCATCTTCGATGTCACATCCTTGGGACGCATACCAATCGTACGGTGTACACGATTGTTGTACTCCTTGACCAGTTCCGGCAATATTTTCAACTATCGATAATTACCATTCAGCGGGAAAGTTTTCCACATTTTATTCTTCAACGTTCTGTTCCAACGTTCGACGATCGATGCTTTCATTACACTGAACGTCGAATAATGATTGATATCGTTTCTTCACGAGCTCTTGAAACTCTCTGTTGTAAAATTCTTTATCATCGTCGGTCTGAAAATTTTTCGGTTTCCGGATATTTCCCCCACTGCTTCCATTGATTATTATTTTTCAAATGGATGTCGCAACGTCGTGTCCACTTTTGGATTTCAACGGTTCGGCCCACGCATATTTTGAAAATGTATCGATGACTGTGAGAATGTATCGATATCCATCGTTTTCTCGAGAATATTTTTGCATATCAACCAGATCAGCTTGCCACAAATCATCGTAACCGCGTATTATCAATCACCTGCGCGGAAAGTTTTTTCTCGCCGATGTATGCAACTCCTCGACCAATCTAATTTTTTCTTTGCTGGCCATTATCTTCTCGTTGCATCGCCGACGATCTTCCGCAGAGTTCTGTCTCTCTCAATTTTTACTCTTCGTATTATATATCAATTATGCATTCTCATCATCGTCTTTTCTTTTTCTTTTTCCTCGATAGGTGACCATTGAATCAATGTATTATTCTTTTTCGACATCGTCGCTTCGGACGATGATTTAATATCTTCGATGCTCCTTCTCAACGGTTCCAATTTTTCATCGATCTGTCTCATCATTATCTCCATAGAATTTTTTAAATCTTGATAAATTCTTTCGATCAGTTCAACCTTCGTTCGAGCATTTTTTTGCGTCTCTTCATCGATCAGATTTTTCAACTCCACCATTCTCATGTCGATAATTTTGTTTAGATCATCCTCGATAATAGTCACCGTTCGTTCGACGATCGCGACACGCGATTCAAATTTTCCCCCCATCTTCTCGAATTCTTTACGATTCTCCCACATACACTCGTCAATGTATTTTTTGTTGACCACGTCGCTCGTTGCGGTTGGATCCGCGAGACGCACAATCTTGGCATTCTCGGCGTCGTACACCTTATCTTCGTCGTTCCATCTCAGAGCCTCGTACGTTCTTTTCGTGACGACGCGCCGATTCGATTCACCGCCATCACCAAATTTATTGATGAACATACATTGATGAACTACGTCAACACATAAAGACGTTATGGGAGTATTGATGGAGGGAGAGAGAGCAAACTGGATTCGGAGGGGGTGAGTGTGCGCGTCGAGTATAAAGAACACTGTTTTTTAAATGTTGCACACAGTGCGATCGGAGAGTGTCGCGATAAAATGGATAGAATTAACGTGACCCGCGAATTGACACGCATATTGATCATCTGCGCTATCGAAAATTTGGGTCGAGATCTGCGAAGTGTGAACGATCAAGCGGATCGAGCACGTTGGTCGGCACAGTGCAAAGAATTCATTTGTTTGATAACTTTTTATCTAAAATTTGTGAATTCTTCAAGCGAATTTTACAAAAAAACATTGGAGATGATTTATCGATTGGAGAATTTGCGTCGACTGTTCGAGTTTAACTTGTGATAAAATGGAGCGATATACTTTTAACGAGGGGGAGGAGGAGGAGGAGGATATCGCAAAAGAAATGTGCGAGCTTGGTCGATTAATCGAAAAAAATTTGATGGAACAATTGAAAAATGTTGACAACGCGTCGTCGCGACAGATATGGATGAAGAAATGCGATGAGATCGTTTCAATGTTGACGAATCATATGCAAACCTACAACGATGTTATGAATGTTGCATACAAACAACGAACGACGGCATTGATAATCAGACTCAAGTCGTTGAGAGTGAGAACGCGGCTCGGTGTGTGGCGCGGGCAGGGATTGAACCTTCCGTCGACGTCGAGAAACGATGACGATAACGATGCGGTTACCGCCGCCGCTAGATCTTTCCTCGAATGGCAAATTATCGGAACGGCGTTCCAGACTCGCATCGTCACCGGTATGATAGTGAATATTCAACACATCGAACCGCAACAATTTTTACACGACGTCAAATATTTGGTCTTGGAAAATGTTCGACAAAATATAGTGTAACGTATCGCTTTTTGGAGGCTTACAGCTCTCTGCTCCAAAAGCGTCGCTATGTGAGTTCTTTGCTCACTTTTTAATTTTTGTGAGGGCAGGTGCTGTAAAATAAAAGTTCGAGAGACAGAAATTGATTCTAAATGTCAATTGAAATGGTTTTGTTTTATTCGAGTACAATCAAAATCATTGGTAAAAATCTTATTATAATTAAATCCGCGCTAATATAAATTCTATATAAAAAAAATTACAAAGAAAAGATTGGCCAAGGAAACAGACGGCGGCAGTCTCTCCCGTCCCCGAGAGAAGTCGCCGACGCTGTATTTTCAAAGGGAAAGGGTTAACAGACGGCGGCAGTTACTCCCATCCCCGAGAGAAGTCGCCGGCGCTGTCTTTTAGGTAAAGGGGTAATCAAGACAGCGGCAGTTATCTCTGTCCCCAGAGAAAGTCGCCGATGCTTATTGAGAAGGGAGCTCGGGAGTTATCGGAGTCGCTATTCGACTAAGAGTGTCGTTCCTGGCTTTCAGACGGCCTTTTATACTGGAGCGACGGGCGTGCACACGGCACGAATTCGAGTCCCCTTCCGTCTCGTATGACGTCGATGTGACGTCAGCAGCCTTCACTTCCCTTGTCTCCCGCGATCACGCGCGTCTGACGCAATAGCTGCGTGCTAGGCGCGTGCTCCGAAATGCGCGCTGAGTCTCGGGGTAAGACAGGCCGCTCCCTGCTGCCGACTCCCCGGGTATCAGCCTCTCGCCTGGGCGTTCCGTTTTACCGACGTGCTCCGGCTTTTCGCGATCCTCGTTGCTGCTCCGGCGCTCCAAAAAGTTTTGGAGGCGAGCGGATTTTGAGTACCATCTCAATAGAGAAGCACGATTGTGTGAAGGTGAACATCTTATTGAACGCTGAATTTACGGTCACTCACGCGTCCGGCGACGAAATCGTGGAACTCTCGGAAACCTAAAGCTTCGGAACACCGAACAAGATGTTTCTTCCCACGAGTGATGATTTGGACTATTGGTACGAGAACGATGTGACGAAACGAATCTTAACGGCTATGGAAGAATTTCAAGAACGCGACAGCGGTTGGGCTTTGTCATCGATCGTGAATTTGGTAGTCAATATTAACAGATGCGAATTGATGAGCAGAGCGTGTTGCGCAAAACTTCCGAAACAGATTCAACAGAGACGAGCCGTGATCAGCGTGAGATCGGCCGATAATATGTTTCGCATGGTCGATAATCGCCGCACTGTATCCCAAGAAGGAACATGCGGACAGATGGCGATCGTATCCGCATTACAAGAATGCGTTGAATCTGGACAAAATCATATTTCCATTGACGTTACCACAGATTTCGCTTTTCAAGCGAAACAACGGAATGTCGATCAATGTGTACATTCTGAAGCAGCTCGACAACGACGGGGATGGAACGTGCAAGATCGAACCTCTGCGATTGAGCAAAGCGTACGATGTCTACAACAAACATATAAATTTGTTGCTGTACGAGGATGAGAGAAACACCGGTAATTGGCATTACGCGTGGATAAAGAATCTCTCGAGATTGATATCGTCGCAGACCAATCGTCACAATCATCGAATACACATTTGTGACAGGTAATATGTATTTACAACAGATTATTTTATTTTCCACGACGATCAATCGATTATTATTTTTCTTCTTTCAGATGTCTTCATTATTTTACGTCAGGAAGAAAATTGAAGGATCATCGGATCGATTGCGTCGAGATGAACGACTGCAGGATCACTCTGCCACCCGCGAATCCAGCCGACAACGACGAGAAGTGGATAAAATTCAAGAATTACAACAGAAAGAAACCACTTCCCTTTGTTGTGTACGCCGATTTCGAGTGTCTTTTGAAAAACATTGGGAACACTGATCCGACCGCAAAATCGTACGCGTATCAAAAACATGAACCGTACAGCATGGGCTATTATTTTCATTGCAATTTCGATCGAGAATTGTGCAAATATAACGCCTATCGAGGAGACGGTTGCGCCGACTGGTTCGTGCGAGAATTAATGGGAATCATTGAAATTATCGGTGAACGTTATGAGAATCCGTTGGAGATGGCGACGAACGAAAGAATCGAAGCCAACGATGCCGCTCTCTGTCACATCTGTGAAAAGATGATCACCTCGAATCAAACGATGGTTCGAGATCATTGTCATTTAACGGGACGGTACAGAGGTGTGGCTCATGTCGGTTGTAATTTAAATAACAAAGATTCGCACCTTCTTCCAATAATTTTTCATAATTTAACTAATTATGATGCACATTTTTTGATTCGGGAAGTGATTGAAAAGTTTGGTGGATCGAAAACGAGTGTGATTGCCACAACGCTCGAAAAATATACAGCTTTCACGAAAAGAGTCCCTACGCGCGATGATCGATTCAAAATCCAATTGAGATTCATCGATTCGTTTAAAGTTTTAAATATGGGTTTGAGCAAATTGGTTTCAACATTGGAAAAGAGGGATATAAAAATTACATGCGATCATTTCAATGATCTGAGCGACGAAAAATTTGATCTGTTAACGAGGAAAGGTGTCTTTCCGTACGATTATGTGTGCGAGTGGGAGAGATTAAACGAGACGACTTTACCCGCGTACGATGACTTTTACAATAAATTGGGGGATCGCAATATCTCGAGAGAGGATTACGAGCACGCGAAAAATATTTGGCGAACGTTCGAAGTTGGAACGCTCGGTGAATACGGTGACCTGTATCTAAAGACGGATGTGCTGTTGTTGGCCGACGTCTTCGAAACGTTCAGACTCGACTGTCCGACGACTTACGATCTCGATCCCGCTTATTACTTCACCGTGCCCGGTTACGCGCGGGATGTCATGTTAAAATTTAGCAAGATCGAGCTTGAATTATTGACGGACATCGACATGGTAATGTTCGTGGAGCGAGGTGTGCGCGGTGGACTCAGTCAGTGCTCTCATCAATATGCGAGAGCGAATAACGCATACATGAGTCGCGGCAACGACGACGACGACGATGATAACGAGGTGACGGCGGCGGCGGCGGCGACGGTGTGCGATGAACGAAGAGATGCCGTCTACTTGATGTATTACGATATCAATAATTTGTATGGATGGGCGATGTCGCAAGCGTTACCGTGTAAAAATTTTGAATGGGTTAGAAACGTAAAGAATTTTGATGTAGAATCGATAGCTATCGATGGACCGATCGGATATATTTTGGAGGTGGATTTGGAATATCGGGACGATGTGCACGATTCGCACGCGGATCTTCCGTTTTGTCCGGAGCACGCGCAACCGCCAGGAGAGAGTACACGAGAGAGTACACTCATCGTAAACTTCTCGCTACGCTCAACGACGTTGAGCGTAGCCAGAAGTTCATTTCACGTGATTCCCAACATCGATTCAACCAATAATATATTCTATTACAACACGAACAAGAGCGTTGCGATACCGAAGGGATCTTACGAACTCAGTGCCATAAATAAATATCTGCAGCGAGAGATATCGCGCGGAATCAAGGGAGATCCCGAGGACGCGTTCCTCCTACGCGCGAACAATCACACGTTGAAGAGTGAGATCAGGTGTAGATATTCGATCGGTTTCTCTAAACCAAATAACATCGGTAGCATTCTAGGATTCTCAACGAAAAGTCATGAATTGAAACCGAAGCATTGGCACGAATCTGACATTCCGGTGAATATTATTAAGATAAATATCTTGAGAATCGAGTGCAACATCACGTCGGGAGCTTACAGCAACGGAAAATCTGTGCACATCATTCATGAATTTTTCCCTCACGTCGAACCTGGATATAAGATATCGGAAACACCGTCGAACGTCATTTATTTACCGATCATCGTACTAGTAATAGATCGACTGACTCTTCGAATCGTTGATCAGAATAACGATATCGTTGATTTTTGTGAGGAGGAGATAACCGTGCGACTACATTTGAGAAAATGTTGAGCTACGATAGTGGTGCCGAGGCTGCCACCACCACCCCCACCACCATTACCACCACCAATGATCGTCATCATCATCATCATCATCAACACAGATGTTCATTCGTTCCAGAGAATCATCATCATCATCAACACAGATGTTCATTCGTTCCAGAGAACGAATGAATAAATTATCAACGTTGAACGCTGCGAGTGTCAGTGGTGACACGATGATAGATCATTCGTCATCATCCACGATCATCTATAACGACAGAGACACTGAAAGAGAACAAAAAAAATTGACGATCGAGAACGTACGATTTTTGAGATCGTTGGGATTTCGAGTGAGAAAGAAAAAATAATTCATATTAACGTGGGTGGGTGGTGAGTGAAAGAAGGAAGTGAGAGAGAGAGGAAAAATGGGTGACATATTGAATATCACGGCTACGCCGAAATACGACAACCGCATAGCCAACGTTGAGCTACACGGATACAATCCGTGCGCGAACACATCGTACGACTACAACGATGTGTTCGACGTGTTAGAAATATATGTTTACTGCGCTGGCTGTGTGCCGATGGCGCATGTGTGTGTGGGCACACGCATGGGCGAGAACCGCTGTTGCGACGCGAGCGACTTCGGCTACCGAAATCGGAGTCGGCGAATCCCGGAGCCACTCGCGTGGCAACAGGTAGGAAAATAAAAGAACAGTGGAGCAGGCCAGTTTTTCAGTTCAGTAGATATCGCCTACCGACGTAGATCAGCCGCATAGCATGCGCGAGCGAGTGCTACAAAGAAATTAACGGATAGCCAATTTATATACAGTTTGCTCTAGTAAATATATATAACAAGTTTCTTTCGTTATTCGGAGTATCGTATTATTTTTCTCTCCTTCTCCTCGATCCTGCACGAACGACGAAAAATACAAAACCACGGCAAACTATTTCAACAATACGCATACCGATACAACAACAGGACACGATAATGCTACCGCACAGAAGTTATCTCTATGTCGAGGGCAAATTGAATCAGGGTGTCAGAGACGCGACCGCAACGGATCAAGATGATGTACTTCTCATAGAGAACAATGGAATAGCGTTTCTGTTCGGTGAAATACGCTACGAGTTGAATGGCGTTGAGGTAGATCGTTGCAAAAACCTTGGTATAACGACTACCTTGAAGAATTATGCGTCGCTTACTATGGAGAAGAGTAATAACTTTCAAAACGCTGCGTGGTCGATAATTGAAAAAACGGCAATCAATGAGTTTAATTATTGTATACCGATGAGTATGCTGATGGGATTCTTCGAGGATTACAGACGACTGATTATGAATGCTCGACACGAGCTCGTACTGATACGGTCGCGCGACGACACCAACGTCCTGTACACGACTTCGAAGAAAATTAAATCACCGTCGATCAAACTGACGAGAATACAGTGGAGGATGCCTCATATCACGCTCGATGACTACACCAAGTTGGAGTATCTGCGTATTCTGAAGGAGGATCGAGCTATAAGCATGGCTTTTCGTTCGTGGGATCTGTACGAATATCCGCTGTTGCCGACCACTCAACGACACACGTGGTCGGTTAAGACTTCGACGCGAATGGAGAAACCGCGTTTCGTTCTGATCGCTCTGCAGACCGATCGAAAAAATCATCTGAACAAATCAGTGACGAAATTCGATCATTGTAAATTGCGAGATTTAAAATTGTTTTTGAACTCAGATTTTTATCCGTACGACACGTTGAATTTGGATTTTACCATCGCCAAGACGGAAGGGTACGGCATCCTGTATGAGATGTACAGTCGATTCATCGGCTCCTATTACAACGATCCTAATCTTCGACCGATGCTCGATCTCGTTAATTTCCTGAGATTCGGCCCGATAACGATCATCGACTGTTCGCATCAGAACGAATCGATCAAGAGTGGTACGGTCGATGTGAAGATCGAGTTCGAGTGTGCCGAAAATATTCCGAACAACACGAGCGCTTAGTGTCTCATTATACATGATCGCATAGTCGAGTACAATTCATTGTCGAATATCGTGAAAAAAATTGTATAAGAGGAAGAAGAACAACGATCGTTTTCACGCACGCTTCGTACGATATGTGAATGAATGTATTGTATGTGAATGTATTGAGAAGATATGTAATGTTGAACACACACACACAAATGTATGCATTGGTCATAGAGATTATATTATTGCATATTAAAATATTGTTGTACCCCGGCTGGCTTAGTAGGATATTATTTCGGGACACCGGTTGCGAGATAGTAAAGGTACGCAACGGCACGCGAAGAGCGTACATCGAGCGTCGAGCGCGTCACCGGACACCGCTGACGCAGCACTTAGGCCACTGCGTGTGGCTCGGTAACTGGGGCATTGGCTCGGGTACCGAGGCAATTATTGCGAAATGTAAAATATGCTCCAAATCTCGCCCGCAGAAAAGCGAGGATTTGGGAAGATATTTGTTGATAAGATTAAAGTAAACCATAAACTTGCGCTAGATATTAAGCTGACATACGTGCTCTCGATGAGTATATAGAGGATCGAGAGCAGGTACTCGGCAGTCTGATCCGAACTCAGGATACGGTACGGTTGATTACGATACATTAAATTACCTAACCAAGGTAATCGTGATTAGCGAGTGGCTCGCTACAGGGTGTACCGAGATTGGTAAATATACAACAACATAATAAAGACCTTTTTAATACAATGTGCATTCATTCTCTAGGGTTCTAACCCTTGACTGGATATATCCCGAACATTCCAGCTCACGACTCAAGCGCAGAATCCGGATTAGCTAACAGGGTTTCTGCGGCACAACAATATTATATCAAATGTGAAACGCATAGTTCATTTCTCTCTCTCATACTGCACATCCATTGCATCACCCCACCATCACCACCATCACCACCATCACCACCGCCACACCCCAACTTCTTCTCCGTCTTCCACTCATGTTTCCGCGACGATATTATAAAAAGCGGAAGATCGAGAGTCCCTCGAGGAAAAATTAATTCGCGGCTCGAACGGAGACGTACGGAATATATTGTGACGTATTTTCCTGGATCTCAACGCGAAAAAAGAAACACAAAAAAAACGAAACCGAAAACGCGAAAACCGAAGCTCAAACCGAACGGGAGCGGAGCGCGAAATCGAGAACTCAGAAAACGTCACCTTCGACCGCCCGCCTCCACGGATGCATCGACGTCCCGGTGGGCGCCAGTTAATTTTTGTTTCGCCGGTATTAACAACCGGGCTAAACTGGAGGTCGATGGAACGGTCGACCTCCGCAACGGAAATACACGAAATCAGAACAAAAGATAACGAGATCACACAAACGAGAACTGAACGGTACGAGAACTAACGCCGATGCATTCGCGAAAGCGAACGGTTGCTCAGGATGCGGGTTATGGTAGAAGGATCGCGATCCTTGGCCAACAAAGTAACACGAAATCGAAACCGGAATCTCAACTTTAAATAACGGGAACAATTATTAATTGGCTGCTAAGCCATGGGATCGCACACTCGTGCATCGGGAGCGCTCAGCTGACCGGGGGGTCGGAGCGAGCGTAACGAAAGCGGATCGATGCGCGATCAAATAATTACCGAAACGATAAACTCACCGAATCAGCGTATTCTAATCCAATAATGGGCGGGAACTGCATCTCACGATGCCTCGAGAACTCCAACACAATCACTGCACCTCAAAAGCATTCCTCAGAACGCATCTCGAGCACAGAAAAATCGGTAGTAAAATCGGAACCGAATCCGCACGAAACACAGCACATACGAGTCAACTAGCGAACGCGCAAAGTGACAGGTAGCGTGAGCGAGATACGCGAACCGAAGCGAGAGCGATAGCCGGAGTCTACGGCAGCGCGAGCGTGAGCGAACGACTCAGCGCGCGAGACAATAGCCCAAACGTAACCACCGGTCGCGCGAGAGGTCCGAGCTGCCTCGAGGACGACTCTCGGCAGACTGACAAGCCTACGACGATATTCTAAGGAAGCGTTATGATTATCGCGAGATCCTTAGCCGATAGCTGCTGCCCTTTCAAACTATTTCCAGAGCGTCAATTAAGCGGGAACCGAAACTGTAACGCGGTGTTGTACCCCGGCTGGCATGGTAAGATATTATTTCGGGACACCGGTTGCGAGATAATCAAGGTACGCAACGGCACGCGTCGAGCGTACATCGAGCGTCGAGCGCGTCACCGGACACCGCTGACGCAGCACTTAGGCCACCGCGAGTGACTCGGTAACTGGAGCATCGGCTCGGGTACCGAGGCAATCATTACAAAAAGATATTGCGAAATATAAAATATGCTCCAAATCTCGCCCGCAGAAAAGCGAGGATTTGGAAAGATATCTGTTTATAAGAATAAAGTAAACCATAAACTTGCGCTAGATATTAAGCTGACATACGTGCTCTCGATGAGTATATAGAGGATCGAGAGCAGGTACTCGGCAGTCTGATCAGAACTCAGGATACGGTACGGTTGATTACAATACACTATATTTCATAACCGAGATAAATGTGATTAGCGAGTGGCTCGCTACGGGGTGTACCGAGATTGGTAAATATTCAATAACCTAATAAAGACCTTTTTATTAAACTGTGCATTCATTCTCTTGGGTTCTAACCCTTTACTGGATATATCCCGAACATTCGAGCTCACGGCTCAGGCACAGAACCCGGAGTAGCTAACCGAGTTTCTGCGGCACAACATTGGTGGCAGCGGTGGGATATCCAGAGAGAATTAAGAAAAAAAGGAAAACAATATTTACCAGATCGTACGGCGACCTGTGTGCCTCCATTGAGGGAGAAGAGAGTGCCGCGAACCAGGGTCGACAAGTGTTCAGCGAGAATAATCAACCGTAGCCTTCGCGGATCGCTGCAGGATCCTCGAAGGGCGTCCTCATTGAGGGGGACGGGAACCGTTGGGAAGCCCGGGACCAGGAGGGTCACGGAAGAGTTGTAGGGCACACTGGAGGTGGCCCCATCACTGAGTGTAAATCGAAAGCCCGCGCGGACGCGGAAGATCTTTGCCAAGACCGGTAGGACGCTACCGGTGGCCAACGTGAGAGTAACCCAGGGTTAAAAAACTGAGCAAAGAGGGAACAAACCTGGAGATAGATAAGGGACGGAGAAGAGTCCAACAGTTTCAAAGGTTAAACGAGCAAGCAAGAAGATGAGTGAGCACGACTTACCGCAGAGACCACCAGGGTCAGGGCAGCGCAGGGGAACCCCAAGCACGGGGGAGGAAGCATTGGGCGTCGTCGCGGGCGTCCAAAGCGCCTTGGCCGACAACACGAACCGGGCACGGGAGGTGCTGGGGGAGCAATCGGTTGAAGGTAACGAGGAAGGACGGGGAAATTCGCCAAACCCGCTGTACGGGGTAAACACCCAGAGGGGAACTGGCTGGGAGAACATCGACGTGCAGATGTTCGAGCGCCGACCGGATGAGGTCACGCCGGCCATGGTGTCCCAGGAAATCTCCCGAATGGCGCGCTCATTACGAGGTCAAGTCGGGCACAGGGCTATCGGCGGGAACGGCGAACACGGGAGAGGCAATGGGCTCCCGCTCAAACCTGCCCTGAGGGCTACCCGAAGGACCCTATTCGCCGAACAGGAGGACACGCACGAGGACAACAGGGAATCCCGGGGAGGAAATGAGAGTCAGTCCGGCCCCGAGGACGAGACGGTGCATACCATCGCGCAGATGCAGGGGAGAATAAGCGAACTCGAGGGGCAGCTGGAGGAGGCTCGCAACCGGTCCCAGGTGGCACGACCGATGGATGCTGATTCCATGGTCGAACGTCTCCTGGCCTTGGAGGAAACCATGAGGGACCACATTCTGGAGTCCCGTGGGCCACAACGGGGAGGGGTAACCCCGCCGCGGCGGCAGTCACCATTTCGGCGACAAACCCGGGAATCGACCCAGATTAGGGCGGTACCGGTGTATTTGGATATACCCGCCGCCCTGCGAAATATTAAAACCTTCGACGGGAACGATCCCACGAAGCTCGACGGTTTTATTTTATCATGTGAAGCGGTATGGGGATTGGTTCTTCCCGAGCAGCGGTCCACTCTTCTTACGCTCATCCGGAGCAGCAAACTGGAGGATCGAGCAACGCGGGAAATGAGGCACAAAACTATTGTAACCCTGCGGGATTTACGAACCGAATTAGAGGCACTTTATGGGAAACGAGAGTCCCTCGCCTCTCTGCAATACCAGTTCAGCATACTGAAACAGGAACCAACAGAGAACGTCTCAACCTACGCCACCCGGGTCGAAAACCTGACGGTGGAATTAATCGAGAAGTTGTGTGAAGGAGTCGATGCAGCGGGGGCTCGCTACATCGGAAATGCCTTCCGGAAAACCGCACAGATGAATTTCGAGGTCGGCCTGAATAAGGAATTACAGACCCTCGTGCGATCACTTAATTATTCGAGCCTGCACGACGCTATCGTCGGGGCCATAGAGGTCGAGAAAATGATGAAGGGGCACCCAGGCAGTCAGGACTCGGCAAGATCCAGTCTGGGGGGTGGAAACCCGCGGCGGTCACACGGCGCGGTCAAGGAGGAAGCACGCACCTGTTATACATGTGGACAAACCGGCCACGTGGCCAAGGACTGTCAACAGGGGGCCCGAGTTAGGCTCCCCCTACCGGCCCCGGGGAACGTTCATATGGCAAGCATTTCGTACAATTACTGTAAAAAAACTGGGCATCTCTGGAGGGATTGCCGGGCACGTAAGCGGGACAACCAGCGGACCAAAGGTTATGACAATAATAGGAGACAGCAAAATGAGCATCGTGAAGAGGAAGCCGCCCTACATCCGGGGCAGGAAGGGACTGTAGGGGAATTTCAAGCAAGGGCATACACAGTCACCGCCTACGACAGGGCTACGCCGGGAGAGGGAATTTTTCCCTATAAATAGGGCGAAGGAGCACCCTATTCATAGACAGCGCGAGTCCAGCCACAGGAAGATCTGCCGGCGAGAACAACATGGAACGAAAGAGGAACACCGAGCAGCAGGGGAAAAAATCCATCGCGGAGACTGTCGGGAAGAGGATCAGTGCAAACGAATAATAGTCGGAGTGAAAGTTAAAAAAAAAAAAAATTTTTGGGGGTAAAACGACCCGGCTAAAATTTTCTCCCGTCAAGGGGGAAAATAATAAAACTGTATCCCGGTGTGGGGAGGAAAATCCCACGGGAGGAATCAAATAAAAAAAGAAGGGAAAATGATATAAAAAAGAGAGGAAAAGAGGAATCAAAACGAAAAAAAATAATTCCTGTGGGAAGCAAAAGTGAGTAAGGGGAGAGAATAATAAAGAAAGGAGTAATAAAATAAATAAACGGAGGTAAAAAAAAAAGAACCCGAAGGAAGAGCGATGCGGATACGTCGCCCGTCCGGGGTGCGGTAGGTTAGGGACAGCTACGTTACGATGTCCGACGGCCAGGGCAATGGCTCGGTACACCGCTCGCGGAAGTCGACGCAGCAGAAATCCGATCCCGCGGCGTTGGAGCCTCGCTGCGGGGTATCGCCTCGCCCAAATGAAAATAAAACATAAACATAGAAAATAATTCTGGTATGAAGGAAGAATTTGACGGATACGTTGCATCCAACGGTATTGACAACAAGTTTGAAGAAGTCACCAGTTGACTGCGGATGATAATTATTCCGCTGAAGATGTACTGAAAGCTTACACCACGGCAGAATCAATTTTTGGAGAATCAACGACTGCCGAAACTGAGACGCATAAACTCGAGAAAAATCATAATGGCAAATCTCGTAATCCCGGAAATGAATTACATCAATTGGTCACCACTCCGGGCAAATATGACAACCAGCGCCAAGGTCGAGAGGACGCTCATGGGGAAAAGAAGAGACAGGGGAAGCGGAAAAACCCAATTCACCAATAACAAACCGTAGCCAGGGCGGTGACTCATCGTCGCTGCACGACAGGTCTGTGAGCGGCGAGACGCCAGGAAGAGTCAATACAGCAGAAAGACAATCCCACACGAAGTTGGCGACCGGCAGTGCGTAGCACCATTGACCCTGAATTGAGGGATGGCGCAACGAAGGAATCAGCAAGCGACGGCACGGGCAACGTGCTCCTCAGCAGACAACCGTCGCCGGGCACGGCAATAACCTTGAGAAGACGACCGGGAACGGAAGCGAACGGGCGCCAACGTGAGACGTGGACATCGGGTAGGGAAACCCACCAGGGGCGGCGCCGGTGGCGTCGGACGACTTCGCATCCAGATCTCCGGACCAGGGGTCTGGTCGGGCACAACCTCCTTCACGTTCGGGCTGAATAGACCAGCCGAACCAGGACGAACCACCAACGGGGTAACCGGCTCATCCTCGGACAACGTCGTGTGCACCTTCCGATGGAAAAGGCGGAAAGGAATGATAAGTGGAAATAAGTCGCGAGAAAGTTTTGTTATTTGGGGGGAGATCTTAGTTTGGGAAGACCCACGTATGGGGGTTTTCTAGTATGGTGGGGAAGCACTTATTGTGGGGAAAATACCTTGTGGAAGAATATTTTTTAGGATGGGAGCATTTTTAAGGGGGAAATTTTTTTATATATATTTATATACAAGTGCACGTTGGTGTATGTGGACTTGAGACGGGGCTAATTGTGGAGAATAACCAATGGTCAAGGAGCGAATAATTAGAAAGTCAGATTATTTCGAAGGTACTTGTGGGAGTATAAATACGTTTAAGCAACCGGGAAAAAAGGGGAAAACCCGAAGATGTGAACAGTCGCGTGTAATACCAAGCACGGGGTACACGAAGAATTGTAAAAATAAAGCTCGCCGGAGACGAGCGAAAAGAAATCAAATTTCTTTTCTTTTTAGGGGGGAGGAATGTTGTACCCCGGCTGGCATGGTAAGATATTATTTCGGGACACCGGTTGCGAGATAATCAAGGTACGCAACGGCACGCGTCGAGCGTACATCGAGCGTCGAGCGCGTCACCGGACACCGCTGACGCAGCACTTAGGCCACCGCGAGTGACTCGGTAACTGGAGCATCGGCTCGGGTACCGAGGCAATCATTACAAAAAGATATTGCGAAATAAAATATGCTCCAAATCTCGCCCGCAGAAAAGCGAGGATTTGGAAAGATATCTGTTTATAAGAATAAAGTAAACCATAAACTTGCGCTAGATATTAAGCTGACATACGTGCTCTCGATGAGTATATAGAGGATCGAGAGCAGGTACTCGGCAGTCTGATCAGAACTCAGGATACGGTACGGTTGATTACAATACACTATATTTCATAACCGAGATAAATGTGATTAGCGAGTGGCTCGCTACGGGGTGTACCGAGATTGGTAAATATTCAATAACCTAATAAAGACCTTTTTATTAAACTGTGCATTCATTCTCTTGGGTTCTAACCCTTTACTGGATATATCCCGAACATTCGAGCTCACGGCTCAGGCACAGAACCCGGAGTAGCTAACCGAGTTTCTGCGGCACAACAGCGGCAATTTTTGAGATTCGTCGCGATCGTTACTCCAAACTCAGGACGTGAAAACAAGGCTCTCTCTCTCTTAACTAAAACACAGCACAAGGTGTTCCGACCTTGCCCGGACCGTACTTAAACCTCCGCCTGTTCTCCAACGTCCTGTGTTATCACCTAAACAGAGTGCCGGGTTTGCACCGGACTTTGACGTATTCGCGACAAAATCTCGTCGGTCTCTCCTCTATTCGTGTTTCTCGTTGCTTCGAGATTCTCTCCACCGAATAGATTCGAGGATTCCGACCTGAACTGAATCTTTTGATCTTATCTCCAAGCTTATCCCACACCCAAGCTCATCAGTAAAGTCTAAACTGGATCGTGACCTTAACGAACTTTTCTTGAACGAGAGCTGGACGGTACCTGGACCGCCGAGGCGCAGTAAATCGGGAACTATAACGGGCTAACCGAACTAAACCACTAGCCGTATCCGTAAAACTTAAATTTATTAGTATTTTCGTGACGGTGATCCAAAAATCACGTCACAATATTTATCGTCTCTCTAAATTTTGTGAAAACAGGTGAATATTTTTATATTTCTCTGCGTGTGCGTGTGCGTGTGCGTGTGCGTGTGCGTGTGCGTGTGCGTGTGCGTGTGCGTGTGCGTGTGCGTGTGCGTGTGCCTGTGCGTGTGCGTGTGCGTGTGCGTGTGCGTGTGCGTGTGCGTGTGCGTGTGCGTGTGCGTGTGCGTGTGCGTGTGCGTGTGCGTGTGCGTGTGCGTGTGCGTGTGCGTGTGCGTGTGCGTGTGCGTGTGCGTGTGCGTGTGCGTGTGCGTGTGCGTGTGCGTGTGCGTGTGCGTGTGCGTGTGCGTGTGCGTGTGCGTGTGCGTGTGCGTGTGCGTGTGCGTGTGCGTGTGCGTGTGCGTGTGCGTGTGCGTGTGCGTGTGCGTGTGCGTGTGCGTGTGCGTGTGCGTGTGCGTGTGCGTGTGCGTGTGCGTGTGCGTGTGCGTGTGCGTGTGCGTGTGCGTGTGCGTGTGCGTGTGCGTGTGCGTGTGCGTGTGCGTGTGCGTGTGCGTGTGCGTGTGCGTGTGCGTGTGCGTGTGCGTGTGCGTGTGCGTGTGCGTGTGCGTGTGCGTGTGCGTGTGCGTGTGCGTGTGCGTGTGCGTGTGCGTGTGCGTGTGCGTGTGCGTGTGCGTGTGCGTGTGCGTGTGCGTGTGCGTGTGCGTGTGCGTGTGCGTGTGCGTGTGCGTGTGCGTGTGCGTGTGCGTGTGCGTGTATTCGTGATGTATATTATGTCACATTGATTCTTTTTTTGATTTAATAATAGAAAGAAGATGGCTGAAGCAACGACGGCAAAATTAATGATCAACGATATCACTCATATAATGAGTATCAAAGCATTCCATTACATGGGTGGATTTATTTATAAAGAATTGGCGATAATCAATTGTCAAAACGGTCGAGTTTATAAAATAAGTTTCAGACTGAATGTTAAATTTAATCATTTACAACTGAAAGATAAATCAGCTAATGTCTGTGTGGCGAAAAAAGAAACCGGTATATATTTTAAAGATCATTGTTCAGAGTATTTGACGCAAGGAGACGTTGAATCAACGATAATTAATTATCTTCGCGGCGGAGGATTTGCGATCGAAGAGCACGATCGTCAAATACTGTCGAGACCGATCGTTGCGTACAAAAGGGTGAAGAAACATATTGCTCTGGAAAGAAACCTCCTGAAGAACATCGGGATCCGATCGTTCGATTTGGAATTGTTGGATTGGCCGAAATATATGGAACTCTTGGCGGATTCGAGATAGAACTCGATAAAACGATTGAATTGTCATCTTCATCTGATGACACCGAGAGCGAATCAAATTTTCCAATGTTCCGGCGATGAGGTCCAAGTATCTAACAATTGGTTGAAGATACTACGTCGGGAACAACGATATCGCCAACGGCAACAGCAACAGTTGTAAAAGCGACAACGGTGAGACTGAGAATTATGCTGTAAACAATTATTTCAATGATAACTCTGTAAAAGTAAAGTTATTTATATATATATATAATTACAATGATATCTGTAAAAATAAAGTAATTTTTTTTTGTTGTATATAATCGCAATCATTATTGTGACAATATCATTGTAAAAATTAATAATGACTCGATACAAATTGATAACGATCCGACGCAAATTAACATCGAAGTAGACGAGCAAATTAATAACGACCCAACGCAAATTGACATCGAAGTAGACGCCTGCTGCATTTTGAATTTTTTCTTGATCGCCAAAAAAATGATTGATTTCATCGAATTCACTGGACGTGAAGAAAGACAGACTCTTCGGTGTGTTCGCGAGTAATAACGCGGCTCGAATTTTTTCTTGCAATTTTTTTCGCATTTTCGT
Organism: Exephanes ischioxanthus; assembly: GCA_958510785.1. Taxonomy (NCBI): domain Eukaryota; kingdom Metazoa; phylum Arthropoda; class Insecta; order Hymenoptera; family Ichneumonidae; genus Exephanes; species Exephanes ischioxanthus. Next base: position 27,580,632 of record OY294017.1, on the reverse strand, counting down.
TAAATATCCATGACGAAGGAAACTCACTAACAATATCAATGATAAATGATGTGATGGTCGCGTTATTGCGAACAGCACTTTCAGTTAAAACTATCGAGTCAAAGGCTCCGAGCGCTTTTGCTAAACGACGTTCGTGTTCGTTAAAAAGAGTCAATTCGACGGTCGAGTACAATTTAAGTTTAAAACTACCGGAATTACCGAAATGGTATATCAGATTCTTCATCGATAGAATTACTGAATCCCATACTCGCGAAAGCACGAGACATCGATATTGCGTTGTTTTCCTAAACTCGCGTACACACTGCTCAAATATTACATCGTGAAACTTTTCCGGCTTATCGGTGCACGAATTACAAAAAGGATCAGAAACCGAATTAACAACCGGATCATCGCACAAATAGTCTGAATCGATGCTTCGTTCCATGACTTCGTTGCGCAATAAATCGATCGTTATATCATCTATCAGATCATCCTCGATATTCACAATCGGATCATCGATGACATTCGGTGAATCATCGAAGATAATACCCTCTCCGTTATGCGTCCAGGGATCGTCGTCTCGCTCGATATCCTTCCATGGATCGACGATGTCTCCAATGACCTCGTGATCGGTCCTGGGAGCGTCGACGACGTTGTCTCTAATCATCTCTTCGTCCGCATCGTCGCCATCGTCGTCACCGTCTTCGTCCCGTAGATCATCGACGACGAAGTTGTCTCCAATCACCGCTTCGTTCCCATCGTCGCCATCGTCGCCATCGTCGCCTTTGTCTTCGTCTTCATCTTTATCTTCGTCTTCGTCTTTATCTCCGTCTTCGTCTTTATCTCCGTCTTCGTCTTCGTCTTTATGTTCGTCTTCGTCTTTATCTCCGTCTTCGTCTTTATCTTCGTCTTTATCTTCGTCTTTATCTTCGTCTTTATCTTCGTCTTTATCTTCGTCTTTATCTTCGTCTTTATCTTCGTCTTTATCTCCGTCTTCGTCTTCGTCTTCATTTTCGTCTTCGTCTTTATCTTCGTCTTCGTCTTCATCTTCATCATCGTCGTCGTCTTCGTCGTCGTCATCATCGTCTTCATCGTCTTCGTCGTCGTCTTCGTCGTCGTCATCATCGTCTTCATCGTCTTCGTCGTCGTCATCGTCGTCACCGTCGTCTCCACCTTCATTTTTAATTTTAACGTTCGGATCACTTCCATGGATCGTCGTCGTCGTCTCGATTGATATTTCGACCCTCTCGATAGAATTGGAGGATTCCTTGCTACCCAAAAATAATAGCGCGAGGAATAAATTTGGTTGCTCCATCGAACGAGAGAGTGATAATAATAATATTCAAAATCCACTTACAGACGGTAGTTTAATTTTTTTTCTTCGTTCAATGATACTTTCGTTCGATTTTTCACTTCGATCCTCACTGTCGTTGAACATTGATCTTTTTCGAGGCGAACGCGATAGCGATTCGTTAGAAAAAACTTTTTCGCAGACATTACCGATCTTTCCATTTACTATTTGAAGAACAACGACGCGACGCAACTGCGACGTGTATATTATAAAGCCGACGTCGAGAATATAGAAAATAACGTTCGTACATATATTTATACACGCTCTTTCGTTGCGGTTTTCACACTCTCGCACGGTGTGTAGAAAAATCACGAAGATAAGAAACGGTCGAGAAAGAAAACGACGATACATTTGGACGAAACGACGTTTCTCGCTCGTTAAAGAGAACGACGTTTCTCGCTCGTTAGACTAATTTGCGGTTTTGGATAGCGTTCGAACGACGAAGGAAAGGAAGGAAGGAAGAGGGAGGGAGGGAGGGAGGGATGGATGGAGGCTGCGACTCGTTTACCTTCTATCGAATAATGTTCTCCTAATATTTCATAGTAATATTAACGATTAAAAAATTAATAAAAAATTACAAGAAAGATTCCCCCTCCTACCGCAACGTGTTCTCCGAATATTTTAGCGCTCTTTCTGAAAGAAACATCGTTTTACAATAATTACTACGAGATGCGACTCGACCATTGTGTTTTTTCATTCATAAAAAAAAAAATACTTCCTCACGCTTCGTGGACCTCCTATATCATCTCGAGAGAAACGACACCGTACGCGCTTATTAGTTTCTTATTTGAAAAATATGCGTGTGTGTTGGCCGATTGGCCGAGCGGTCTAAGGCGTTTGAATGTAAATAATTTATATTTCCTCGTCGGGGAAGCGTGGGTTCGAACCCCACACCGGGCAACATTTTTTCTAGATCGGCAGGCACTTACCGCATCGACGGAGTGATCGATCGATGCGCCGCTGGATCATCGCACTGTCGGTCAAGAAGGAATCGCTGGATCATCGCACTGTCGGTCAAGAAGGAATCGCTTCGCTCGATCATCGTTCATGTGTCGGTTGTTGAGATCCCTTTATTATCGGACACACTCGCAATCTTGTTGTTTACACCGCCATCTTGTTTATACACTCGGTTGCTATGGCAACTAAAATAGTGCCGCCATCTTGGTTATGACGTCACGACAACGCGAGCGACGATGCGGTTAACCGCAGCACCACGACCTTGGTTATGACGTCACAACAACGCGAGCGACGATCCGCGACCTTGGAGATATTGCGGTTTTGCGGTCTAAAGTGGCTTAGAAGCGGCCTGGATACATTACTCTTAAGGCCTTAGGCCACCCTAGAGGCCGAAAAAAATAGGCTTTTTTGGGAATTTTTTTCAGAAATATTACGAAATAAATCAAGAGACGCGGTAGCGTCTCGACGCCAAGTACTTAAAAAAAAGTTTTTTAAGCGAGTTGACGAGACGCTACCAAGTAACCTACTCCAAAATGCCGGAAGTGGATTCTTGCAGCTCGATTTTCTCGAAAACGAAGCATCGGATCGGAATTCCAAAAACACTTTTACCATATATATAGGACACAAGCTTTCGAACGCGCCCTGTTACGATTATAATTGTTCGGTAGATGCTGAGATATGGGCATCGTGTCCCTCTCGATGTCCGAAAATATTATAAAATGTGATGTGATGTGATCGCGTCTACTGCGCATGCGTCCGCCGGGCCAGCTGGCTTGCCTTTCGACTCCTGGGCTACGTTTCAGAAATCATACCCGAGTATATCAATCGGCCGATAAATACATCTAATCCGATAATATTAATAAATATAGTATGTTTATATATCTTAAAAATATTAAATTAAATTTTTGAATTATGTGTCGAACGTGTAAAGTTAATTTTTCCTCGATCTTTTTATGACTAACCTAATTTTGACGTTTCGTTTTGTTTTTGCTTTTGAAATATAAAATACTTGACCAGAAGATGGTTCAGTTTTTTAAAAGTGGAATCTATGCTCCGTCAGCAAAACATGAACTTATTCACCTACCCAAACCAAGGAATAAATCTTTTCCTGACGGAGCTGGCATTCTATTTGAGACGTTTCCCCCTGGCGATGGGAATGATATAAAGAAAATATATAATTAAAGGCTCGCAGTGAACATTTATAATTTATGTATATACACCTATTCCATATTGTGCCGAAAAGCCTCTCCAGCTCCACGCAGATGCCCTCGATGCTCTGGAATTTCAGAGGGACTGCGTCAGGATCAACAGATGTCTTTACCCATCGTGCGAGAGAGTTAAGTTTTTTTTTGCTACGTATGATGAAAACCACCTCCTGATCCTGACGCTGCTGCCTTCGAAGGTCCGGAGCATCAAGAGCAACTGCTTTAAGAGTCGGAGGTGCGCTTCGTCACCATAAAATTTTTCACAAATATATTTTTATTTTACAGGAAGATGATTTAGTTTTTTTTTTATGGAATCTATGCTCCGTCAGCAAAACATGAACTTATTTACATTTACCCAAACCGATAAATCTTTTCTTGACAGAGCTGGCATTCTATTTGAGATACTTCCCCCTGTTGATGTATAATTGAAGGCTCGGAGTGAAAATTTATAATTTATTATATATATAATTTTTGCATATAGTGGCGAAAGGCAATGCCAGCTCAACATATGAAAGAGATTCCATCGATGCTTTAGAACTTCAGAGGCACTGCGTCAGCATCGAAAGATGTCTTTATCCATCATGCGAGTGTGACGGATGGTCGCTCGGTCAGGCACGCGTTGACGTTGAGAATAAATGTAATAAAATGATGGTCTTTATTAGTCGTAGCATTTAATCGGAGAGAGTGTACCGTTCGCGGTGTCGGTCGGAGCTGAACTGCCGTGAAGCGGGCGTGAAGCTGAGGGCTTCGCGCTCGCTTGACAATGGAATAAAGAGTCACGGAGTGTTTAGTCTAACAGATAAGTGGCCGCTCGCGGCGGTCCGGATGCACGATAGCCTTAAGGGCTTCTTTGAAGAGCGTATCGAACGGAAACTCCGTATCGATACGCTCGAATAAATATTCGAAGTTAAAATAATGAAATTGTTAGGCTGCGGCCGTTACACTCCCCCTCTGGGAGGAAACGATGCCCCCGCATCGGATATTACGGATTTACATTTAGCAAAATTGTTAAGTGTGACTCGATATAATTGAAAAAAGATTATTTGATGTTTCTAAGATATTTTCACTTTGTGTGAGTTGTGTAATGTTTTCTAAATGTGTGTTTCGATTGTTATTTGATTGATGATTGTTGATTATTGAAGAAGTAGAGCTCCTGGTTGTTGTCCGAATTGGTTTGAAGGATTATTCCTTAGTTTTGAAGTTGATTTGCGGTACACTCCCGGGGTTTTTAAGATTGTATTTCGAGCCTCTTCCTCGAGATCACCAGGTAGTACCCCCCTTTTATGCCGATGTTGCCACAAAGTTTACAGAATAATAAAGCTTTTTTACCCCACACCGCGGCGCTCGTGTCGACCGCGCCGCCTATACCGCTCGCTTCATAGCCCTTATCGTCATTCCTTTTCTTTGTGCCGTTGAAGCCACACGTCTTTTTCGACAATCTTTCGTTTTTTTTTTTTTTTTTTTTTTTTTTTTCTTCTTGTGCTTACTCATTAATCCACCAAAGCTAAACCCGGAAGTAAAAGCTTCCGTACCAGAAGCGGTAGCTAACAGAGACGCTAAACTGGTGTCTAAACAAGAAAAAGTGGCAGTATGCGTGGCTGCCCTGGGTACGATTCTCACGAAACTACTGAACGGAGAAGCTGTCGATAAATTGACGCTTCTGGGTACATTAAGCGACGTCGGAAGACTACTCGTCGACTTACAACGTGATGAAACGCTGACAAGACGAGCGCTAGTTCTAGCGAATTTGAATGCGACTGTCAAAGACGCTCTAAATGCTACTGCAGTAGATGAGTGGCTTTTCGGTAACCAACTAGACGAGAGCATAAAAACAGCAAAGTCTTTGGAACGATCATCTAAGGACCTCAAACCCAGTACAAACACACAAACTAAGCAAGCAGCAAAAAACTTCAAGAGCCCGTTCTATCACCAGAATTACCGACCCCGAACATCGGCGTCGAACGGGCAGAAGAAGAACATCTCTCAGCGAAGGTCGGGATATCGGAAGCAGGATCGGAATCAGGACAAATACTCTCGGAAGAAACGTTAGAAATTTCCGTAAGTATCTTAACGGGCCGACTAAAATTTTTCTCGGAAAAATGGAAGTCGATTACTTCGGATCCCCGGATTTTGGGATGGATTGAAGGTTATGTGATACCTTTTGACAAACCAGTTGTACAAATGAAAACTCCTAGGGAACCCTCTTGGTCATCAATCGAAAGAACGGAGATTTCCGAACAAATTAATTTATTATTAATTAAAGGCGCAATCAATAAATGCGTGGCATCCAAAGGGGAATTCATATCTCCAATTTTTCTGAGACAAAAACCGGACGGATCGAATCGGCTTATTTTAAATTTAAAAGCTCTCAACGATCATATCATAACCGAGCACTTTAAACTCGAGGATCTTCGTACAGCAAAAGATTTATTACAAAAGAATACGTTTATGGCAACGATCGACTTAAAAGACGCATATTACGTTGTTCCAATTGCAGAGTCCAGCAGGAAGTATCTTCGATTTATTTTTAACGAAATTACGTACGAATTTTCGTGCCTACCATTTGGACTAAACGTAGCGCCATACGTATTCACGAAGGTCATGAAACCCGTGGTGACGCATTTGAGAGAACTTGGTCACATCTCAGTAATTTACCTAGACGACATACTCATGATCGGTAATTCAATCGAAGATTGTGTATGTAACATAAATACAACGATTAATTTGTTGCAAGATCTCGGGTTCGTAATAAACTACGATAAAAGCGTATTAGAACCGTCACGTCGATGCAAGTTTCTAGGGTTTTATCTAGACACAAAAAATATGCTAATCGAACTTCCTGAATCAAAAGCAACATCGATACAAGCTGCAATAAGAAAATTCAACACTTTACCCTCATGCAAAATTCGAGAATTCGCATCGTTTTTAGGCTCTCTCGGAGATTGCTGCAAGGCAGCAAAATATGGTTGGGTTTATATGAAAGACCTCGAGAGAGAGAAAATGTTAGCGTTAAGAGATAGTAACGGCGATTACAGAGCACGGATGACTCTATCAAGCAATATACGAGAAGACCTAAAATGGTGGAAAACAAACATTTCGTCAATAAACAATCCCATTCGAAGTTACGAATTTCAACTCGAAATATTTTCCGATGCTTCTCTGACCGGTTGGGGGATTTGTTGCAAAACCGGGAAAAGTCACGGACACTGGAACGAAATCGATCGAAAGAAGCATATTAACTATTTAGAGCTACTTTCGGCTTTCTTTGGTTTAAAGTGCTTCGCGTCACGGCTTAAAAATTGCAGCATACTACTCAGGATCGACAATACTACCGCGATCTCCTACATTAACCGCATGAGCGGTATACAAATAAAGAAGCTTAGTAAACTAGCCAAAGATATTTGGAAATGGTGTGAACGGCGTAACCTTTGGATCTTTGCATCTTACATTCGATCACAGGATAATGTAATAGCAGATTTTGAGTCGAGGAAACTGGAACGCGAAACGGAATTTGGGTTGTCAGAAGCTGCGTTTGAAAAACTTTCGCATATTTTTGGTATTCCGGAAATCGATCTCTTTGCTAGTAGAGCAAATACAAAGTGTAAAACATATGTATCCTGGCGAAAAGATCCGGGCTCAATTGCAATCGACGCATTCACGATCAATTGGTCCCCTTATTTTTTTTATGCGTTCCCACCTTTTTTCTATGATATTAAAAGTACTAAAAAAGGTTCAATTAGAGCGATCTAGGGGCATAATAGTCATTCCCCATTGGCCGTCTCAGGCCTGGTTTCCCTTGTGTATGTCAATGTTTGAATCCGAACCAATCATTTTCAAACCTAACCTCAATCTTTTACGTTCATCGGACAGGGAACCACATCCCCTTTGGAAACAACTTACCCTGGTGGGCGGGATATTGTCCGGCAGGCCTTCAAATTAAGAGGAATGCCTGATGAATCGTTGGACACTGCGATCGCTTCTTTGACTAATTCGTCTTGGCGTCAATACGAAACGGCATTTAAAAAATGGTGGCTCTTTTGCCAAACAGCTAACATACCCAAATTTAAGGCTACAATTCCACAAGTATTGAGTTTTCTGATAAAAGAATTCGAAAAGGGTGCATCGTATGGCTCAATTAATAGCTATAGATCGGCGATTGCTTTAATTTTGGGACCAGAAATCGGACAGGACGATCGAGTCAAAAGAGTTTGTAAAGGTATTGCGAAGCAAAGACCGCCAGCTCCGAAATACGATTGCACCTGGGACCCAAAAATTGTTCTCAAATTTTTAAGCCACTGGACTCCAAATGAGAGTTTGAGTCTCGAGAAACTTTCAATGAAATTGGTAACACTACTTGCGCTAGTGACGGGTCATAGAATTCAGACGTTATCACTCATTGAGGTTCAGAACATAGAAAAAACAGAGACCCGAATCGAAATTAAAATTCCCTCGAGAATAAAAACTTCTGGAGTAAACAGGAAACAACCTATTCTAATCCTGCCATATTACGATCAAGACAGAACGATATGTGCAGCGAGTACTCTCGACATGTACATCAATCGTACTAAAGAATTGCGGAAAGCAGAACCGAAATTATTCATCTCGCATAAAAGACCTCATAAAGCTGTAACCACCCAATCGCTGAGCCGTTGGATAAAAAAGACTCTATATGAGAGTGGAATAGATACAAATATCTTTTCTGCATACAGCACACGACATGCTTCAACCTCGTCGGCTAAAAGAACGGGAATTAGTATTGACGCAATAAAAAAAGCCGCAGGTTGGACCAAAGACTCGGAAACGTTCGCTAAATTCTACAATTTAAGAATAACTGACGATAAAGATGCATTTGCGAGAAGCATTCTAGAGTTATGACCTTAATTGTTACCTTCGTTGTTGTATGTCCACAAATATATAACATATTACATCGCATGTACAAGTCTCTTTCCTTTTTTCTTAGGGAAAAATGATAAGCAAGAGAAATTTTAAAGGTCAAAAAGGAAACCTGCCGTAACTTACTTTCAACATCTACCTGGTGATCTCGAGGAAGAGGCTCGAAATAAAATTGTACGATTAAACGAACTTACTTGTAAGTGAAGTTCTATCGTAATTGTATGTAGAGCCTCTTCCGAAGAGATCATTTTTCCCACCCAACAACCCTTAGCCCCGGTGAAGTTACGGCAATACTTTGAAGAAATGACGATAAGGGCTATGAAGCGAGCGGTATAGGCGGCGCGGTCGACACGAGCGCCGCGGTGTGGGGTAAAAAAGCTTTATTATTCTGTAAACTTTGTGGCAACATCGGCATAAAAGGGGGGTACTACCTGGTGATCTCTTCGGAAGAGGCTCTACATACAATTACGATAGAACTTCACTTACAAGTAAGTTCGTTTAATCGTACAATAGTTGGTGGTTGTTGATATCTGTAACTGAGTAAACTTTTAGTTGTTCGTGTTAGTGGGAATGATTTAGTTAAATTGGATGGGTTTAAATTTGGTGTTAAAAATGGTTAAGAAAAATTAAAATGTTGTCCTGGTTTGTTCGTTGAGAAGGTTTGATTATTGTTTTCCAAAAATTGTATCTCGTTTCGGTAAATTTGTCCATATTTGATGGATTTCGGTTTCTTTTTGGTTATATTTCGTTTCTCTATTTCCTGGTATTTCTGTTATAAATTTCGATTTTTGATGGTATTGTGCCTGTAACATTCTAAGTTCTGATTAGTGGTGGTTAGTGGGTTAGGTATGTTATTTGGAAGTGGTTTGTTGGTGAAAGATGGAAGTTGTTTCTGGAAATGGGTAAAATGATTAACACGAACATTTATGGTATATAAAAAAAAACATAGCAAATATATATTGGCCAAAAGGGTAGACAATAATTTCAGTGCGAAAGAAGAAAAAAAAATGAAATAAATCAAATTGATATTGATATTGATTGATATTGGGATATGATTGTTCCCATACGATTTTTTTGTTATAAATATAAAGTTACTGACTTTCGCTTTTTCTTTGTTGCATTAAAATACGTGTGTCGCAGAGCATGTCTCAGACATTGTATATAAACATCTGTTTTTTTTGTTAGATTGTCATTGTCTCGATCTTATCCTCTTTCTTAACTTCCGTTTTCCTCATGTTTCTATTTACGAAGTAAATTTAATAATCAAATATTGAGACGGTACTCAAAGTCCGCTCGCCACCCAAAACCTTTTGGAGCGCCGCAGAGAATCGGAGCAGCAACGAGGATCGTGAAAAGCCCGAGCACGTCGGTAAAACGGAGCGCCCAGGCGAGAGGCTGATACCCGGGGAGTCGGCAGCCGGGAGCGGCCTGTCTTACCCCGAGACTCAGCGCGCATTTCGGAGCACGCGCCTAGCACGCAGGTGTTGCGTCAGCCGCGCATGATCGCGGGAAACGAGGGAAGAGGAATGCTGCTGACGTCACATTGACGTCATACGAGACGGAAGGGGACTCGAATTCGTGCCGTGTGCACGCCCGTCGCTCCAGTACAAAAGGCCGTCTGAAAGCAAGGAACGAGACTCTTGGTCGAATAGCGACTCCGATCACTAGCCAGATTCCTTCTCATCAAGCATCGGCAACTTTCTCTGGGGATAGAGATAACTGCCGCTGTCTTGATTAACCCTTTACCTAAAATACAGCGCCGGCTACTTCTCTCGGGGACGGGAGTAACTGCCGCCGTCTGTTAACCCTTTTCCCCTCAAAATACAGCGTCGGCGACTTCTCTCGGGGACGGGAAAGACTGCTGCCGTCTGTTTCCCTGGCCAATCTTGTTCTTTGGGAGATAGAATTTATATCAGCGCGGATTTAATTATAATAAGATTTTTACCAACGATTTTGATTGTATTCGAATAAAACAAAACCATTTCAATTGACATTTAGAATCAATCTCTGTCTTGAATTTTTATTTTACAGCGCCTGCCCTCACAAAAATTAAAAAGTGAGCAAAGAACTCACATAGCGACGCTTTTGGAGCAGAGACGTGTAAGACTCCAAAAAGCGATACGTTACAATATATTGATGGATGCGCGATTGTGTCGGAGTAAATGTAGCTTAAATGTACGTGTAAATAAGTATATGGGTTTTGTGTGTATTTTTTAGTTGCGATTTGTTTGTGGGACGTATAACCCTATTACTGTAGTTTGTAAAATTGTCTGGTAGTCCGAAAAAGAATTTGCGGATCATTTGGTTCTATTATGTATCTTGGTGGCTTGGTTTTTGTCTACATTCTGACTTTTTCAATTCTCTGTGTATCTGTTTTATTAGGTTTTTTTTTGCAATTTTTTTTGTAGTGTGGATAGTGTTAGTTGTATTTAAATGTAGAAAAGTGTTAGTTGTATTTCAGTGTAGGAATTAATTTACCTTATATTTAGTTTTAGGTTAAGGCAGTAGTCTGCTTTACAGGCTTCAAAAAATCGATTTTTCGTTTTTGTCTTAAATCTATTCCAAAACTATCCAAGAATATGTGTTCAAAATTTTAGAGGCCAATTTGACATATTTTCGAAGCTAGATCAGTTTTAGTGGCCGAGCGTCGAGCAGGTGCGAATGCTCGGGCAGACCCGAGCGCGCGCGCTCCACCCCTTCGTGTATTCTATTGTTTGACTATACTCGTATATACCTGAAAGCATTGAACGGTCCTTTGAAATATTATTTGGAGGTTCTAGAAGGTCTGTGTTGAGTAGTTGTTGGGATAACGGTATACAATATAACGGTAAACTATAGCTCTCGGAATCGGCTTCTACACTGCTATTTGTAGCGTCAGCTTTCAGTTTCATTTTTGATTGTGCCGAGCGCACATCGAAATGTCAAGCTACCCGAAAGGTGATCGATGTAAAAGACAGCGTGCTGCGGAACCGCGAAAGCGAAAATTTCACGGCAATCGTTTTACCAGTGTATCATCGGACGACGGAGACTTACACACGAGTCGCAGTGAGCAAAAGTTGAAAGCAGCAAGCAGCGATGATATCATTATTGAATTACACATTATTGAATTCATATCGGTGTTTCTCGCTCTTTCGGAAATCGCAATTTGCAGATCATGCAAACAAAAATTAACGTTTGCAGAAAGCGGTCATCGAGGCCTAGGATTTAAAATTGTTGTTCAGTGTAGGTGTGGTCGACGCGAAATCCAGTCAGGACCATTTATAAATACCGGCTACGAAATCAACAGACGGATTGTTTTTGTTATGAGGCTTCTTGGTATCGGACGAGAAGGGATAAACGTATTCTGCGGCCTTATGGATATTTCTGCAGGTTTTGCAAAATCTACTTATCAACAAATCGTTGAGCATTTGTACGCAGCGTCGAAGACACTGTTCGAGAGTACCTGCGAAAAAGCCGTCACGGAAGAGAAAGAAAAAAACGTTGAACATGGAAGACCTGCGAATCATTTGAAGGTTTCGGGCGATGGATCGTGGAAAAAGCGCGGTTATACTTCTTTGTACGGTGTAACAACGCTCATCGGATACTACAGTGGCAAAGTAATCGATCTGATTGTAAAAAGTGGTTATTGTCATTCGTGTACCATACATAAAAATAGTTTGGATGAAGATGCATTTGAGGAGTGGTATGAGGATCATAAAGACTCATGCTCCTCAAATCATACAGGTTCGTCTGGGAAGATGGAGGTAGATTCCATAACAGAGATGTTTTCGAGATCCGTCGAGAAATTCGGAGTTATGTACAGTAATTATATCGGCGATGGCGACTCCAAAACTTTTACTGGAATCTTAAATAGCAATCCTTACGGGGACGAGTGCACAGTGACGAAAAATGAGTGTGTTGGACACGTGCAAAAGCGTATGGAATCGTTCAATTCGATTGTGTGGCGTCTAAATCCGAAACACGTAAATTCCGGCTATAAAATCGTCGAAATAGCAGCAAATATGGCTACAGGCATTTTCAACGAAGGTTATTCAGCTGTGCTTTCTACCATGCAGCTCCTCGATATTGTCATCGGGCAGCAATGCAAAAATTTTGCTGACACCGTCGATGCTGAGCGCATAACGCGGGAGAACCGGCGCGCATCACTTTCCAGCAAGGAGGCTCGTACAGCTCGAAGATCGGAAAGCCTCCGCCAAAACGAGTTTTTTGAAGAAGAGGAAGGATTATTGTATGGCCCGGGGATAGCCGATTAACATCTAATTAGTGTAAGTATCCAAAAACTTACATTTTTTTGGACCGAAAACTTTACAGCCCGTTTTCTCGAGTTTTCATTTTCACAAGTTTTGGAAAACGGTGCCGGCGATAGTAAAAACAATATATGTCCGATCGAAAAAAACCAAAGTGATCTAGCTTCAGTATTGAATTATCTTCTATTTGAACTAAAAAAGTTGGACAAAAGTACTATTTAAATTACTTGTTTTGCAACTTAAAGTGAATTTTTTTTTTCAAAAAAGTGAATTTTTTTTTTCAAACTTCGAAAAAATTTGGAATTTCGTAATTTCTTCGGTATTTTTTTAGTTCATATAGAAAAGGAACTTATAAAAACTAAAAAAAAATTTGGTTCCACTGTTTCAGATGCATCGCACGACCTCCATCACCGGCACCGATTTACGAGTGCACACTCCAGGCGCCCCAGAAAAATCGTTACAACTTTGGCAAATTTCAATAATTTGTAATAATAAAAATTGTTTTTTAAAGCTTGAATATAATATACTATCGTCTCAAAATTTCGTTTACCGCAATCATTTCCTTCCCTTTCAAAAAAATTGTTGAAAAAACGCTTTTTTTTCGGCTCCTAAAGCAGACTACTGCCTTAAACGCTAATGAATATTTTCCTATTTTTGTTTTTTTTTTTGTCAATGATCGGTATGTTTGTTTAAGGCCATAATGCATATTATACGCTTCCAGGCGATGTTCTGCGATTTGCTGTTAGTTTCGATAGAAGATTGCTGATCGTTTCTGGTAGTGCTTTTTTGCGTGGTATGAGTGTCATTGGTAGATAATTGTTAGCTTTCAGTCTATCAATTTTTATGACACAATGAAGTATTGGTGGTGACCTGAAGTTCGGCGGCACTGATGATTGTATAGTGCGCAAAGCCGTGATATTTATGTTTTTGGGCATTGACTGTGACCTAAAGTTCGGTTGCACTGGTGTTTGTACTGGATGTTGCTCGGAGTCATTTGTTCGTTCTGCGTTTATCGGTGGTAACCTGATTTTGGGATGGACAGGTGATGGTGGTGCATCCATTTCGAATTTCGTTACATATTCAACACTGCTGAAAGGCGGTGGTAAATTTCCGAGTTCTAAGGCGTTTCTGGAAATCGGTGGTGATCGGAAGTTCGGTGGTACTTCCTGCGGTATGCTGTTTTCATTTCTCTCCGATGCGCTTATTTCTCGATGCCAAGGTAGAACGAATTCTCGCAAATCAAATGCTATTGGTGTTGATCGCGTTTCGTTTGTTGTATCCCTCTTTACTGGCTGATTCTTGAGTTTCGCGGCATTACGTTCTCGTGACAGTTCGGGATTCAGTTGTAGTGATGGTTGTACTGAGCTTTCCGAATTTGATATTTTTTCGTCGCGAGTTGGCAGTGAGTAGTCAAGTTGTACTGATATTTGTGCGGCTTTCGGAGGGCAGTCCTTTTCCTGTATAATTGTTGGAGGTGATCTGAAGGTTGGTTTTACGGGTGGTTTACCATTATTTTCGTCACCAGACGATTCTCCGGTGTTCGTCGGCAACGGTTTGAATCCTTGTTCGTTGAAATTTACGTTTTCGGATTCTGTTTCGTTTTCCGTATCGTTTTCCTTATTTCGTGCCTTAGAGTTGTCGTTTTTATTCTCAGTTTTATTATTTTTTTCGCTTTTGTCACCGTATAAGTAGCCGGTTGCCCCGTCAGGGCTGACTTTTTCGCGAAACTCGTTTTTGTTCAGCTGCGATAAGCTTTCTGTTTTATTTGGCCTCATTGGGCTCTTTTCGTTTTGTTGCCTCGTTGGGCTGTTGATTTTTTCGCTTTTGTCACCGTATAAGTAGCCGGTTGCCCCGTCAGGGCTGACTTTTTCGCGAATCTCGCTTTTGCTATGCTGCGATAAGCTTTCTATTTTTTGTAACCTCATTGGGCTTTTTGCTTTTTGTGGCCTCGTTGGACTTTCAGATTTTTCTTTATTTTTATATTCCATAATCGTTTTATCTTCTCGTTTCCTAATTCGTTTGCGTGGTTCGTTTATTTCTCTATCTTCGTCTTCAGATAAGTCCGCTAGACATTTTTCAATCGGTTTCCATTTTAGTTTGATTTTGCGTTTTCCTTTTAACATTCGCCTGGTCTGTTTCCATGTAGGTATTTTTATGAGTTCAGCTTCGTTTTCTGATGTTTCAGTTTGCGGTGTTTCGTTGTGAATATTTGAATCAATTTTTGTGGGTACACTCTCTGTTATTTGTTTTGATTCTGTCTTTTTCGGTAATTGGTTTGTTTCTTCTTGTCGTTGCTTTGTCTGTTTAGGGAGAATTTGTTTAGTTTTTTCGGCACTTGCGTCGCCCATTGTTGTGACCTGAATATTGTTGCGAAGTTTTGTGGAACACATTACTCCTTTCTTTTGAAGTAGTCGTTGAACTATCTGTTCGATCTGTGATGTGTCGATACTTGATTAATAATCTGATTTTCGCGAGTTTCCGGTGTTTCTGGTGTTTTGTCCTTCTCGTGAGTTGGTTCGATCGCGCGGATAATCCCGACCGTTTCGATCATTTTGATAATTGCGATCTCGAGAATCGTCTCGTCGCGAGTTGTTTCGGTTATTACGTGGATTGTTATAATTACCGCGCGAATCGCAATTATCACACGAGTTGTCGCGATAGTTGTTGCGATAATTATCGCGTGAGTTGTTGTGATAGTTGTCGCGTGAGTTGTCGCGATATTTTTGGTCGCGCGAGTCGTCACGATATTGTCGGTTACGCGATTCGTTTTTATAATATCGGTATTGCGAATCGTTTCTGTTATCTCTCACTCGGCAGCAATACTTTTGGTTTCGTGAATTCTCTCTGCAGGTTTGATCACGCGAATTATTTTTGCAATATCGAGAATAATTTCTGTAATTTCGGTCTTGGGAGTTATCACGATAATCTTGATCGCGTGAGTTATCTCGATAATCTCGGTTCCGCGAATTGGTTCGATAGTCACAACCTCGTGAATCTCGCCTATGATAGTCGTTTCGATCGTGCGAATCTCTATCACGATCGTCGATTTGATCCCAAGAATTTCTGTTGCGCTTTTGATAGTTATTGGATCGCGAATTAATGTAGCGATCTGATGTTGTTTGAGTTGCATTCTCGAAACGTTTTTCACAAAACGTTCGTTGTCTATGTTGCTCGTTGGACTGTGCGGAACGAATTTTCGCTTTATTAGGACTATTTTCCCTAGCTTCGAATTTTTCGCATTTCGTCGTTTGGTACATTGCTTGTCTGCGAATGAGTTCATTTTCAATATTCAAGGCCTCGTCGATCGCATTTTCGAGTGTTAAAAAGTTTTTTGACAAGAGCAAATTGTGACCAAGTACTACCCGGTCAGAAAGTCCACGGATAAACGATTTTATTACTGTTTGGCTTACTTCTTGCAATCTGTTTTTCAGGTACTGTTGTTTTTCTTCATCCGTGTATACTTCTTTGAGGTGTTCTTCGATTCTTTTAGCGATTTTCCGCGTACGCATTGCGTAGTCTCTAACTGTCTCGTTGTAATTTTGTACGTTAGACGTTAATTCTAATTCTAAATCGGATAATTCTACGGGTTTTTCAAAGGCGTTTCTGAGATCTCTGAGAGATTCGAGTGTAAGATGCGTTTTCAAGTTTGCTATATCTGTGGCAAATCCAGATAGTTTTAGGTTAATTATGGTTAAAAACAGCGATTGGTCAATTTCGGGAACCATCTCTGCCACTTTTCTACAAGTGCATAAAAAGTCGTGAACTGGAATATTTTCACCATCAAACGATGGTATTGCGCTGCAAACATCGCGAAGCGCAACACTATTGGTCGCCATTGTTGATGATGATGTATTGTGTGATTGTTTATTGATCAATTTCTTCCTAGAACTGTGTACTAATCGTAAAAGTTTGAATTTTGTATTATAATTAATTTTTTTTTATTGCATATGCTCAAATATTTGATCGAATATGTGAAAAAAGAATGGATTGAAATCGAAACTGAATTTATTTGATATTCACAGAAGAAAAAAAACAAAATATTGATAAAGGCCAAATGACAAATAAATTCGAAGTTATGTATGAAAAATTTAATTAAATTATGAGAAAAAAAAGATTTTTGTTAACGTTCAAAAAGGTTTGATAATTTATTGAGTTAAAAAAAAGGGGTATTATTATTGTTGGTAAATATTGTTTATAAATATTTGTAATACTCGATTCGTTTCGTCTTATTCAAAATTGTTTTTTTTTCGCATCGATATAATTTTTTCAATTTTTCGTTATATTTTTTTTTGTATCTCTATAAATGTTGTAATAATTTTTTTTTTTTATTCGCTGCCATCTACGTGAGGGGCGTTTACTTTGTGTTGAAGTGAAGCAAAGGGCGATAAGAGAATTGATGTATATTTGAGAAAAAGGGAAATTCTACTTCTCTCGTGTGATGCCATGAGCTACAGCGGTCGTACGGCGTGACATGCGCCACGAGTACATAACAAGGTTGTTGCGATACGTTTTCGTAAGTCGACGCTCATTTTTCACGTATTTAATAAAAATTCAAAATAGGTAATGATAATAATAATAATTGGCTCAACAAACGATATACACTGTTAAATAATAATAACAAAAATAATTTTATTAATTGATTGGTACTTACGTGTACGATGAGGATAAATAATAGTTTTATCCAACTTTCATCGGTTTTGGTTGAACATTTTGTTGTTGTTGTTGTGTTTTTTTTTATATATAGCTTTTCTGTCGTACGTCGTTCTTCCTTCCTTCCTTCTATTTTATTGTATTTGTGACGTCCTTCCTTCCTTCCTTCTATTTCTCGGAATTTTTTCCGGTGGCGGATGGTGCGTCAGTGGTGGGCAGCTGACGGGCGAGTCGCGCTGGAGCGGCAGATCACGGGCGTGGCGATCGATGGCGCGGTCGATGATGGCTCGCTGGTGATAACGTCGGCCGCTGCGTTGCGCGAGAACTTTCGGCGGTCGGTAACCCCGATGTCGCTCGCTCGCTCACTTGACACTCAAAAAATTCTTTGTTTTTTTTTTTGTTTGTTTGCTGTGTCTCCTTTTTTTGCACTGTTTTTTTCTATTATTATTATTATTAATAGGTTCTTATTTAATAAATGTCTGTATATTGTGACGTATTTTCCTGGATCTCAACGCGAGCAAAAAAAACACAAAAAAAACAAAACCGAAAACGCGAAAATCGAAGCTCAAACCGAACGGGAGCGGAGCGCGAAATCGAGAACTCAGAAAACGTCACCTTCGGCCGCCCGCTTCCACGGATGCATCGACGTCCCGGTGGGCGCCAGTTAATTTTTGTTTCGCCGGTATTAACAACCGGACTAAACTGGAGGTCGGTGGAACGGCCGACCTCCGCAGGGTCGATTTTTGTTTCGCCGGAATCGCCAAGCCGGACTAATCTGGAGGTCGATGGAACGGTCGACCTCCGCAGGGTCGATTTTTGTTTCGCCGGAATCGCTAAGCCGGACTAATCTGGAGGTCGATGGAACGGTCGACCTCCGCAGGGTCGATTTTTGTTTCGCCGGAACCGCCAAGCCGGACTAATCTGGAGGTCGATGGAACGGTCGACCTCCGCAACGGAAATACACGAGAACAGAACAGAAAAATAACGAGATCACACAAACGAGAACTGAACGGTACGAGAACTAACGCCGATGCATTCGCGAAAGCGAACGGTTGCGGAAATGCACGGTTGCTCAGGATGCGGGTTATGGTAGAAGGGTCGCGATCCTTCGCCAACAAAGTAACACGAAATCGAAACCGGAATCTCAACTTAAAAAAACGGGAACAATTATTTATTGGCTGCTAAGCCACGGGATCGCACACTCGTGCATCGGGAGCGCTCGGCTGACCGGAGGGTCGGAGCGAGCGTAACGAGAACGGATCGATACGCGATCGAATAATTACCGAAACGGTAAACTCACCGGATCAGCGTACTTTAATCCAATAAGGGGCGGGAACTGCATCTCACGATGCCTCGAGAACTTCACACAATCACTGCACCTCAAAAGCATTCCTCAGAACGCACCTCGAGCACAGAGAAATCGGTATAAAAATCGGAACCGAATCCGCACAAAACACAGCACACACGAGTCAGCTAGCGAACGCACGAAGTGACAGGTAGCGTGAGCGCGATACGCGAACCGAAGCGAGAGCGATAGCCGGAGTCTACGGCAGCGCGAGCGAGAGCGAACGACTCAGCGCGCGAGACAATAGCCCAAACGTAAACACCGGTCGCGCGAGAGGTCCGAGTTGCCTCGAGGACGACTCTCGGCAGACTGATTAGCCTACGACGATATTCTAAGGAAGCGTTATGATTATCGCGAAATCCTTAGCCGATAGCTACTGCCCTCTCAAACTATTTCCAAAGCGTCACTTAAGCGGGAACCGAAACCGTAACGCGGTAATTTTTGAGATTCGTCGCGATCGTTACTCCAAATTCAGGACGTGAAAACAAGGCTCTCTCTCTTAACTAAAACACAGCACAAGGTGTTCCGACCTTGCCCGGACCGTACTAAAACCTCCGCCTGTTCTCCAACGTCCTGCATTATCACCTGAACGGAGTGCCGGGTTTGCACCGAACTTTGACGTATTCGCGACGAAATCTCGTCGGGCTCTTCTCTATTCGTGTTTCTCACTTCTTCGAGATTCTCTCCACCGAATAGATCCGAGGCTTCCGACCTGAACTGAATCTTTTAACTTGTCTCAAAGCTTATCCCACACCCAAGCTCATCAGTAAAGTCTAAACTGGATCGTAGCCGTAACGCACCTTACTTAAACGAGAGCTGGACGGTACCTGGACAGCCGAGGAGCAGTAAATCGAGAACGATAACGGGCTAACCGAGCTAAATCGATAGCCGTATCCGTAAAACTTTAATTTATTTGGGTTTTTGTGACGGTGATCGAAAAATCACGTCACAATATATATATTGTGATGTTGCGGTATTCTTTTATTTTCCGAAAATCGGGTCGATCCGGGGAAAATACGGTAGGGGAAAAGGGGGAAATAACGTACCCACGTTTTGTGTAGAAAACTATAATATTTTAATCTTTAATGCTCAATAACTCGAAGAAATAACAAAAGAGAAAGAATAGGAACTTGAAAATAAAAACTGCTCCAACGCCGGTACGGGTACGTTGAAGAGGTTCGAAAATCACGATAAAATACTGATAATAATAACCAAGAATAGTTCGCAAAATAAAAACAAAATAAACTTAAAGAAAACTTACGGAAAGAACGAAATCTATAATAAGAGTTGGGAAGGCATTCGCCTGGGTCAATCGCACGGAAAAGGGGGGGGGGGGGGGCTGGCCGGTGAAAACTCTACACAAAAAGTGGTCGGACTAAATCGGAATCAAAAAGAATAAAAAACTCATGAAAATGTCAATCTCTACTTGGGCGCCAGCTACTTTCTCGGTGTAGCACCGTAACTCAAAAAAGGGACAAAAACAAAAAGAAATATATTAAATTGCGCGGCACACGGCTAGCAGGGAAAAGGGGGAAGGGAGGGGGGATGAGACTTCTCAGGCCGGGGATACTGTTCCAGGGCTTTTTGACCTATTACCTCGGCACACACAAAAACTGGTAAAAATTACAATAATGACAATCGGTAAATACTCGCAAAAATGCGTCTCGGGGAACGGGGAAGAATAATAATAGCTTGTAGGAACGCACGCGGAAAAATCTCGCGAATACCACCACTCACGCGCACGTGTTCGAATAACTCAAGAATGTTGGCGCACGTGGCGGCCGGTACTCGACGGTCGAAAAGTTTCACAATAAAAACGCTTAGAATTACAAAAAGGGGGCACGGGTAAATGTTCAGGGGTCGGGAAGATGGAAAAAATCGAGAAAGGGGGCAGGCGGGGGAAAACTTATGCGCTACTCACGCAACCTGGTCACTCGTAAAATATCGGTTACAAATTCGTCCGATATTTCGCTCAATATTCCTCTCAATAAATTGTCGGATCTGCCTGGTCGTTATATTCTCCGTACTGGTCCAAATCGTGTCCTGGGTTTTGCTTATTATTCGGTGCTCTCCGGGAAGGAGTCTTACTCTCGACGGCGACAGCCGAGTCGTCTTAAAATGTCCGTATAATTTCTTAAAACTGTCGCTTATCACACACACTCTAATCTCTCACACGCCTGGGCTCGAAGTGAAGACAGCCTCGCTGCTTCCTGCTTCTTCTCCGACCTTAGGGTCGGTCTTGCAAGTGAGCGTACGGTTGGCGAATTCCGATTGGTGGATTTCGGGACTGGCTGTCGGTGGGCGTCGAGATTGGCCGCGCGGCCGTGCGAATATTTCGTCGCGACGGAAGACTCGTCACGACGTTCGGCGCGCGCATCCTCGTCATCGATTTGTCCATCGATCGACGAGCAGTTCTTGGTGTCGAGAGGTGGCGGTTCCATGCGGCGCGTCGGCTAAGTGTCGCATCTGACAGATCGCGTGCCGAATTTAGTGTTTGCCCGTGCGACACACCTCGTCGGTTTATACTCGGAAATTCGAGCCGAGAGGGTGTCGCCGGGTTCTTCGGTGTCGGTGGACGAGTCGGGAAGGATGCTCCGACTCATCGGAATTTTTCCGGGGGCTGGCGATGTCGGACTGGCTTTTTGGACGGTTGTGGCTTTTCAGGTTAGTGCCAGAGAGGTCTGCCTGTGTTTCAAATTTTTGGCTGTCTAGGTTGTTCGGGGTCGATCAGGCTGCGCAGGGGGTGGATTTCCATCCAGGTTGGTCTTCGATGGCTATGATGGGTCTTCGGTGGCTGCGATGGGTCTTCGGTGGCTGCGATGGGTCTTCGGTGGGTCTTCGGTGGGTGCGTCGGAAGGCTGACGGGCCTTCGATGAGTGAGTATGAGGACGGACGGGGTGGTAGAGGATAAGGGTCAGTCGAGGGAAGGGGGTTAACAGTGTTTAATGTCGTTGCTTAAATCGTGGTCTTAATTCTAGTTTGTCCCTAGGTGAGTGGTGGGACTCCGAGCCAGGCAGCGGAAGGGACTTGTGACGTGCCACGGCACAATATACATTTAATGTCTGGGTTTATTGTTATTTATAAAGTGTTTTGACACTGTATTTTTTTACACTGTATCGTTTTTTTCACTTTTTCGTGTTGTGTTTTTTTTTCACTGTTTGTAGTGTTTTTTTCACTTTACTGTTTATCACTGTATTGTTTTTCCTTTGTTCACTGTATCACTTCTGTGTTTTTTTTTCTGGTTCACTGTTTATGTTTTTTTTTTCACTTTTGGTTTTTTGGTGCGAGCGCGGCTCGAGCACGATTGTCGGTTCCGGGTTTGTGTGAGCTGCGGCTCGAACACAAATGTCGCGAAAAAATTGTGTTTTTTTTTTTGAAATATTGAAAATATTTTGTGAAATATATATTTTTTAAAATTGTGGACCTGTTTGAGTGGTAGCGCCACTTCTGACACCAATGTGACGGATGGTCGCTCGGTCAGGCACGCGTAATAAATGACGTTGAGAATAAATGTAATAAAATGATGGTCTTTATTAGTCGTAGCAATTAATCGGAGAGAGTGTACCGTTCGCGGTGTCGGTCGGAGCTGAACTGCCGTGAAGCGGGTGTGAAGCTGAGGGCTTCGCGCTCGCTTGACAATGGTATAAAGAGTCACGGAGTGTTTAGTCTAATAGATAAGTGGCCGCTCGCGGCGGTCCGGATGCACGATAGCCTTAAGGGCTTCTTTGAAGAGCGTATCGAACGGAAACTCCGTATCGATACGCTCGAATAAATATTCGAAGTTAAGGGACAACACCACTGTGACGGCTTCAAAAAAATCGATTTTTTGAAAACCATCTAGAAAAATCTAAAATACATTTAAGAATAGAATGCCGTTGGTCCCAGGTCGAAAAAATAATTATTTTCGGAGATATTAAATATTAATTCGGAGATATTAAATATTTTGTGGAGCGGTGCAGCGCTCCGTGACGCTCGGGGTCCCGCGCCGCCTCAGCCAGGTGCGCATCTCAACCGGTCGGCAGGTATACCCTATAGTCCTGTGAGTCATTTCCAGGTATTCTTTTGCCTCCCTTCACAAAAGCCGACTATTGTTATAAATATAGTTTCGAAAAAAGATATAGGTGGCGATAGTTGAAAAATGTTTAAGGCAGGTATAGGGATAGCGTCATAGCGTCAGTTTACGAATAGAAACCACGCTATTCGCATCTAAACGCTCCGAATCGTTTCGTTTATAAATATCGAACGCTCAGAATTATTCTTTGCACATCGAAATGAACAACGAGAAAGTGTACGCGGGGAAAAAGGGTACGAAACGGAGCTATCCGACGAAGAGTCGATCGAAAATTTCGAATCGAAAACCTCCGAACCGTTATAGCTCTGAAAATAGTTCTGCAGAGAATGTGAGCACGTCGGCGAAAAAGTAAAAATCGTCGGACGATTTAGAGGTCGGTGTTACTAACGATTTTGGTTATCGTATAGTACACCTCTTCAATGCATTGAACATTATATCGACGTTAGTGAAGTGCAAAGTGTGTGATCGCGATATAAAGAAAAAAAAGGTTTACTGAAAAAAGTTTGCGCGGACTCGGATTCAAAATCGAGGTCGATTGCGGCCATTGTAAAAAAGTGCAAATCAATTCGTGTCCTATGATTGACAATGCATACGAAATAAATCGTCGGATCGTATTCAGCATGCGTCTTCTTGGCGTCGGTTTGAATGGCCTGATGAAGTTTTGTGCATTTATGGACCTGCCGCGCCCCATATTTCAATCTTTCTACGATCGAATCGTAAATTGGATTTCGCTTGCCACTCAAGCTGTGAGCGCAGTGAGCAAACAAAGCCTCATGAAAGTTATGGAGACGTTGGGGGTAACCATCGGCCCAAATTGTTTCAATTTTTGCGTTGAAACCGACGCAGCGCGGATCGAGCAGGCGGAGCGCTCGCTCACGGATGCTGCAAAAGAGGCAAGAAAAGCCTCTACAAGTTCGAGAAAAGATGCTGGGGATCTTGATTTGCTTCTTGAAGGCCAGCTATATGGTGCCGGAATCGCTGATTAGGTAAAAAATTTTTTTCCCAATTTATCACATAAATTAACAAACTTCAAACTTTGAACGCGTTTTTCTCAAAACCACTTTTTTGAGTGCGGCACGCAGCAGAACTCGAGCAATTTTTATCCGATCGACTTTAAATTTGGACTGCATCAATAAAACTAGATTGTCTAAAGAAGTACATAGGATTTTTTCGATATCTCAATAAAAAAAAAATTATAGCCTTTTTTCGACGAGAAATTTTGTTCGAAAATCGACCTTAAATTTCGAAAGCGTGCCTATTTTTTTAAATCGATATTTTTTCAAATCCCTATGTACTTCTCTTCAAAATATCATATTATTAACGAAAACACTCGGTATTTTTTTTCAGATCGACTTTGAAGACAGTTCTGCTGCGTGCCGCGGATCACTGCAGAGGCAACAGCACCTGACGCGGGAGCTTCCCCAGCGCCACCATGAGGTGTGAAAAATTAAAAAAAAAAATTTTATGTATCTTTAATAAACACAAAAAAAAAGAAAAAAAAATTTGGAATATCTCTTTTTTTCCCACAAAAAATAATTCTTGAAAAACGGCAAAAAACAGAGGGTCACAGTGGTGTTGTCCCTTAAAATAATGAAATTGTTAGGGTGCGGCCGTTACACAAGAGAGATAAGTTTTTTTTAGCTATGCATGATGAAATCTATCTCCTGATCCTGACGCAGCTGTTTTCGAAGGCCCAGAGCATCAGCCTTTCGAACATGCCTTTCGTCACCATAAAATGTTACACGAATATATTTTACAGGAAGATGATTCGGTTTTCTTCGCTGTAAGTTTGTAATAATAAATCAAACAACATGACTGAATGTCCAAAATAGGTGAAATCGAAGCAAAAAATACTTTTAAAAAAAAGTAAAAAGGTACGCCAAGTACTTAATAATTGTATTCTCGTTCTGAAAATATGTTTATCAAAAAAAAAAAAAAAAAATTTGCCCAAACAGATGTTTATCAAAACAGTCTTAACAAAAAAATTCTTTCGAAAAGACGTTCATCACAGCAATTTTTAAAAAATCAGAAAAATATGTATCTAAATGTAAAAAAAAAAAAATCGAAAAGAAATCAAATCAAACCAGCCAAGTAGTTGTACATACAAAGAAACTCTTCAAAAAAGATGTTTAGCAAAACAATTAAAAAAAAAAAAAAATACAAGATGCAAAAAATCTTGACAAAAAAAACTTGGCGTGCCAGTTTTTTTTACAGTTGCAGTTGCAGTTGCAGTTGCAGTTGCAGTTGCAGTTGCAGTTGCAGTTGCAGTTGCAGTTGCAGTTGCAGTTGCAGTTTCAGTTGCAGTTGCAGTTGCAGTTGCAGTTGCAGTTGCAGTTGCAGTTGCAGTTGCAGTTGCAGTTGCAGTTGCAGTTGCAGTTTCAATTGCAGTTACAATTACAGTTACAATTACAGTTACAATTACAGTTACAATTACAGTTACAATTACAGTTACAATTACAGTTACAATTACAGTTACAATTACAGTTACAATTACAGTTACAATTACAGTTACAATTACAGTTACAATTACAGTTACAATTACAGTTACAATTACAGTTACAATTACAGTTACAATTACAGTTACAATTACAGTTACAATTACAGTTACAATTACAGTTACAATTACAGTTACAATTACAGTTACAATTACAGTTACAATTACAGTTACAATTACAGTTACAATTACAGTTACAATTACAGTTACAATTACAGTTACAATTACAGTTACAATTACAGTTACAATTACAGTTACAATTACAGTTACAATTACAGTTACAATTACAGTTACAATTACAGTTACAATTACAGTTACAATTACAGTTACAATTACAGTTACAATTACAGTTACAATTACAGTTACAATTACAGTTACAATTACAGTTACAATTACAGTTACAATTACAGTTACAATTACAGTTACAATTACAGTTACAATTACAGTTACAATTACAGTTACAATTACAGTTACAATTACAGTTACAATTACAGTTGCAATTACAGTTGCAATTACAGTTGCAATTACAGTTACAATTACAGTTGCAATTACAGTTGCAATTACAGTTGCAATTACAGTTGCAATTACAGTTGCAATTACAGTTGCAATTACAGTTGCAATTACAGTTGCAATTACAGTTGCAATTACAGTTGCAATTACAGTTGCAATTACAGTTGCAATTACAGTTGCAATTACAGTTGCAATTACAGTTGCAATTACAGTTGCAATTACAGTTGCAATTACAGTTGCAATTACAGTTGCAATTACAGTTGCAATTACAGTTGCAATTACAGTTGCAATTACAGTTGCAATTACAGTTGCAATTACAGTTGCAATTACAGTTGCAATTACAGTTGCAATTACAGTTGCAATTACAGTTGCAATTACAGTTGCAATTACAGTTGCAATTACAGTTGCAATTACAGTTGCAATTACAGTTGCAATTACAGTTGCAATTACAGTTGCAATTACAGTTGCAATTACAGTTGCAATTACAGTTGCAATTACAGTTGCAATTACAGTTGCAATTACAGTTGCAATTACAGTTGCAATTACAGTTGCAATTACAGTTGCAATTACAGTTGCAATTACAGTTGCAATTACAGTTGCAATTACAGTTGCAATTACAGTTGCAATTACAGTTACAATTACAGTTACAATTACAGTTACAATTACAGTTACAATTACAGTTACAATTACAGTTACAATTACAGTTACAATTACAGTTACAATTACAGTTACAATTACAGTTACAATTACAGTTACAATTACAGTTACAATTACAGTTACAATTACAGTTACAATTACAGTTACAATTACAGTTACAATTACAGTTACAATTACAGTTACAATTACAGTTACAATTACAGTTACAATTACAGTTACAATTACAGTTACAATTACAGTTACAATTACAGTTACAATTACAGTTACAATTACAGTTACAATTACAGTTACAATTACAGTTACAATTACAGTTACAATTACAGTTACAATTACAGTTACAATTACAGTTACAATTACAGTTACAATTACAGTTACAATTACAGTTACAATTACAGTTACAATTACAGTTACAATTACAGTTACAATTACAGTTACAATTACAGTTACAATTACAGTTACAATTACAGTTACAATTACAGTTACAATTACAGTTACAATTACAGTTACAATTACAGTTACAATTACAGTTACAATTACAGTTACAATTACAGTTACAATTACAGTTACAATTACAGTTACAATTACAGTTACAATTACAGTTACAATTACAGTTACAATTACAGTTACAATTACAGTTACAATCACAGTTACAATCACAGTTACAATCACAGTTACAATCACAGTTACAATCACAGTTACAATCACAGTTACAATCACAGTTACAATCACAGTTACAATCACAGTTACAATCACAGTTACAATCACAGTTACAATCACAGTTACAATCACAGTTACAATCACAGTTACAATCACAGTTACAATCACAGTTACAATCACAGTTACAATCACAGTTACAATCACAGTTACAATCACAGTTACAATCACAGTTACAATCACAGTTACAATCACAGTTACAATCACAGTTACAATCACAGTTACAATCACAGTTACAATCACAGTTACAATCACAGTTACAATCACAGTTACAATCACAGTTACAATCACAGTTACAATCACAGTTACAATCACAGTTACAATCACAGTTACAATCACAGTTACAATCACAGTTACAATCACAGTTACAATCACAGTTACAATTCCAGTTACAATCACAGTTACAATTCCAGTTACAATCACAGTTACAATTCCAGTTACAATTACAGTTACAATTACAGTTACAATTCCAGTTACAATTCCAGTTACAATTCCAGTTACAATTACAGTTACAATTACAGTTACAATTACAGTTACAATTACAGTTACAATTACAGTTACAATTCCAGTTACAATTACAGTTACAATTCCAGTTACAATTCCAGTTACAATTACAGTTACAATTACAGTTACAATTCCAGTTACAATTCCAGTTACAATTCCAGTTACAATTCCAGTTACAATTCCAGTTACAATTCCAGTTACAATTCCAGTTACAATTCCAGTTACAATTCCAGTTACAATTACAGTTACAATTACAGTTACAATTCCAGTTACAATTCCAGTTACAATTCCAGTTACAATTCCAGTTACAATTCCAGTTACAATTCCAGTTACAATTCCAGTTACAATTCCAGTTACAATTACAGTTACAATTACAGTTACAATTACAGTTACAATTACAGTTACAATTACAGTTACAATTACAGTTACAATTACAGTTACAATTACAGTTACAATTACAGTTACAATTACAGTTACAATTACAGTTACAATTACAGTTACAATTACAGTTACAATTACAGTTACAATTACAGTTACAATTACAGTTACAATTACAGTTACAATTACAGTTACAATTACAGTTACAATTACAGTTACAATTACAGTTACAATTACAGTTACAATTACAGTTACAATTACAGTTACAATTACAGTTACAATTACAGTTACAATTACAGTTACAATTACAGTTACAATTACAGTTACAATTACAGTTACAATTACAGTTACAATTACAGTTACAATTACAGTTACAATTACAGTTACAATTACAGTTACAATTACAGTTACAATTACAGTTACAATTACAGTTACAATTACAGTTACAATTACAGTTACAATTACAGTTACAATTACAGTTACAATTACAGTTACAATTACAGTTACAATTACAGTTACAATTACAGTGTTACGTCCTGATCAGCTTTTTCCTGCATCTACGGTCAAGGAGATTTCTCTCCCTATTACACGTTTATCGCATGTGACGCTTTATCAGAACTATGCCCTTTTGAATCTAACCTTTCGGAAATTTATTCAGGGATGGGCTGAGAATGCATGCCGAATGAATATAGGTCGATGATTACCGTATGATGTTTACTATGGCTCGGTATTTAATTCTACTCGACGCTTACTACGGTGTTTACTACGTTGAACCGATACAGCACTCCGCGTGGCCCTGACATACCGTAGCAAGGCTGTGTAATAAGATCCCTCACAGTCCGGCAATGATGGCCGCCACTGCCTGAAGGCTAGCGTTATCACCAAACGCCGAGTTCATTACTCTATACCCTGCTGTTCTTTAAGAGAGATCGAAAACCTCAGCTTTTAAATTCTCAATTATCGACATTTTAATTTGGCAAAACTCTGATCGATTATTAATTTGGTTTTGAATGATTTTAAATTAATTAATTATTGCTCGAAGGAATAAACAATCATAAAAGCGAAGAATCAAAATAAAACAATGTTTTGAAAATAAAAGGCGGAATAATTTGAATTTAGATGATTTGATGACTTACGGTGATTGTCAATGAATGACAGGTGAAAATGAGTGGAGACGATCAAAAATGGATGAAACGATATCGATTTCAAATCCCAATTCCGAATTCCTTCTTCCTTCCTTCCTTCAGATAAAATTCGTGTAATCAACAATGGATGTTGAGAACGATGGATGAATGTTGATGATGTTGTATAATGAGGGTGATGAAATAATTTATCGTTGAACTCCGATTTATTTAGTTGATAATAATTTGGAATATTTATTTGATTGTTGTTTGGAAAAATTCAGACTCCGAAACTGTATTAAATTTTAACTGCGCTGTTACAATATTCCGCGAGAAGTCAATGACTTCCAGACAATAGATATTTTTCAACAAAGATGATAAGGTGATAATGAACCGCGAACTGGTGTGGTTTGATAATCGTAATGACAAGTAGTTCCGCGAAGTGGTCTGTGGCTGTGATACCGTCCGCCGTCGGAGGTGCCTCTTTTATTGTTTTGATCAGGGGGCACCCGCGCCACCAAGTTATCCGTTGCATCAGCTGCCCCCTTCTATGGTCAATATCGATCGGTTTTGGCGTCTTCCGCAGCTTATTTTAATAATTACAAAATTCTGGTTTTTACCGTCGATTCACGAATAAACAATTACTCTGACGAATTTCAATTTAAATAATAAGAATTTACAAATTTGAACGAAGTTTCTACGATTTTCCTATCAAAAGTTATAATCCTGATTTACGAAATTGTTACAAATATTATCTATAAATTCCTGATTTTTAACGGATAATTGTTTAACTTCACTTAAATTAACAATGATGTCTAAATATTTTCCCCAGATGCTAATAACTAATTCCCTGCTATTAACTATTTTAGTTTACTATTCTACGGATGATAAAACATGATTTTAAAATATTAATTAATTTCCCTGATTATTACAATAATAGATAATATATATTCCTTAATTTTTATAACAATTTTATGTTAACGATTTGACCCAAATTATATTGCATTCATAATTCTATTCGATAATTACTTCATTTATCAACTTCCGACCAATTTCCCATGTTTATCTCATTTTATCGTGCTTTCTATTTCCAATAATCAAAGATGTTTTAAATACTAATTTGAATAATTATGCCCCGAGAGGTGCTGCACTCGTAAGCGCCGACGGTGATTCTTTTAATCAGTCGCCTCGAGACAGTCACACGGATTCTCTGGCTGCACCGCTGCGTGCGTATGTGTATCCCTCCGCTCTATGTGTTGGAGCGATAAGGCTCCGTCTCCCGACGCGTATAGCTAAGGATTCGGATTGCCTTTTCCGTTCTAATTGAAACAATGGGTTCTTCGGGTAGCCTAAGGTATGCTCGCTACCGATGACACCTCTCCAGCAACCCGAATATTCCCTTTTGATATTTTTCCATTACGTGACTTGTTGCTATGCCAATCACTGAATCGAATCATTCAGTGTTGGCTGACCCACAGTTAATTATTGGGAACATAATTAATTCTCGATAAATATTTGTTTTTTTATAATTCTCTAAGATTCTCTTGTGACTATTATTTATTAGAGTTTTACTGAATTTCTTAGTTGCGTCAGTGAATTTGGTCGAAAATTCACAGGACGTAACAACAGTTACAATTACAGTTACAGTTACAATTACAGTTACAATTACAGTTACAATTACAGTTACAATTACAGTTACAATTACAGTTACAATTACAGTTACAATTACAGTTACAATTACAGTTACAATTACAGTTACAATTACAGTTACAATTACAGTTACAATTACAGTTACAATTACAGTTACAATTACAGTTACAATTACAGTTACAATTACAGTTACAATTACAGTTACAATTACAGTTACAATTACAGTTACAATTACAGTTACAATTACAGTTACAATTACAGTTACAATTACAGTTACAATTACAGTTACAATTACAGTTACAATTACAGTTACAATTACAGTTACAATTACAGTTACAATTACAGTTACAATTACAGTTACAATTACAGTTACAATTACAGTTACAATTACAGTTACAATTACAGTTACAATTACAGTTACAATTACAGTTACAATTACAGTTACAGTTACAGTTACAGTTACAGTTACAATTACAGTTACAGTTACAGTTACAATTACAGTTACAGTTACAGTTACAGTTACAGTTACAGTTACAGTTACAGTTACAGTTACAGTTACAGTTACAGTTACAGTTACAGTTACAGTTACAGTTACAGTTACAGTTACAGTTACAGTTACAGTTACAGTTACAGTTACAATTACAGTTACAATTACAGTTACAATTACAGTTACAATTACAGTTACAATTACAGTTACAATTACAGTTACAATTACAGTTACAATTACAGTTACAATTACAGTTACAATTACAGTTACAATTACAGTTACAATTACAGTTACAATTACAGTTACAATTACAGTTACAATTACAGTTACAATTACAGTTACAATTACAGTTACAATTACAGTTACAATTACAGTTACAATTACAGTTACAATTACAGTTACAATTACAGTTACAATTACAGTTACAATTACAGTTACAATTACAGTTACAATTACAGTTACAATTACAGTTACAATTACAGTTACAATTACAGTTACAATTACAGTTACAATTACAGTTACAATTACAGTTACAATTACAGTTACAATTACAGTTACAATTACAGTTACAATTACAGTTACAATTACAGTTACAATTACAGTTACAATTACAGTTACAATTACAGTTACAATTACAGTTACAATTACAGTTACAATTACAGTTACAATTACAGTTACAATTACAGTTACAATTACAGTTACAATTACAGTTACAATTACAGTTACAATTACAGTTACAATTACAGTTACAATTACAGTTACAATTACAGTTACAATTACAGTTACAATTACAGTTACAATTACAGTTACAATTACAGTTACAATTACAGTTACAATTACAGTTACAATTACAGTTACAATTACAGTTACAATTACAGTTACAATTACAGTTACAATTACAGTTACAATTACAGTTACAATTACAGTTACAATTACAGTTACAATTACAGTTACAATTACAGTTACAATTACAGTTACAATTACAGTTACAATTACAGTTACAATTACAGTTACAATTACAGTTACAATTACAGTTACAATTACAGTTACAATTACAGTTACAATTACAGTTACAATTACAGTTACAATTACAGTTACAATTACAGTTACAATTACAGTTACAATTACAGTTACAATTACAGTTACAATTACAGTTACAATTACAGTTACAATTACAGTTACAATTACAGTTACAATTACAGTTACAATTACAGTTACAATTACAGTTACAATTACAGTTACAATTACAGTTACAATTACAGTTACAATTACAGTTACAATTACAGTTACAATTACAGTTACAATTACAGTTACAATTACAGTTACAATTACAGTTACAATTACAGTTACAATTACAGTTACAATTACAGTTACAATTACAGTTACAATTACAGTTACAATTACAGTTACAATTACAGTTACAATTACAGTTACAATTACAGTTACAATTACAGTTACAATTACAGTTACAATTACAGTTACAATTACAGTTACAATTACAGTTACAATTACAGTTACAATTACAGTTACAATTACAGTTACAATTACAGTTACAATTACAGTTACAATTACAGTTACAATTACAGTTACAATTACAGTTACAATTACAGTTACAATTACAGTTACAATTACAGTTACAATTACAGTTACAATTACAGTTACAATTACAGTTACAATTACAGTTACAATTACAGTTACAATTACAGTTACAATTACAGTTACAATTACAGTTACAATTACAGTTACAATTACAGTTACAATTACAGTTACAATTACAGTTACAATTACAGTTACAATTACAGTTACAATTACAGTTACAATTACAGTTACAATTACAGTTACAATTACAGTTACAATTACAGTTACAATTACAGTTACAATTACAGTTACAATTACAGTTACAATTACAGTTACAATTACAGTTACAATTACAGTTACAATTACAGTTACAATTACAGTTACAATTACAGTTACAATTACAGTTACAATTACAGTTACAATTACAGTTGCAATTACAGTTGCAATTACAGTTACAATTACAGTTACAATTACAGTTGCAATTACAGTTGCAATTACAGTTGCAATTACAGTTGCAATTACAGTTGCAATTACAGTTGCAATTACAGTTGCAATTACAGTTGCAATTACAGTTACAATTACAGTTGCAATTACAGTTGCAATTACAGTTGCAATTACAGTTGCAATTACAGTTGCAATTACAGTTGCAATTACAGTTGCAATTACAGTTGCAATTACAGTTGCAATTACAGTTGCAATTACAGTTGCAATTACAGTTGCAATTACAGTTGCAATTACAGTTGCAATTACAGTTGCAATTACAGTTGCAATTACAGTTGCAATTACAGTTGCAATTACAGTTGCAATTACAGTTGCAATTACAGTTGCAATTACAGTTGCAATTACAGTTGCAATTACAGTTGCAATTACAGTTGCAATTACAGTTGCAATTACAGTTGCAATTACAGTTGCAATTACAGTTGCAATTACAGTTGCAATTACAGTTGCAATTACAGTTGCAATTACAGTTGCAATTACAGTTGCAATTACAGTTGCAATTACAGTTGCAATTACAGTTGCAATTACAGTTGCAATTACAGTTGCAATTACAGTTGCAATTACAGTTGCAATTACAGTTGCAATTACAGTTGCAATTACAGTTGCAATTACAGTTGCAATTACAGTTGCAATTACAGTTGCAATTACAGTTGCAATTACAGTTGCAATTACAGTTACAATTACAGTTACAATTACAGTTACAATTACAGTTACAATTACAGTTACAATTACAGTTACAATTACAGTTACAATTACAGTTACAATTACAGTTACAATTACAGTTACAATTACAGTTACAATTACAGTTACAATTACAGTTACAATTACAGTTACAATTACAGTTACAATTACAGTTACAATTACAGTTACAATTACAGTTACAATTACAGTTACAATTACAGTTACAATTACAGTTACAATTACAGTTACAATTACAGTTACAATTACAGTTACAATTACAGTTACAATTACAGTTACAATTACAGTTACAATTACAGTTACAATTACAGTTACAATTACAGTTACAATTACAGTTACAATTACAGTTACAATTACAGTTACAATTACAGTTACAATTACAGTTACAATTACAGTTACAATTACAGTTACAATTACAGTTACAATTACAGTTACAATTACAGTTACAATTACAGTTACAATTACAGTTACAATTACAGTTACAATTACAGTTACAATTACAGTTACAATTACAGTTACAATTACAGTTACAATTACAGTTACAATTACAGTTACAATTACAGTTACAATTACAGTTACAATTACAGTTACAATTACAGTTACAATTACAGTTACAATTACAGTTACAATTACAGTTACAATTACAGTTACAATTACAGTTACAATTACAGTTACAATTACAGTTACAATTACAGTTACAATTACAGTTACAATTACAGTTACAATTACAGTTACAATTACAGTTACAATTACAGTTACAATTACAGTTACAATTACAGTTACAATTACAGTTACAATTACAGTTACAATTACAGTTACAATTACAGTTACAATTACAGTTACAATTACAGTTACAATTACAGTTACAATTACAGTTACAATTACAGTTACAATTACAGTTACAATTACAGTTACAATTACAGTTACAATTACAGTTACAATTACAGTTACAATTACAGTTACAATTACAGTTACAATTACAGTTACAATTACAGTTACAATTACAGTTACAATTACAGTTACAATTACAGTTACAATTACAGTTACAATTACAGTTACAATTACAGTTACAATTACAGTTACAATTACAGTTACAATTACAGTTACAATTACAGTTACAATTACAGTTACAATTACAGTTACAATTACAGTTACAATTACAGTTACAATTACAGTTACAATTACAGTTACAATTACAGTTACAATTACAGTTACAATTACAGTTACAATTACAGTTACAATTACAGTTACAATTACAGTTACAATTACAGTTACAATTACAGTTACAATTACAGTTACAATTACAGTTACAATTACAGTTACAATTACAGTTACAATTACAGTTACAATTACAGTTACAATTACAGTTACAATTACAGTTACAATTACAGTTACAATTACAGTTACAATTACAGTTACAATTACAGTTACAATTACAGTTACAATTACAGTTACAATTACAGTTACAATTACAGTTACAATTACAGTTACAATTACAGTTACAATTACAGTTACAATTACAGTTACAATTACAGTTACAATTACAGTTACAATTACAGTTACAATTACAGTTACAATTACAGTTACAATTACAGTTACAATTACAGTTACAATTACAGTTACAATTACAGTTACAATTACAGTTACAATTACAGTTACAATTACAGTTACAATTACAGTTACAATTACAGTTACAATTACAGTTACAATTACAGTTACAATTACAGTTACAATTACAGTTACAATTACAGTTACAATTACAGTTACAATTACAGTTACAATTACAGTTACAATTACAGTTACAATTACAGTTACAATTACAGTTACAATTACAGTTACAATTACAGTTACAATTACAGTTACAATTACAGTTACAATTACAGTTACAATTACAGTTACAATTACAGTTACAATTACAGTTACAATTACAGTTACAATTACAGTTACAATTACAGTTACAATTACAGTTACAATTACAGTTACAATTACAGTTACAATTACAGTTACAATTACAGTTACAATTACAGTTACAATTACAGTTACAATTACAGTTACAATTACAGTTACAATTACAGTTACAATTACAGTTACAATTACAGTTACAATTACAGTTACAATTACAGTTACAATTACAGTTACAATTACAGTTACAATTACAGTTACAATTACAGTTACAATTACAGTTACAATTACAGTTACAATTACAGTTACAATTACAGTTACAATTACAGTTACAATTACAGTTACAATTACAGTTACAATTACAGTTACAATTACAGTTACAATTACAGTTACAATTACAGTTACAATTACAGTTACAATTACAGTTACAATTACAGTTACAATTACAGTTACAATTACAGTTACAATTACAGTTACAATTACAGTTACAATTACAGTTACAATTACAGTTACAATTACAGTTACAATTACAGTTACAATTACAGTTACAATTACAGTTACAATTACAGTTACAATTACAGTTACAATTACAGTTACAATTACAGTTACAATTACAGTTACAATTACAGTTACAATTACAGTTACAATTACAGTTACAATTACAGTTACAATTACAGTTACAATTACAGTTACAATTACAGTTACAATTACAGTTACAATTACAGTTACAATTACAGTTACAATTACAGTTACAATTACAGTTACAATTACAGTTACAATTACAGTTACAATTACAGTTACAATTACAGTTACAATTACAGTTACAATTACAGTTACAATTACAGTTACAATTACAGTTACAATTACAGTTACAATTACAGTTACAATTACAGTTACAATTACAGTTACAATTACAGTTACAATTACAGTTACAATTACAGTTACAATTACAGTTACAATTACAGTTACAATTACAGTTACAATTACAGTTACAATTACAGTTACAATTACAGTTACAATTACAGTTACAATTACAGTTACAATTACAGTTACAATTACAGTTACAATTACAGTTACAATTACAGTTACAATTACAGTTACAATTACAGTTACAATTACAGTTACAATTACAGTTACAATTACAGTTACAATTACAGTTACAATTACAGTTACAATTACAGTTACAATTACAGTTACAATTACAGTTACAATTACAGTTACAATTACAGTTACAATTACAGTTACAATTACAGTTACAATTACAGTTACAATTACAGTTACAATTACAGTTACAATTACAGTTACAATTACAGTTACAATTACAGTTACAATTACAGTTACAATTACAGTTACAATTACAGTTACAATTACAGTTACAATTACAGTTACAATTACAGTTACAATTACAGTTACAATTACAGTTACAATTACAGTTACAATTACAGTTACAATTACAGTTACAATTACAGTTACAATTACAGTTACAATTACAGTTACAATTACAGTTACAATTACAGTTACAATTACAGTTACAATTACAGTTACAATTACAGTTACAATTACAGTTACAATTACAGTTACAATTACAGTTACAATTACAGTTACAATTACAGTTACAATTACAGTTACAATTACAGTTACAATTACAGTTACAATTACAGTTACAATTACAGTTACAATTACAGTTACAATTACAGTTACAATTACAGTTACAATTACAGTTACAATTACAGTTACAATTACAGTTACAATTACAGTTACAATTACAGTTACAATTACAGTTACAATTACAGTTACAATTACAGTTACAATTACAGTTACAATTACAGTTACAATTACAGTTACAATTACAGTTACAATTACAGTTACAATTACAGTTACAATTACAGTTACAATTACAGTTACAATTACAGTTACAATTACAGTTACAATTACAGTTACAATTACAGTTACAATTACAGTTACAATTACAGTTACAATTACAGTTACAATTACAGTTACAATTACAGTTACAATTACAGTTACAATTACAGTTACAATTACAGTTACAATTACAGTTACAATTACAGTTACAATTACAGTTACAATCACAGTTACAATCACAGTTACAATCACAGTTACAATCACAGTTACAATCACAGTTACAATCACAGTTACAATCACAGTTACAATCACAGTTACAATCACAGTTACAATCACAGTTACAATCACAGTTACAATCACAGTTACAATCACAGTTACAATCACAGTTACAATCACAGTTACAATCACAGTTACAATCACAGTTACAATCACAGTTACAATCACAGTTACAATCACAGTTACAATCACAGTTACAATCACAGTTACAATCACAGTTACAATCACAGTTACAATCACAGTTACAATCACAGTTACAATCACAGTTACAATCACAGTTACAATCACAGTTACAATCACAGTTACAATCACAGTTACAATCACAGTTACAATCACAGTTACAATCACAGTTACAATCACAGTTACAATCACAGTTACAATCACAGTTACAATCACAGTTACAATCACAGTTACAATCACAGTTACAATCACAGTTACAATCACAGTTACAATCACAGTTACAATCACAGTTACAATCACAGTTACAATCACAGTTACAATCACAGTTACAATCACAGTTACAATCACAGTTACAATCACAGTTACAATCACAGTTACAATCACAGTTACAATCACAGTTACAATCACAGTTACAATCACAGTTACAATCACAGTTACAATCACAGTTACAATCACAGTTACAATCACAGTTACAATCACAGTTACAATCACAGTTACAATCACAGTTACAATCACAGTTACAATCACAGTTACAATCACAGTTACAATCACAGTTACAATCACAGTTACAATCACAGTTACAATCACAGTTACAATCACAGTTACAATCACAGTTACAATCACAGTTACAATCACAGTTACAATCACAGTTACAATCACAGTTACAATTCCAGTTACAATCACAGTTACAATTCCAGTTACAATTACAGTTACAATTACAGTTACAATTACAGTTACAATTCCAGTTACAATTCCAGTTACAATTCCAGTTACAATCACAGTTACAATTACAGTTACAATTACAGTTACAATTACAGTTACAATTACAGTTACAATTACAGTTACAATTCCAGTTACAATTACAGTTACAATTCCAGTTACAATTCCAGTTACAATTACAGTTACAATTCCAGTTACAATTCCAGTTACAATTACAGTTACAATTACAGTTACAATTCCAGTTACAATTCCAGTTACAATTCCAGTTACAATTCCAGTTACAATTCCAGTTACAATTCCAGTTACAATTCCAGTTACAATTCCAGTTACAATTCCAGTTACAATTACAGTTACAATTACAGTTACAATTCCAGTTACAATTCCAGTTACAATTCCAGTTACAATTCCAGTTACAATTCCAGTTACAATTCCAGTTACAATTACAGTTACAATTACAGTTACAATTCCAGTTACAATTACAGTTACAATTACAGTTACAATTACAGTTACAATTACAGTTACAATTACAGTTACAATTACAGTTACAATTACAGTTACAATTACAGTTACAATTACAGTTACAATTACAGTTACAATTACAGTTACAATTACAGTTACAATTACAGTTACAATTACAGTGTTACGTCCTGATCAGCTTTTTCCTGCATCTACGGTCAAGGAGATTTCTCTCCCTATTACACGTTTATCGCATGTGACGCTTTATCAGAACTATGCCCTTTTGAATCTAACCTTTCGGAAATTTATTCAGGGATGGGCTGAGAATGCATGCCGAATGAATATAGGTCGATGATTACCGTATGATGTTTACTATGGCTCGGTATTTAATTCTACTCGACGCTTACTACGGTGTTTACTACGTTGAACCGATACAGCACTCCGCGTGGCCCTGACATACCGTAGCAAGGCTGTGTAATAAGATCCCTCACAGTCCGGCAATGATGGCCGCCACTGCCTGAAGGCTAGCGTTATCACCAAACGCCGAGTTCATTACTCTATACCCTGCTGTTCTTTAAGAGAGATCGAAAACCTCAGCTTTTAAATTCTCAATTATCGACATTTTAATTTGGCAAAACTCTGATCGATTATTAATTTGGTTTTGAATGATTTTAAATTAATTAATTATTGCTCGAAGGAATAAACAATCATAAAAGCGAAGAATCAAAATAAAACAATGTTTTGAAAATAAAAGGCGGAATAATTTGAATTTAGATGATTTGATGACTTACGGTGATTGTCAATGAATGACAGGTGAAAATGAGTGGAGACGATCAAAAATGGATGAAACGATATCGATTTCAAATCCCAATTCCGAATTCCTTCTTCCTTCCTTCCTTCAGATAAAATTCGTGTAATCAACAATGGATGTTGAGAACGATGGATGAATGTTGATGATGTTGTATAATGAGGGTGATGAAATAATTTATCGTTGAACTCCGATTTATTTAGTTGATAATAATTTGGAATATTTATTTGATTGTTGTTTGGAAAAATTCAGACTCCGAAACTGTATTAAATTTTAACTGCGCTGTTACAATATTCCGCGAGAAGTCAATGACTTCCAGACAATAGATATTTTTCAACAAAGATGATAAGGTGATAATGAACCGCGAACTGGTGTGGTTTGATAATCGTAATGACAAGTAGTTCCGCGAAGTGGTCTGTGGCTGTGATACCGTCCGCCGTCGGAGGTGCCTCTTTTATTGTTTTGATCAGGGGGCACCCGCGCCACCAAGTTATCCGTTGCATCAGCTGCCCCCTTCTATGGTCAATATCGATCGGTTTTGGCGTCTTCCGCAGCTTATTTTAATAATTACAAAATTCTGGTTTTTACCGTCGATTCACGAATAAACAATTACTCTGACGAATTTCAATTTAAATAATAAGAATTTACAAATTTGAACGAAGTTTCTACGATTTTCCTATCAAAAGTTATAATCCTGATTTACGAAATTGTTACAAATATTATCTATAAATTCCTGATTTTTAACGGATAATTGTTTAACTTCACTTAAATTAACAATGATGTCTCTAAATATTTTCCCCAGATGCTAATAACTAATTCCCTGCTATTAACTATTTTAGTTTACTATTCTACGGATGATAAAACATGATTTTAAAATATTAATTAATTTCCCTGATTATTACAATAATAGATAATATATATTCCTTAATTTTTATAACAATTTTATGTTAACGATTTGACCCAAATTATATTGCATTCATAATTCTATTCGATAATTACTTCATTTATCAACTTCCGACCAATTTCCCATGTTTATCTCATTTTATCGTGCTTTCTATTTCCAATAATCAAAGATGTTTTAAATACTAATATGAATAATTATGCCCCGAGAGGTGCTGCACTCGTAAGCGCCGACGGTGATTCTTTTAATCAGTCGCCTCGAGACAGTCACACGGATTCTCTGGCTGCACCGCTGCGTGCGTATGTGTATCCCTCCGCTCTATGTGTTGGAGCGATAAGGCTCCGTCTCCCGACGCGTATAGCTAAGGATTCGGATTGCCTTTTCCGTTCTAATTGAAACAATGGGTTCTTCGGGTAGCCTAAGGTATGCTCGCTACCGATGACACCTCTCCAGCAACCCGAATATTCCCTTTTGATATTTTTCCATTACGTGACTTGTTGCTATGCCAATCACTGAATCGAATCATTCAGTGTTGGCTGACCCACAGTTAATTATTGGGAACATAATTAATTCTCGATAAATATTTGTTTTTTTATAATTCTCTAAGATTCTCTTGTGACTATTATTTATTAGAGTTTTACTGAATTTCTTAGTTGCGTCAGTGAATTTGGTCGAAAATTCACAGGACGTAACAACAGTTACAATTACAGTTACAGTTACAATTACAGTTACAATTACAGTTACAATTACAGTTACAATTACAGTTACAATTACAGTTACAATTACAGTTACAATTACAGTTACAATTACAGTTACAATTACAGTTACAATTACAGTTACAATTACAGTTACAATTACAGTTACAATTACAGTTACAATTACAGTTACAATTACAGTTACAATTACAGTTACAATTACAGTTACAATTACAGTTACAATTACAGTTACAATTACAGTTACAATTACAGTTACAATTACAGTTACAATTACAGTTACAATTACAGTTACAATTACAGTTACAATTACAGTTACAATTACAGTTACAATTACAGTTACAATTACAGTTACAATTACAGTTACAATTACAGTTACAATTACAGTTACAATTACAGTTACAATTACAGTTACAATTACAGTTACAATTACAGTTACAATTACAGTTACAATTACAGTTACAATTACAGTTACAATTACAGTTACAATTACAGTTACAATTACAGTTACAATTACAGTTACAATTACAGTTACAATTACAGTTACAATTACAGTTACAATTACAGTTACAATTACAGTTACAATTACAGTTACAATTACAGTTACAATTACAGTTACAATTACAGTTACAATTACAGTTACAATTACAGTTACAATTACAGTTACAATTACAGTTACAATTACAGTTACAATTACAGTTACAATTACAGTTACAATTACAGTTACAATTACAGTTACAATTACAGTTACAATTACAGTTACAATTACAGTTACAATTACAGTTACAATTACAGTTACAATTACAGTTACAATTACAGTTACAATTACAGTTACAATTACAGTTACAATTACAGTTACAATTACAGTTACAATTACAGTTACAATTACAGTTACAATTACAGTTACAATTACAGTTACAATTACAGTTACAATTACAGTTACAATTACAGTTACAATTACAGTTACAATTACAGTTACAATTACAGTTACAATTACAGTTACAATTACAGTTACAATTACAGTTACAATTACAGTTACAATTACAGTTACAATTACAGTTACAATTACAGTTACAATTACAGTTACAATTACAGTTACAATTACAGTTACAATTACAGTTACAATTACAGTTACAATTACAGTTACAATTACAGTTACAATTACAGTTACAATTACAGTTACAATTACAGTTACAATTACAGTTACAATTACAGTTACAATTACAGTTACAATTACAGTTACAATTACAGTTACAATTACAGTTACAATTACAGTTACAATTACAGTTACAATTACAGTTACAATTACAGTTACAATTACAGTTACAATTACAGTTACAATTACAGTTACAATTACAGTTACAATTACAGTTACAATTACAGTTACAATTACAGTTACAATTACAGTTACAATTACAGTTACAATTACAGTTACAATTACAGTTACAATTACAGTTACAATTACAGTTACAATTACAGTTACAATTACAGTTACAATTACAGTTACAATTACAGTTACAATTACAGTTACAATTACAGTTACAATTACAGTTACAATTACAGTTACAATTACAGTTACAATTACAGTTACAATTACAGTTACAATTACAGTTACAATTACAGTTACAATTACA
The DNA here is from genome assembly GCA_958510785.1 of Exephanes ischioxanthus. Lineage (NCBI taxonomy): Eukaryota > Metazoa > Arthropoda > Insecta > Hymenoptera > Ichneumonidae > Exephanes > Exephanes ischioxanthus. The sequence continues at coordinate 27,537,190 of OY294017.1, read as the reverse complement.
GTTACAATTACAGTTACAATTACAGTTACAATTACAGTTACAATTACAGTGTTACGTCCTGATCAGCTTTTTCCTGCATCTACGGTCAAGGAGATTTCTCTTCCTATTACACGTTTATCGCATGTGACGCTTTATCAGAACTATGCCCTTTTGAATCTGACCTTTCGGAAATTTATTCAGGGATGGGCTGAGAATGCATGCCGAATGAATATAGGTCGATGATTACCGTATGATGTTTACTATGGCTCGGTATTTAATTCTACTCGACGCTTACTACGGTGTTTACTACGTTGAACCGATACAGCACTCCGCGTGGCCCTGACATACCGTAGCAAGGCTGTGTAATAAGATCCCTCACAGTCCGGCAATGATGGCCGCCACTGCCTGAAGGCTAGCGTTATCACCAAACGCCGAGTTCATTACTCTATACCCTGCTGTTCTTTAAGAGAGATCGAAAACCTCAGCTTTTAAATTCTCAATTATCGACATTTTAATTTGGCAAAACTCTGATCGATTATTAATTTGGTTTTGAATGATTTTAAATTAATTAATTATTGCTCGAAGGAATAAACAATCATAAAAGCGAAGAATCAAAATAAAACAATGTTTTGAAAATAAAAGGCGGAATAATTTGAATTTAGATGATTTGATGACTTACGGTGATTGTCAATGAATGACAGGTGAAAATGAGTGGAGACGATCAAAAATGGATGAAACGATATCGATTTCAAATCCCAATTCCGAATTCCTTCTTCCTTCCTTCCTTCAGATAAAATTCGTGTAATCAACAATGGATGTTGAGAACGATGGATGAATGTTGATGATGTTGTATAATGAGGGTGATGAAATAATTTATCGTTGAACTCCGATTTATTTAGTTGATAATAATTTGGAATATTTATTTGATTGTTGTTTGGAAAAATTCAGACTCCGAAACTGTATTAAATTTTAACTGCGCTGTTACAATATTCCGCGAGAAGTCAATGACTTCCAGACAATAGTTATTTTTCAACAAAGATGATAAGGTGATAATGAACCGTGAACTGGTGTGGTTTGATAATCGTAATGACAAGTAGTTCCGCGAAGTGGTCTGTGGCTGTGATACCGTCCGCCGTCGGAGGTGCCTCTTTTATTGTTTTGATCGGGGGGCACCCGCGCCGCCAAGTTATCCGTTGCATCAGCTGCCCCCTTCTATGGTCAATATCGATCGGTTTTGGCGTCTTCCGCAGCTTATTTTAATAATTACAAAATTCTGGTTTTTACCGTCGATTCACGAATAAACAATTACTCTGACGAATTTCAATTTAAATAATAAGAATTTACAAATTTGAACGAAGTTTCTACGATTTTCCTATCAAAAGTTATAATCCTGATTTACGAAATTGTTACAAATATTATCTATAAATTCCTGATTTTTAACGGATAATTGTTTAACTTCACTTAAATTAACAATGATGTCTAAATATTTTCCCCAGATGCTAATAACTAATTCCCTGCTATTAACTATTTTAGTTTACTATTCTACGGATGATAAAACATGATTTTAAAATATTAATTAATTTCCCTGATTATTACAATAATAGATAATATATATTCCTTAATTTTTATAACAATTTTATGTTAACGATTTGACCCAAATTATATTGCATTCATAATTCTATTCGATAATTACTTCATTTATCAACTTCCGACCAATTTCCCATGTTTATCTCATTTTATCGTGCTTTCTATTTCCAATAATCAAAGATGTTTTAAATACTAATATGAATAATTATGCCCCGAGAGGTGCTGCACTCGTAAGCGCCGACGGTGATTCTTTTAATCAGTCGCCTCGAGACAGTCACACGGATTCTCTGGCTGCACCGCTGCGTGCGTATGTGTATCCCTCCGCTCTATGTGTTGGAGCGATAAGGCTCCGTCTCCCGACGCGTATAGCTAAGGATTCGGATTGCCTTTTCCGTTCTAATTGAAACAATGGGTTCTTCGGGTAGCCTAAGGTATGCTCGCTACCGATGACACCTCTCCAGCAACCCGAATATTCCCTTTTGATATTTTTCCATTACGTGACTTGTTGCTATGCCAATCACTGAATCGAATCATTCAGTGTTGGCTGACCCACAGTTAATTATTGGGAACATAATTAATTCTCGATAAATATTTGTTTTTTTATAATTCTCTAAGATTCTCTTGTGACTATTATTTATTAGAGTTTTACTGAATTTCTTAGTTGCGTCAGTGAATTTGGTCGAAAATTCACAGGACGTAACAACAGTTACAATTACAGTTACAGTTACAATTACAGTTACAATTACAGTTACAATTACAGTTACAATTACAGTTACAATTACAGTTACAATTACAGTTACAATTACAGTTACAATTACAGTTACAATTACAGTTACAATTACAGTTACAATTACAGTTACAATTACAGTTACAATTACAGTTACAATTACAGTTACAATTACAGTTACAATTACAGTTACAATTACAGTTACAATTACAGTTACAATTACAGTTACAATTACAGTTACAATTACAGTTACAATTACAGTTACAATTACAGTTACAATTACAGTTACAATTACAGTTACAATTACAGTTACAATTACAGTTACAATTACAGTTACAATTACAGTTACAATTACAGTTACAATTACAGTTACAATTACAGTTACAATTACAGTTACAATTACAGTTACAATTACAGTTACAATTACAGTTACAATTACAGTTACAATTACAGTTACAATTACAGTTACAATTACAGTTACAATTACAGTTACAATTACAGTTACAATTACAGTTACAATTACAGTTACAATTACAGTTACAATTACAGTTACAATTACAGTTACAATTACAGTTACAATTACAGTTACAATTACAGTTACAATTACAGTTACAATTACAGTTACAATTACAGTTACAATTACAGTTACAATTACAGTTACAATTACAGTTACAATTACAGTTACAATTACAGTTACAATTACAGTTACAATTACAGTTACAATTACAGTTACAATTACAGTTACAATTACAGTTACAATTACAGTTACAATTACAGTTACAATTACAGTTACAATTACAGTTACAATTACAGTTACAATTACAGTTACAATTACAGTTACAATTACAGTTACAATTACAGTTACAATTACAGTTACAATTACAGTTACAATTACAGTTACAATTACAGTTACAATTACAGTTACAATTACAGTTACAATTACAGTTACAATTACAGTTACAATTACAGTTACAATTACAGTTACAATTACAGTTACAATTACAGTTACAATTACAGTTACAATTACAGTTACAATTACAGTTACAATTACAGTTACAATTACAGTTACAATTACAGTTACAATTACAGTTACAATTACAGTTACAATTACAGTTACAATTACAGTTACAATTACAGTTACAATTACAGTTACAATTACAGTTACAATTACAGTTACAATTACAGTTACAATTACAGTTACAATTACAGTTACAATTACAGTTACAATTACAGTTACAATTACAGTTACAATTACAGTTACAATTACAGTTACAATTACAGTTACAATTACAGTTACAATTACAGTTACAATTACAGTTACAATTACAGTTACAATTACAGTTACAATTACAGTTACAATTACAGTTACAATTACAGTTACAATTACAGTTACAATTACAGTTACAATTACAGTTACAATTACAGTTACAATTACAGTTACAATTACAGTTACAATTACAGTTACAATTACAGTTACAATTACAGTTACAATTACAGTTACAATTACAGTTACAATTACAGTTACAATTACAGTTACAATTACAGTTACAATTACAGTTACAATTACAGTTACAATTACAGTTACAATTACAGTTACAATTACAGTTACAATTACAGTTACAATTACAGTTACAATTACAGTTACAATTACAGTTACAATTACAGTTACAATTACAGTTACAATTACAGTTACAATTACAGTTACAATTACAGTTACAATTACAGTTACAATTACAGTTACAATTACAGTTACAATTACAGTTACAATTACAGTTACAATTACAGTTACAATTACAGTTACAATTACAGTTACAATTACAGTTACAATTACAGTTACAATTACAGTTACAATTACAGTTACAATTACAGTTACAATTACAGTGTTACGTCCTGATCAGCTTTTTCCTGCATCTACGGTCAAGGAGATTTCTCTTCCTATTACACGTTTATCGCATGTGACGCTTTATCAGAACTATGCCCTTTTGAATCTGACCTTTCGGAAATTTATTCAGGGATGGGCTGAGAATGCATGCCGAATGAATATAGGTCGATGATTACCGTATGATGTTTACTATGGCTCGGTATTTAATTCTACTCGACGCTTACTACGGTGTTTACTACGTTGAACCGATACAGCACTCCGCGTGGCCCTGACATACCGTAGCAAGGCTGTGTAATAAGATCCCTCACAGTCCGGCAATGATGGCCGCCACTGCCTGAAGGCTAGCGTTATCACCAAACGCCGAGTTCATTACTCTATACCCTGCTGTTCTTTAAGAGAGATCGAAAACCTCAGCTTTTAAATTCTCAATTATCGACATTTTAATTTGGCAAAACTCTGATCGATTATTAATTTGGTTTTGAATGATTTTAAATTAATTAATTATTGCTCGAAGGAATAAACAATCATAAAAGCGAAGAATCAAAATAAAACAATGTTTTGAAAATAAAAGGCGGAATAATTTGAATTTAGATGATTTGATGACTTACGGTGATTGTCAATGAATGACAGGTGAAAATGAGTGGAGACGATCAAAAATGGATGAAACGATATCGATTTCAAATCCCAATTCCGAATTCCTTCTTCCTTCCTTCCTTCAGATAAAATTCGTGTAATCAACAATGGATGTTGAGAACGATGGATGAATGTTGATGATGTTGTATAATGAGGGTGATGAAATAATTTATCGTTGAACTCCGATTTATTTAGTTGATAATAATTTGGAATATTTATTTGATTGTTGTTTGGAAAAATTCAGACTCCGAAACTGTATTAAATTTTAACTGCGCTGTTACAATATTCCGCGAGAAGTCAATGACTTCCAGACAATAGTTATTTTTCAACAAAGATGATAAGGTGATAATGAACCGTGAACTGGTGTGGTTTGATAATCGTAATGACAAGTAGTTCCGCGAAGTGGTCTGTGGCTGTGATACCGTCCGCCGTCGGAGGTGCCTCTTTTATTGTTTTGATCGGGGGGCACCCGCGCCGCCAAGTTATCCGTTGCATCAGCGGCCCCCTTCTATGGTCAATATCGATCGGTTTTGGCGTCTTCCGCAGCTTATTTTAATAATTACAAAATTCTGGTTTTTACCGTCGATTCACGAATAAACAATTACTCTGACGAATTTCAATTTAAATAATAAGAATTTACAAATTTGAACGAAGTTTCTACGATTTTCCTATCAAAAGTTATAATCCTGATTTACGAAATTGTTACAAATATTATCTATAAATTCCTGATTTTTAACGGATAATTATTTAACTTCACTTAAATTAACAATGATGTCTCTAAATATTTTCCCCAGATGCTAATAACTAATTCCCTGCTATTAACTATTTTATTTTACTATTCTACGGATGACAAAACATGATTTTAAAATATTAATTAATTTCCCTGATTATTACAATAATAGATAATATATATTCCTTAATTTTTATAACAATTTTATGTTAACGATCTGACCCAAATTATATTGCATTCATAATTCTATTCGATAATTACTTCATTTATCAACTTCCGACCAATTTCCCATGTTTATCTCATTTTATCGTGCTTTCTATTTCCAATAATCAAAGATGTTTTAAATACTAATTTGAATAATTATGCCCCGAGAGGTGCTGCACTCGTAAGCGCCGACGGTGATTCTTTTAATCAGTCGCCTCGAGACAGTCACACGGATTCTCTGGCTGCACCGCTGCGTGCGTATGTGTATCCCTCCGCTCTATGTGTTGGAGCGATAAGGCTCCGTCTCCCGACGCGTATAGCTAAGGATTCGGATTGCCTTTTCCGTTCTAATTGAAACAATGGGTTCTTCGGGTAGCCTAAGGTATGCTCGCTACCGATGACACCTCTCCAGCAACCCGAATATTCCCTTTTGATATTTTTCCATTACGTGACTTGTTGCTATGCCAATCACTGAATCGAATCATTCAGTGTTGGCTGACCCACAGTTAATTATTGGGAACATAATTAATTCTCGATAAATATTTGGTTTTTTATAATTCTCTAAGATTCTCTTGTGACTATTATTTATTAGAGTTTTACTGAATTTCTTAGTTGCGTCAGTGAATTTGGTCGAAAATTCACAGTACGTAACACCTCCCCCCCAAAACGAGAGTTGCTTCGAAGAACAACGCTCGGTCTCGGTAGAGACAGTGCTCAAAATTAAGTTTTGGGTCAACTCGTGATACATTTTTTTTTTTCTTTAACAACAATTTCCTCATTTAAATTGATAATATAAATCAAATTTTACCTTGACATTTACATATGCATTTACCGTATGATTTTTTTTTTTTTTTTTTTTTTTTAAATACATTACTGTAATTTGTAATTTCCTATATGTATTAAGCAAATCTATTTTTTTCCTTTTCTATGTTAATTGAACTATTTTAATATATGAGATATAAGGAATAACTATCAGCAACGACGATATGTCAATCGACATTTCCGTTCACAGAACCATCAGTTCCACACCATGTTCTGAGCATTTCTGTCTTATACGATACGAAAAATTTCGATTAACATTTAAACTTCAATTTTGAAATATGATTGTTATAGCTTGATCCCTAAATTTCCTTATGTTGTGTTTTTTTTTTTTTATTTTAAGTTTAGTTATTGCGGATTACTTCCTCTTTATTTATACCTATGTTTACCAACCAAGATGGCTGTTTGCAGTCGAACTCACTAAAATATTGTCCCTACCTGAATACATTCAGAAGAGGGTCGATTCTCATTTCCACCATAACAATAAAAATCAAGTCTCCCTACGTATAACAATCATTGGATTCATTTAATGATAAGAAAATATTTAATTAAACCTGGTTGACTGATGAATAAAATTATGTACTAACAAATGATTGTGTACTAACAAGTGATTAATATGGTTATAACTACAGAGCTGACGTAAAAATATACTACTATTATTATTAATTTTTTTTTTTTTTTAATTATCGTTTGTTTAATAACTCAAATAACGCAATTTAACTCCTTTTTATGGTTAAATTTGAACGCGTCCGTCAAATTTATTGAAACAAGATTTAGTGAAACACGAATGCGAACCGATCAAATTTTTAACAAAACAATGAAGGAATAGGTTTAACAATCGGAAAAGGACAGAACCATAAGATGGTCCACAAAAACAAAAACGAAACAAACAGATATGACAAATATGAATTTATGAAGTTAATTGACCAAAGAATGTGATTACTGAATTGAATTTGGTATGCATGTTCGCTCTTAATTCTTGAACTGTATAAGGAATTGTCAAGTCAAGGTTATAAACTCGTAAAATGAGCAATTTGAACTTCTTTTTTTTTTCTGGATTTTACAAAATTATTTAAAGTCAATATGTTGTTTGACACATGTCTTTTGGCCTCAATAAACTATTCAGCAATATGATGATTGACTTGTAGATTCTGATTTATTGAATCACTCAAAAAGAAAGACAGTTCTGAATTATTGTTTCCAAATAACTATTGAAGTTTTCCTTGTGAATAATATTTAAAAAAAATTAATTCGTGTATTGTTGAATACTCCCATAACACTGCTTACTATGCGTCCACAGATGCACTATGCATTTTTTTTTTTTTTTTTTTTTTTTTTAATTTTGGTTACTTATCCCCTATATACTCAGTATCCTTGTCGGCATATTGTAATAGCAATTTTGCGTATTTTACCTATAAATACAAAATCAATTAAGATATCGGTATATCGTAAAAGAAAAATCCACATATATCAATTACTCGTATTAAATTGATTTATTCATGTTGCTTTATTTCTTTTATTTTCTTTATTTCCTTATTTCTTTATTTCTTTACTTTTTTTTTATTTCCTTATTTCATTATTTCCTTATTTCTTTATTTCTTTATTTCCTTATTTCTTTATTTCTTTATTTCTTTATTTCTTTATTTCCTTATTTCTTTATTTCCTTATTTCTTTATTCCCTTATTTCTTTATTTCCTTATTTCTTTATTTCTTTATTTCTTTATTTCCTTCAAATCTTTTATTGCTTTATTTCTTTATTAATTTTCTGTATTTCTTTGTTCCTTTGTTAATTTACTTTTCCTTATTCTCTTTCCTTTTTATTATTATTATCATGCTCTTTGTATTAAATTTCTGTTATTTATTATTATTATTATTTTTTTTTTTATTCATGGTTTCTTTTTTTTAATTATTATTTCACTCTTTATATTCATTCTTAGTTCAGATTTGCCATCATAACTCCCAATTTGGACACAATGGATTGGTTTGTAAATATACTCGAATTAGTTTTTATTTATTTACCTATTCTTTTATAACTTCAATTCGTTCCGTATCACACACCACATAACGTCATCCCCCTGTCCATCTACTATTTCCTTCTTTTCAGCGTCATTATCTCGTATTCCAATTTCTTAACCTAATCATTTTTTTTCAATTGGGAAATTCCACTTTTCCTTTCAATTGTTTTTACTCAATAATAATATTAATAATCCGCCCCGGAATCGATTGGTTCTGGATTCATTCATACACTTGGAACTTTGAGAACTCATCAACTGGCAGTTAGACACAGCAACTGGATACAGGACAAACATCTCCTGATGAATCGATACAGTCAGAAAATCAGTTATAGTGCAAAAAAAAACAAAATTTTGACGACAAAACGAAATAAATGTGGATCACTCAGGTCACGACTTGAACCCGCAAGTTAGCTTGAATTTAATCAACCACTTTGACCGTACCAAATCGATAAAGTCACCCACTCTGAATTGTTTATTAAGAATTACATATGTTGTCGCGTAATCAAATAGTTCCACAAGGCTAGGATTTGAACCCGGAAGTTAGTTAGAAATTAATCTACTACTTTGACCACACCAAGTTTCAACCATATCACACTGACTCATTTTTCAAATTAATTGTATAAAAATTGTCTTCCCTGTTGTATTTTTATGTGAACAAAAAAAAACCAACCATGTCCAATCAAAAGTAATCAAATCAAATCAAAAGTATTTTTTTCTTCTTTTTTTTTTCTTTTTTTTTTTTTTGAATCTTACGTTGAAATCATCTTTAATATCTTTTCATTTGATTCCTTCACATTGTTAATACTCGGTCTCACATAATTGTGGTTCTTAACATTTGATTATTGCTATTGTTACTTATTACTTCTCCTTTTATTTATTTATTTATTTATTTATAATCACTTCAAATACATTATTCCTCTTCATTACATAGTACACCGAATATGACTGTATTTCACAAGACTTCAAAAGCTCATCTTATATAATATATGGTATTGTTTTCGTTTAAGGATTTCTCCTTTGACATGTTTTTACCTACACAAAAAAAAAAATACGTAAATTACTCGATATGGTTCGTCTGCTGTCGAGGTATAGTCTGTATAGAGTATATCGGGTGCGAATTCTCTGGGTATCCACTCTCGTTTTTCTGTGCCATTTCTTGTTTACTATTATTTTGTTTGAGCTTACAACATTCATATAACACATGACCCCTTACTCCACAGTAGTTGCAGATTACGTTAGAATTATTCTGCGAAAAAGGCTGATGGAGCAATGAAGATTTGAACATCCCACTGTTTCCTCCAGATGCAAAGTTATTACCAAATCTCAAAGAGGAATCCTTCAAACCTCGATTACCCTGATTCACAAAATATTGATAATGATATGGATAAAATACATTGGTATATCCACGCCCTTGACAAACCTGACACTCTACCTTTACTACTTGTTTTACTGAATTATTGTTCTGACCTCGTTGAGAAATCCGATTGCTATGAAACATACTTTTGTCATTAACCCGTGTTTTGTGCATGCACGTGTCACTAAAATGACCTCTTCGACCACAATTTTCACATGGTATGGAAAAACATCTATCTGCCCCATGTCCTTTTCTCATACATAACTGACAAATTATTCCTCCCGGTGATTTAATTGGCATTTCTCCTTGAATTAAATTATCATATGGTTTCATAAAATGTCCACCACTTTTACCAACACTGTTCACTGATACTGTACACTTGTCACTTGTATGACCAATTCTTATATTAGGTGATATTGTTCCGGAAGATGACCTACAATTTTTACCCATATTCCCCTGTCTATTACAGATTTGGCAGAAATTAAATATTGGACTCTTTGTTGTGAATGATTTACTTTTTTTTGTGCTTTCTTCTTGGTCAACATTTTCAAAACTTTCGTCAATTTCTTTCGATTGATTATTCTTTACACTGTCACTTCCTTTTGCTTCATTAGAAATATCCAATTCACCAACTTGTATATTCTGAAACATGACTCCAATTGCCTTTATTTCTTCCCCCCTCATACGTTCCGATTTACAGTCATCTTCCCCATCTCTGGAAACAATACTATTTTTATCTGCCACTGTCACTGATAACACGACCGAACCATCCGATTTTTCGACACCTGATTCCTTTTTATTTAATTTTTCACATTGATCGACTTGTAGCTTTATATTTGCATTTTCACCGTCTTTTATTCGAAGTTCCTTGAGAGCATTTGCGTATGTAATGCTTTTTGGCATCTTGAACTGATTATTTAATGATTTACTATTATTATCTTTTTATTTCTTTTTTTTTATTTGAAATTATTTATTTATCTTCGTGTTATTATCATTGAATTTACCGATGTTATATGTTTATTTATTTATTTAATTTCGACGTGCAAACTCTTAATATCCCGGACGAGCCCCCAATTTTTATGTTACGTCCTGATCAGCTTTTTCCTGCATCTACGGTCAAGGAGATTTCTCTCCCTATTACACGTTTATCGCATGTGACGCTTTATCAGAACTATGCCCTTTTGAATCTAACCTTTCGGAAATTTATTCAGGGATGGGCTGAGAATGCATGCCGAATGAATATAGGTCGATGATTACCGTATGATGTTTACTATGGCTCGGTATTTAATTCTACTCGACGCTTACTACGGTGTTTACTACGTTGAACCGATACAGCACTCCGCGTGGCCCTGACATACCGTAGCAAGGCTGTGTAATAAGATCCCTCACAGTCCGGCAATGATGGCCGCCACTGCCTGAAGGCTAGCGTTATCACCAAACGCCGAGTTCATTACTCTATACCCTGCTGTTCTTTAAGAGAGATCGAAAACCTCAGCTTTTAAATTCTCAATTATCGACATTTTAATTTGGCAAAACTCTGATCGATTATTAATTTGGTTTTGAATGATTTTAAATTAATTAATTATTGCTCGAAGGAATAAACAATCATAAAAGCGAAGAATCAAAATAAAACAATGTTTTGAAAATAAAAGGCGGAATAATTTGAATTTAGATGATTTGATGACTTACGGTGATTGTCAATGAATGACAGGTGAAAATGAGTGGAGACGATCAAAAATGGATGAAACGATATCGATTTCAAATCCCAATTCCGAATTCCTTCTTCCTTCCTTCCTTCAGATAAAATTCGTGTAATCAACAATGGATGTTGAGAACGATGGATGAATGTTGATGATGTTGTATAATGAGGGTGATGAAATAATTTATCGTTGAACTCCGATTTATTTAGTTGATAATAATTTGGAATATTTATTTGATTGTTGTTTGGAAAAATTCAGACTCCGAAACTGTATTAAATTTTAACTGCGCTGTTACAATATTCCGCGAGAAGTCAATGACTTCCAGACAATAGTTATTTTTCAACAAAGATGATAAGGTGATAATGAACCGTGAACTGGTGTGGTTTGATAATCGTAATGACAAGTAGTTCCGCGAAGTGGTCTGTGGCTGTGATACCGTCCGCCGTCGGAGGTGCCTCTTTTATTGTTTTGATCGGGGGGCACCCGCGCCGCCAAGTTATCCGTTGCATCAGCGGCCCCCTTCTATGGTCAATATCGATCGGTTTTGGCGTCTTCCGCAGCTTATTTTAATAATTACAAAATTCTGGTTTTTACCGTCGATTCACGAATAAACAATTACTCTGACGAATTTCAATTTAAATAATAAGAATTTACAAATTTGAACGAAGTTTCTACGATTTTCCTATCAAAAGTTATAATCCTGATTTACGAAATTGTTACAAATATTATCTATAAATTCCTGATTTTTAACGGATAATTATTTAACTTCACTTAAATTAACAATGATGTCTCTAAATATTTTCCCCAGATGCTAATAACTAATTCCCTGCTATTAACTATTTTATTTTACTATTCTACGGATGACAAAACATGATTTTAAAATATTAATTAATTTCCCTGATTATTACAATAATAGATAATATATATTCCTTAATTTTTATAACAATTTTATGTTAACGATCTGACCCAAATTATATTGCATTCATAATTCTATTCGATAATTACTTCATTTATCAACTTCCGACCAATTTCCCATGTTTATCTCATTTTATCGTGCTTTCTATTTCCAATAATCAAAGATGTTTTAAATACTAATTTGAATAATTATGCCCCGAGAGGTGCTGCACTCGTAAGCGCCGACGGTGATTCTTTTAATCAGTCGCCTCGAGACAGTCACACGGATTCTCTGGCTGCACCGCTGCGTGCGTATGTGTATCCCTCCGCTCTATGTGTTGGAGCGATAAGGCTCCGTCTCCCGACGCGTATAGCTAAGGATTCGGATTGCCTTTTCCGTTCTAATTGAAACAATGGGTTCTTCGGGTAGCCTAAGGTATGCTCGCTACCGATGACACCTCTCCAGCAACCCGAATATTCCCTTTTGATATTTTTCCATTACGTGACTTGTTGCTATGCCAATCACTGAATCGAATCATTCAGTGTTGGCTGACCCACAGTTAATTATTGGGAACATAATTAATTCTCGATAAATATTTGGTTTTTTATAATTCTCTAAGATTCTCTTGTGACTATTATTTATTAGAGTTTTACTGAATTTCTTAGTTGCGTCAGTGAATTTGGTCGAAAATTCACAGTACGTAACACCTCCCCCCCAAAACGAGAGTTGCTTCGAAGAACAACGCTCGGTCTCGGTAGAGACAGTGCTCAAAATTAAGTTTTGGGTCAACTCGTGATACATTTTTTTTTTTCTTTAACAACAATTTCCTCATTTAAATTGATAATATAAATCAAATTTTACCTTGACATTTACATATGCATTTACCGTATGATTTTTTTTTTTTTTTTTTTTTTTTAAATACATTACTGTAATTTGTAATTTCCTATATGTATTAAGCAAATCTATTTTTTTCCTTTTCTATGTTAATTGAACTATTTTAATATATGAGATATAAGGAATAACTATCAGCAACGACGATATGTCAATCGACATTTCCGTTCACAGAACCATCAGTTCCACACCATGTTCTGAGCATTTCTGTCTTATACGATACGACAAATTTCGATTAACATTTAAACTTCAATTTTGAAATATGATTGTTATAGCTTGATCCCTAAATTTCCTTATGTTGTGTTTTTTTTTTTTTTATTTTAAGTTTAGTTATTGCGGATTACTTCCTCTTTATTTATACCTATGTTTACCAACCAAGATGGCTGTTTGCAGTCGAACTCACTAAAATATTGTCCCTACCTGAATACATTCAGAAGAGGGTCGATTCTCATTTCCACCATAACAATAAAAATCAAGTCTCCCTACGTATAACAATCATTGGATTCATTTAATGATAAGAAAATATTTAATTAAACCTGGTTGACTGATGAATAAAATTATGTACTAACAAATGATTGTGTACTAACAAGTGATTAATATGGTTATAACTACAGAGCTGACGTAAAAATATACTACTATTATTATTAATTTTTTTTTTTTTTTAATTATCGTTTGTTTAATAACTCAAATAACGCAATTTAACTCCTTTTTATGGTTAAATTTGAACGCGTCCGTCAAATTTATTGAAACAAGATTTAGTGAAACACGAATGCGAACCGATCAAATTTTTAACAAAACAATGAAGGAATAGGTTTAACAATCGGAAAAGGACAAAACCATAAGATGGTCCACAAAAACAAAAACGAAACAAACAGATATGACAAATATGAATTTATGAAGTTAATTGACCAAAGAATGTGATTACTGAATTGAATTTGGTATGCATGTTCGCTCTTAATTCTTGAACTGTATAAGGAATTGTCAAGTCAAGGTTATAAACTCGTAAAATGAGCAATTTGAACTTCTTTTTTTTTTCTGGATTTTACAAAATTATTTAAAGTCAATATGTTGTTTGACACATGTCTTTTGGCCTCAATAAACTATTCAGCAATATGATGATTGACTTGTAGATTCTGATTTATTGAATCACTCAAAAAGAAAGACAGTTCTGAATTATTGTTTCCAAATAACTATTGAAGTTTTCCTTGTGAATAATATTTAAAAAAAATTAATTCGTGTATTGTTGAATACTCCCATAACACTGCTTACTATGCGTCCACAGATGCACTATGCATTTTTTTTTTTTTTTTTTTTTTTTTTTAATTTTGGTTACTTATCCCCTATATACTCAGTATCCTTGTCGGCATATTGTAATAGCAATTTTGCGTATTTTACCTATAAATACAAAATCAATTAAGATATCGGTATATCGTAAAAGAAAAATCCACATATATCAATTACTCGTATTAAATTGATTTATTCATGTTGCTTTATTTCTTTTATTTTCTTTATTTCCTTATTTCTTTATTTCTTTACTTTTTTTTTATTTCCTTATTTCATTATTTCCTTATTTCTTTATTTCTTTATTTCCTTATTTCTTTATTTCTTTATTTCTTTATTTCTTTATTTCTTTATTTCTTTATTTCTTTATTTCCTTATTTCTTTATTTCCTTATTTCTTTATTCCCTTATTTCTTTATTTCCTTATTTCTTTATTTCTTTATTTCTTTATTTCCTTCAAATCTTTTATTGCTTTATTTCTTTATTAATTTTCTGTATTTCTTTGTTCCTTTGTTAATTTACTTTTCCTTATTCTCTTTCCTTTTTATTATTATTATCATGCTCTTTGTATTAAATTTCTGTTATTTATTATTATTATTATTTTTTTTTTTATTCATGGTTTCTTTTTTTTAATTATTATTTCACTCTTTATATTCATTCTTAGTTCAGATTTGCCATCATAACTCCCAATTTGGACACAATGGATTGGTTTGTAAATATACTCGAATTAGTTTTTATTTATTTACCTATTCTTTTATAACTTCAATTCGTTCCGTATCACACACCACATAACGTCATCCCCCTGTCCATCTACTATTTCCTTCTTTTCAGCGTCATTATCTCGTATTCCAATTTCTTAACCTAATCATTTTTTTTCAATTGGGAAATTCCACTTTTCCTTTCAATTGTTTTTACTCAATAATAATATTAATAATCCGCCCCGGAATCGATTGGTTCTGGATTCATTCATACACTTGGAACTTTGAGAACTCATCAACTGGCAGTTAGACACAGCAACTGGATACAGGACAAACATCTCCTGATGAATCGATACAGTCAGAAAATCAGTTATAGTGCAAAAAAAAACAAAATTTTGACGACAAAACGAAATAAATGTGGATCACTCAGGTCACGACTTGAACCCGCAAGTTAGCTTGAATTTAATCAACCACTTTGACCGTACCAAATCGATAAAGTCACCCACTCTGAATTGTTTATTAAGAATTACATATGTTGTCGCGTAATCAAATAGTTCCACAAGGCTAGGATTTGAACCCGGAAGTTAGTTAGAAATTAATCTACTACTTTGACCACACCAAGTTTCAACCATATCACACTGACTCATTTTTCAAATTAATTGTATAAAAATTGTCTTCCCTGTTGTATTTTTATGTGAACAAAAAAAAACCAACCATGTCCAATCAAAAGTAATCAAATCAAATCAAAAGTATTTTTTTCTTCTTTTTTTTTTCTTTTTTTTTTTTTTGAATCTTACGTTGAAATCATCTTTAATATCTTTTCATTTGATTCCTTCACATTGTTAATACTCGGTCTCACATAATTGTGGTTCTTAACATTTGATTATTGCTATTGTTACTTATTACTTCTCCTTTTATTTATTTATTTATTTATTTATAATCACTTCAAATACATTATTCCTCTTCATTACATAGTACACCGAATATGACTGTATTTCACAAGACTTCAAAAGCTCATCTTATATAATATATGGTATTGTTTTCGTTTAAGGATTTCTCCTTTGACATGTTTTTACCTACACAAAAAAAAAATACGTAAATTACTCGATATGGTTCGTCTGCTGTCGAGGTATAGTCTGTATAGAGTATATCGGGTGCGAATTCTCTGGGTATCCACTCTCGTTTTTCTGTGCCATTTCTTGTTTACTATTATTTCGTTTGAGCTTACAACATTCATATAACACATGACCCCTTACTCCACAGTAGTTGCAGATTACGTTAGAATTATTCTGCGAAAAAGGCTGATGGAGCAATGAAGATTTGAACATCCCACTGTTTCCTCCAGATGCAAAGTTATTACCAAATCTCAAAGAGGAATCCTTCAAACCTCGATTACCCTGATTCACAAAATATTGATAATGATATGGATAAAATACATTGGTATATCCACGCCCTTGACAAACCTGACACTCTACCTTTACTACTTGTTTTACTGAATTATTGTTCTGACCTCGTTGAGAAATCCGATTGCTATGAAACATACTTTTGTCATTAACCCGTGTTTTGTGCATGCACGTGTCACTAAAATGACCTCTTCGACCACAATTTTCACATGGTATGGAAAAACATCTATCTGCCCCATGTCCTTTTCTCATACATAACTGACAAATTATTCCTCCCGGTGATTTAATTGGCATTTCTCCTTGAATTAAATTATCATATGGTTTCATAAAATGTCCACCACTTTTACCAACACTGTTCACTGATACTGTACACTTGTCACTTGTATGACCAATTCTTATATTAGGTGATATTGTTCCGGAAGATGACCTACAATTTTTACCCATATTCCCCTGTCTATTACAGATTTGGCAGAAATTAAATATTGGACTCTTTGTTGTGAATGATTTACTTTTTTTTGTGCTTTCTTCTTGGTCAACATTTTCAAAACTTTCGTCAATTTCTTTCGATTGATTATTCTTTACACTGTCACTTCCTTTTGCTTCATTAGAAATATCCAATTCACCAACTTGTATATTCTGAAACATGACTCCAATTTCCTTTATTTCTTCCCCCCTCATACGTTCCGATTTACAGTCATCTTCCCCATCTCTGGAAACAATACTATTTTTATCTGCCACTGTCACTGATAACACGACCGAACCATCCGATTTTTCGACACCTGATTCCTTTTTATTTAATTTTTCACATTGATCGACTTGTAGCTTTATATTTGCATTTTCACCGTCTTTTATTCGAAGTTCCTTGAGAGCATTTGCGTATGTAATGCTTTTTGGCATCTTGAACTGATTATTTAATGATTTACTATTATTATCTTTTTATTTCTTTTTTTTTATTTGAAATTATTTATTTATCTTCGTGTTATTATCATTGAATTTACCGATGTTATATGTTTATTTATTTATTTAATTTCGACGTGCAAACTCTTAATATCCCGGACGAGCCCCCAATTTTTATGTTACGTCCTGATCAGCTTTTTCCTGCATCTACGGTCAAGGAGATTTCTCTCCCTATTACACGTTTATCGCATGTGACGCTTTATCAGAACTATGCCCTTTTGAATCTAACCTTTCGGAAATTTATTCAGGGATGGGCTGAGAATGCATGCCGAATGAATATAGGTCGATGATTACCGTATGATGTTTACTATGGCTCGGTATTTAATTCTACTCGACGCTTACTACGGTGTTTACTACGTTGAACCGATACAGCACTCCGCGTGGCCCTGACATACCGTAGCAAGGCTGTGTAATAAGATCCCTCACAGTCCGGCAATGATGGCCGCCACTGCCTGAAGGCTAGCGTTATCACCAAACGCCGAGTTCATTACTCTATACCCTGCTGTTCTTTAAGAGAGATCGAAAACCTCAGCTTTTAAATTCTCAATTATCGACATTTTAATTTGGCAAAACTCTGATCGATTATTAATTTGGTTTTGAATGATTTTAAATTAATTAATTATTGCTCGAAGGAATAAACAATCATAAAAGCGAAGAATCAAAATAAAACAATGTTTTGAAAATAAAAGGCGGAATAATTTGAATTTAGATGATTTGATGACTTACGGTGATTGTCAATGAATGACAGGTGAAAATGAGTGGAGACGATCAAAAATGGATGAAACGATATCGATTTCAAATCCCAATTCCGAATTCCTTCTTCCTTCCTTCCTTCAGATAAAATTCGTGTAATCAACAATGGATGTTGAGAACGATGGATGAATGTTGATGATGTTGTATAATGAGGGTGATGAAATAATTTATCGTTGAACTCCGATTTATTTAGTTGATAATAATTTGGAATATTTATTTGATTGTTGTTTGGAAAAATTCAGACTCCGAAACTGTATTAAATTTTAACTGCGCTGTTACAATATTCCGCGAGAAGTCAATGACTTCCAGACAATAGATATTTTTCAACAAAGATGATAAGGTGATAATGAACCGCGAACTGGTGTGGTTTGATAATCGTAATGACAAGTAGTTCCGCGAAGTGGTCTGTGGCTGTGATACCGTCCGCCGTCGGAGGTGCCTCTTTTATTGTTTTGATCAGGGGGCACCCGCGCCACCAAGTTATCCGTTGCATCAGCTGCCCCCTTCTATGGTCAATATCGATCGGTTTTGGCGTCTTCCGCAGCTTATTTTAATAATTACAAAATTCTGGTTTTTACCGTCGATTCACGAATAAACAATTACTCTGACGAATTTCAATTTAAATAATAAGAATTTACAAATTTGAACGAAGTTTCTACGATTTTCCTATCAAAAGTTATAATCCTGATTTACGAAATTGTTACAAATATTATCTATAAATTCCTGATTTTTAACGGATAATTGTTTAACTTCACTTAAATTAACAATGATGTCTCTAAATATTTTCCCCAGATGCTAATAACTAATTCCCTGCTATTAACTATTTTAGTTTACTATTCTACGGATGATAAAACATGATTTTAAAATATTAATTAATTTCCCTGATTATTACAATAATAGATAATATATATTCCTTAATTTTTATAACAATTTTATGTTAACGATTTGACCCAAATTATATTGCATTCATAATTCTATTCGATAATTACTTCATTTATCAACTTCCGACCAATTTCCCATGTTTATCTCATTTTATCGTGCTTTCTATTTCCAATAATCAAAGATGTTTTAAATACTAATTTGAATAATTATGCCCCGAGAGGTGCTGCACTCGTAAGCGCCGACGGTGATTCTTTTAATCAGTCGCCTCGAGACAGTCACACGGATTCTCTGGCTGCACCGCTGCGTGCGTATGTGTATCCCTCCGCTCTATGTGTTGGAGCGATAAGGCTCCGTCTCCCGACGCGTATAGCTAAGGATTCGGATTGCCTTTTCCGTTCTAATTGAAACAATGGGTTCTTCGGGTAGCCTAAGGTATGCTCGCTACCGATGACACCTCTCCAGCAACCCGAATATTCCCTTTTGATATTTTTCCATTACGTGACTTGTTGCTATGCCAATCACTGAATCGAATCATTCAGTGTTGGCTGACCCACAGTTAATTATTGGGAACATAATTAATTCTCGATAAATATTTGTTTTTTTATAATTCTCTAAGATTCTCTTGTGACTATTATTTATTAGAGTTTTACTGAATTTCTTAGTTGCGTCAGTGAATTTGGTCGAAAATTCACAGGACGTAACAACAGTTACAATTACAGTTACAGTTACAGTTACAGTTACAGTTACAGTTACAGTTACAATTACAGTTGCAGTTGCAGTTGCAGTTGCAGTTGCAGTTGCAGTTGCAGTTGCAGTTGCAGTTGCAGTTGCAGTTGCAGTTGCAGTTGCAGTTGCAGTTGCAGTTGCAGTTGCAGTTGCAGTTGCAGTTGCAGTTGCAGTTGCAGTTGCAGTTGCAGTTGCAGTTGCAGTTGCAGTTGCAGTTGCAGTTGCAGTTGCAGTTGCAGTTGCAGTTGCAGTTGCAGTTGCAGTTGCAGTTGCAGTTGCAGTTGCAGTTGCAGTTGCAGTTGCAGTTGCAGTTGCAGTTGCAGTTGCAGTTGCAGTTGCAGTTGCAGTTGCAGTTGCAGTTGCAGTTGCAGTTGCAGTTGCAGTTGCAGTTGCAGTTGCAGTTGCAGTTGCAGTTGCAGTTGCAGTTGCAGTTGCAGTTGCAGTTGCAGTTGCAGTTGCAGTTGCAGTTGCAGTTGCATTTGCAGTTGCAGTTGCAGTTGCAGTTGCAGTTGCAGTTGCAGTTGCAGTTGCAGTTGCAGTTGCAGTTGCAGTTGCAGTTGCAGTTGCAGTTGCAGTTGCAGTTGCAGTTGCAGTTGCAGTTGCAGTTGCAGTTGCAGTTGCAGTTGCAGTTGCAGTTGCAGTTGCAGTTGCAGTTGCAGTTGCAGTTGCAGTTGCAGTTGCAGTTGCAGTTGCAGTTGCAGTTGCAGTTGCAGTTGCAGTTGCAGTTGCAGTTGCAGTTGCAGTTGCAGTTGCAGTTGCAGTTGCAGTTGCAGTTGCAGTTGCAGTTGCAGTTGCAGTTGCAGTTGCAGTTGCAGTTGCAGTTGCAGTTGCAGTTGCAGTTGCAGTTGCAGTTGCAGTTGCAGTTGCAGTTGCAGTTGCAGTTGCAGTTGCAGTTGCAGTTGCAGTTGCAGTTGCAGTTGCAGTTGCAGTTGCAGTTGCAGTTGCAGTTGCAGTTGCAGTTGCAGTTGCAGTTGCAGTTGCAGTTGCAGTTGCAGTTGCAGTTGCAGTTGCAGTTGCAGTTGCAGTTGCAGTTGCAGTTGCAGTTGCAGTTGCAGTTGCAGTTGCAGTTGCAGTTGCAGTTGCAGTTGCAGTTGCAGTTGCAGTTGCAGTTGCAGTTGCAGTTGCAGTTGCAGTTGCAGTTGCAGTTGCAGTTGCAGTTGCAGTTGCAGTTGCAGTTGCAGTTGCAGTTGCAGTTGCAGTTGCAGTTGCAGTTGCAGTTGCAGTTGCAGTTGCAGTTGCAGTTGCAGTTGCAGTTGCAGTTGCAGTTGCAGTTGCAGTTGCAGTTGCAGTTGCAGTTGCAGTTGCAGTTGCAGTTGCAGTTGCAGTTGCAGTTGCAGTTGCAGTTACAGTTACAGTTACAGTTACAGTTACAGTTACAGTTACAGTTACAGTTACAGTTACAGTTACAGTTACAGTTACAGTTACAGTTACAGTTACAGTTACAATTACAGTTACAATTACAGTTACAATTACAGTTACAATTACAGTTACAATTACAGTTACAATTACAGTTACAATTACAGTTACAATTACAGTTACAATTACAGTTACAATTACAGTTACAATTACAGTTACAATTACAGTTACAATTACAGTTACAATTACAGTTACAATTACAGTTACAATTACAGTTACAATTACAGTTACAATTACAGTTACAATTACAGTTACAATTACAGTTACAATTACAGTTACAATTACAGTTACAATTACAGTTACAATTACAGTTACAATTACAGTTACAATTACAGTTACAATTACAGTTACAATTACAGTTACAATTACAGTTACAATTACAGTTACAATTACGGTTACAATTACGGTTACAATTACGGTTACAATTACAGTTACAATTACGGTTACAATTACGGTTACAATTACGGTTACAATTACAGTTACAATTACAGTTACAATTACAGTTACAATTACGGTTACAATTACGGTTACAATTACAGTTACAATTACAGTTACAATTACAGTTACAATTACAGTTACAATTACAGTTACAATTACAGTTACAGATGTACAATAGCTGTTGTAAAAAAAAACTGGCACGCCAAGTTTTTTTTGTCAAGATTTTTTGCATCTTGTATTTTTTTTTAGATTGTTTTGCTAAACATATTTTTTGAAGAGTTTCTTTGTATGTACTACTACTTGGCTGGTTTGATTTGATTTCTTTTCGATTTTTTTTTTTTTTTTTAGATTTAGATACATATTTTTTTGATTTTTTTAAAATTGCTTTGATGAACGTCTTTTCGGAAGAATTTTTTTGTTAAGAGACTGTTTTGATAAACATCTGTTTGGGCAAACTTTTTTTTTATATAAACATATTTTCAGAACGAGAGTACAATTTTTAAGTATTTGGCGTACCTTTTTACTTTTTTTTTAAAGTATTTTTTTGCTTTCGAGATTACAGAAATGGGACTTTATTATACATATCATTAACTGCATACAATATTTTTTTTGAGGCAATTTATTTCAAAATGGCGGTAGTACAGCGTTTTTGCGACGACGTCTTTTTTTCTATGCTCCACGGCCGGAATAACATGTAACAGCTTGGCGGTGCAGGTGTTGATGAATGATTGAGGCGAGATGATTTATATATGTAGGTTTATTAGTCGCAGCGAATTGACAGTTTAAGAGCAACGGAGAGTGTACCGGTTGAGAGCTCAGGCTGGACTGATGAAGCGGGCGTGAAGCTGAAGGCTTCGCGCTCGCTGTTACAAAGAAATGAATGAGTAGTCGAAGAGGCAAGGGATGTTTAGTCTAAGCTAGATATGCGGACGCTCACGGCGGTCCGGATGCGCGATAGCCTGAAGGGCTTCTTTGAAGAGCGTATCGAACGGAAACTCCGTATCGATACGCTCGAATAAATATTCAAAGTTAAAAAGATGAAATTGTTAGGCTGGGGCCGTTACACTCCCCCTCCAGAGAAAACGATGCCCCCGCATCGGATGTTAAACAAAATTTACATTTAATAATTCGTTGTTAAGTGTGATTTTATATAAATGAAAAGTTTTGGGGGTTTTTGTTTTTTAAATATTTTCATTTTTGTGTAATTTGTGTTATGTTGTGTAATGTTCTTTGAATATGTGTTTTGGTTGTTATTTGTTGATTGTTGGTTGTTAATGATTGAAGAAGTCCTGGTTGTTGATTGTTGAAAACGTAAAGCTCCTGGTCGTTGTTGAAATTGGTTTGGAGGATTATCCTCTGGTTCTGAAGTTGATTTGCGGCACACTCGTTGTCGCTCTCAAGTGGTTGGTGGTTGTTGATATCTGTAACTTAATAAAACTTTTAGTTGTTCGTGTTAGTGGGAATGGTTTGGTTAAGTTGGATGGGTTTAAATTTGGTGCTAAAAATGGTTAAGAAAAAAAAAATAATTAAAATGTTGTCCTGTTTGGTTCGATTGGTGAAGTTCCATGTTTTTTTTCCAAAATATTTAAACTTGTCCGTTTTTGATGGATTTCGGTTTCTCCTTGGTTGTATTTCGTTTCTCTATTTCCTGGTATTTCCGTTATAAATTTCGAATTTTTATGGTATTGTGCCTGTAACATTCTAAGTTCTAATTAGTCGTGGTTAGTGGGTTAGGTATGTTATTTGGATGTGGTTTGTTGGTGAAAGATGGAAGTTGTTTCTGGAATAGGTAAAATAATAAACACGAATATTGATATTATATAAAAGGATAGCGTATATTGATTAAAAAAAACAAAGCAAGATATATATATGGAAGGGAATGAGGTACAAAATAAAATAAAATAGAACAGAATAAAAATAAACTCAAAATGAAAACAAAAGCAAAATAAACTAAAAAGATTTTCCTTTCTCTTTTTTTTTTTTAATTAAAAAAAAAAACGTATCCTCATATCTTTCCCTCTCTCCTTTTTTTTGGTTTTTTTTCCTTTTGGCCTCAGCCCGCGCGACGCGCGCCGCGTGCACGCTTATGTATGTGTTTACGGTTATTTTTGTAGATTTTTTTTTGTATATGGTTATTTATTAATGTAGGAGTATGAATGTTGTGTATAAGAATGTTTCGTTTATTGGTTAGGTCCTATTGTGTGTCTGTGTCCAATCGTCGTTTTTTGTTTGGTCCTAATTCCGTTTTTAATTCAGCGAGGAAAATGTTCGACTGAACTCTGTTTTTAATTTTTCGGAGGGACTCCAAGTTTTGGGCGTCGATCCACTTGAATCCGTCCCCCATTTGTAGTTTTGTCGGGTCGAAATTTGGTTCGTTTTTGTCGTCCGTTTCGTTTCCGTTTGTCTGGGTTGTTGCGTCGTTGGTTTTGTTTAGTTTTCCGTTCATATTGTTTGTGTTTCGAGTATCTATGTTGTTTGTGTTTTCGGTTTCTGCGTCTTCTTCTGTGTTTTCGTCTTTTATGTCTTCTTCTATGTCTTCGTCTTCCGTGTCTTCATCTTCTGTGTCTTCTTTTATTGGTGGTGGTGATCCCTCGGGTGTGTGTGGTGCGTAGTCCGGTGTTGGTTGTTGTTGTTGTTGTTGTTGTTGGTGTTGGTCATACAGCTGTAACTTTAGTAAATAGGCGACGCATTTGTCGATGAGCGCCGTCAGTCGGTCTGCCGGGAGCACGCAGCAACATATCGGGCATCCCGTATGTCGTGATCCCAAATTTGCTGTCCGCTTTTGTAATTCGGCGTAGCATCTGGCCGTATGGTCGGCCAGCTTATTCGCCTTTATTTTTTTTGGGCAAAGGAGGCATTCGACTCCGGATGATGATGTTCGCTGCTGACCGTCCATTGTCGCTGTTGTTTTTTTTTTTTGTTTTATCTGTCGGGTATGTATGTATTTGTTTAAATGATATGAAAAGTAAATGAAGATAATAGTTTTAAGCCATGCATAATGTGGTTAAATTTAACTGTGTACTGTGTGATAAAGAGAGTAGTGTATAGTAGATCCTTTCTTAGTAAAGGTATATGCAGATAGATAAGGATATATTGGATTATTATTTATTATTATGATTATTATTTTTTGTTAATTTGTCGTATTTTTCCTCTTTTTTTTATGGTAGCGCGTTGCGATCGTGGTATGTCAGCGCGTAGATCGGTCTACGAGCTAGTTGGGGTGGATGGTCTGTAATGATTGCGACCTCCCTACAATCGGTAACTGGTTGTCGCTGGGTTTCGACCAACTCTATCGGTTGCCTATGATAGACAACGGTCGGTTCGGGAGCCTCATCGGCTTGTTGTCGTGTTATCGTTTTTTGTTTTTTTGTTACGCAAGATACAATTTTGTATATGCTAGATATTTTTCCGAATAGGGAGAATTTCCATCCGACTGCCAGTAGCAGCATAATGGAACCTAAAGAGATCCCGCTGTACTTTAGCATGGTTTCAAGTGTAGAGAGTCTATGGTTCATGTAATGGGTTTTCGAAATTTCTCTTGCTTTTGATATAACAGTTTTTAATGCTACTTCGTTTTTTGTTAGATCGTCGTGTATCGAATTTGAATTTGATAGGCCTGTAAGAGTTTCTGTTTCTGTTATGATTTCCG
The DNA here is from genome assembly GCA_958510785.1 of Exephanes ischioxanthus. Classification (NCBI taxonomy): domain Eukaryota; kingdom Metazoa; phylum Arthropoda; class Insecta; order Hymenoptera; family Ichneumonidae; genus Exephanes; species Exephanes ischioxanthus. The sequence goes on along the minus strand of OY294017.1, from coordinate 27,511,572 downwards.
TGTAATTTATGTTTTCCATATTTTCCATTGATTTTTGTATCATTGCCGTAATGTTCAAGATCGGTGTGTGTGCGAATTTTATTTCGATTGACGATTTTATTTCTATCGAAGGAGTTAGTGTTGTTGTGCGAGTTTTTACTCGACAGGTTGGTTCGATTTGTAGTATTCCAGCGTTTTCTACTGTTTTGATAATTGATTCGTGGTTGTCACAAAGAAGATATAAGGTTTCGGGTTTTGGAGCTGCGAATAGCCATGCGTTTGCGTTTCGAATTTTTTTCCAATAGGTTTGTTTTAGTGTTTTTAGTCTAATGTCGCATGATTCCAGATCGCTGAATTGCGGGTTGACGAGAAGTTGTACCTCGCACTCAGTTTCGTCGTTGATCTGTGCTATTGGGTAGATTTGTTTGCAGATGTATCGATTAACTGCGAATTTACATTCGTCCTCGTTTTCTAGGTTAAAATAGCTGCTAAAGTCTTCAGAGACGGCGGTATATTGAATTGCCGGTTTAATGTACGCGAATCTCGCGCCTTTCGCTGTCGAGAGTTGGCGTACCGGAACAGATAGATGTTGGTATAATTTGTATTGTGTTAGGTCCAAAAGAGGAATTTTGATAACGTAGATAAGTCGTTCTCCGTTATGGAACGCTGTGACCTCGATTATTTTTGTCAATTCTGGTACGTATTTCGCGCTGAGTGGTATAGGGAATATTGTGTTTGGTGTTGATTTTCGGATCGCTTCTGCGCAAGTCAGTATTTTTTTGGTCGAGAGTATTTCTGGGTGTATTTGACCCATTTTGGCGAAGAGCACGGCGTTTGTTAGCGTCTCCAAATCAATTTCGTACTGGATAAGGGATTCGTCGACTAAGCTGGTGAATGTTATGAGTCTCTGAATAATGTGTAGTTCGTGTTGGAGTGATGCTTGTGCCAGTTTTATTTCTCGTATTTCGGTTCTTACGCTTTTCGCTAGTGAAGTGATTTATTTTTGAGCGAAGTTAAAACCTGATTTGATTATGTGTGTTTGATTTTGTACGATTTCTGCCAATTCGACAGTGCTGTTTGCTAATGCGTTTATTTGCGAGTCTATTTTGTTTGCGTCGTCACTGTCCATGGTACCGAAAAGTATTTTACTAATTTTCCCTATGAATTCTAATGGTGTTCGTTTCCTACGTTTTCCGGTTGAGTTTATCTGAATAGAAGGGATCAATTCTTCCAGGGTCGCTTCTACGTTAGCGATGTTCTTTAGTCGTGCTCGTACGTTCTGTAGTTGTCCTCTTGTTAAGCAATGTCCTTCTAAGGAGTAGCAAAATGCGCTAGCGGCATCGAGGTTTTCCTCTATCTGTTGTCGTCTGGAAGCGAATCCGCGTGTGTCTATATACGTGATGAGCGTCCATGTTGTGTGGTACGAATGGAGTGAGCCCAAGGATTCTGAGTAGAGTCCAGGGTTTTTCGTCAGTGGTGTAATTTTGAAGGCGTCTAGTGCGGACGCCCTTACGTAATTGGCGTAGCATCTGCAACATATGCCAGTTTTATTTTATCTACGTGTAGAGTTTTTGTCGTATTGTCGTCTAATTGTATTTTAATGTTGCGCCTATTTGGAATTTCTACAATTTTGTATGGGCCTAGCCAGTCCTTATCAAATTTACTTGTTTTGCGTTCGTTCTTTGCGAGAACGAGTTGGCCTATTTGGTATTCCGGTTCGACGGTTCTTTTGTCGTAGTATCTTTTGGTTCATTCTTTGAACTTGATCGCTTTTTCTAAAGCGAGTTCCTGAATGTTTCTAAGATTTCTTGTTAGGTCTGTCATGTAGTCGTCGTAGGTTATGATTTTTTCGGGTGGTGGGAACTCTGAAGGTGTTCGAGCTCTCCTACCGAATACTAATTCGTATGGGGTGAACCCTGTACTTTCGTGTATACTGGTATTATATGAGAATGTTGCGAACGTTAGCAGTTCGTCCCAGTCTCGATTACTGTCGATAAAATGTTTTAGGTATTCCACAAGAACATGGTGACTGCGTTCAATCGCACCGTTCGATTGTGGGTGATATGCGGTTGTTCTATGCTGCTTAATCTGAAACAGCTGCGCAAAATCTCTGAACATTTCCGACATGAAGTTTGTACCTTGGTCGGTTAATATTGCGCGAGGTGCGCCGAAAGTCGATATTAGCGTCTTACAAAGCGCTCTCGCTACGTCTATTGACGTTTGATGTTTTAGTGGTACTGCTATACTGAATTTACTGAATAGATCGAACATAGTTAGTATGTACGTATGTCGATTTTTTGTTTCGCGTAATGGACCTACAATGTCGATGGCTACTTTATCGAAGGGTTGCGCTGGTGTGTCCGTAATAATCATTGGAGCTTTATTTTTTACTCGGACCAGTTTGTTTTTCTGGCAGTCGAAGCAGTATCGAATGAACGTTTCTACGTCCTTTTTTAATCCTCGCCAGTAGTACTGCGAGAGAATGCGCTGGTAAGTTTTCGTCACGCCTTTGTGACCTCCGACTGCGGATCCGTGTAGTTCTCTGATGATGTTTTGCCTATTTTCCTGATCTGGAACGGTTATAAGACCTTCGCATAGCCTAAAGGTAATGTTTGAGTTGATCGTGAGTACTCGTAGGTATCCTTTGATATTAGACCACAAAAATGTATCGATGATTTTCGGGTCTTTGGATAGAGTACAGGATGTGATTTCGTTTTCTACTAGAGTCTGTACAAGATTTTCTAGACACTTCTGGATCGTGAGTGTACTAGTTGCGTCTGTCGATTTGTTTTTGCAAATTATCGTAAAGTATCGTAGCGTTTTGTCGTGTGTGACGAAAATATGTCCGATTCCGGGATTGGACTGCGAAAATACCGATTGGGTGAGTTTACCCTTTTCCGCAAGTATTTTTGAAACCATTGTGTCCATGACACCGTCGGCTGACAGGAAGTGAGCTATATTATCTTCCTGCGCTAGGATGTTTTCCTGCGTTACCACGATATTATTTTTTAGTTGTACGTCTTCTGTTATCGTTGATCCCCTTGTTGCTGGTGGAGTTTGTAGTGTTAGACGTTTTCGTTGATATTGCGATGGTTGATACGCTGAATCGTTGTCAGAATCACTTTCTGACGATGGCGACATTTGATGGTATTGGTTTGTTAATGCTTGTTCTGGGTTTCGGTTTGATATAATTGGTCGCGATTCGTCTGATTTCGAATCTGTTGTTTCGTGTGGAATCCACGTTGGTGATCTGAATGTTGGTTCGATGTCCATTGATGGTGTGCTGTCGTCGATTTGCTGTGAGCACCCTGGTATGGCGACTGATTGTTCTGGTGTATAGTCGTCAATTTGCCATGAGCACCCTGGTATGGCGACTGGTTGTTCTGGTGGAGTACTCGGCACTGTGTTTGGCTGTTTGATTTGTGGATCGATGGTTTGTTCCATCGGTGGTGTTTTATCGGGAGTGTTCGTGACTTTTGAGTCCCAATAGTCCTGTGTCATTTCAGGTGACATTGGCACAGGTGATTGTGTTTTTAATTGTGCATCCTCAGGATCTGGTTGGGTTGGAGTTTCTGGTATTATATCGTCGGTGTAAGTTACTCTGGAGTCCCAATATTCTGTTGTTAATTGTGGTGATGGTTGTGGATCTGAGTCTGATGATGTTGAATGCGGAAGTTGGAATCGAGTTCTTGTTTCTCGTTGTGGATTTTTTGTTTTGCGGGTGCTGCGCGTGATTTTAGAATCCCAGTATTTGTCTGTCACTTCGGGTGACAGATTCTCAGGATCGTTTAAGTTTTTCGTAGTTGGTAGGTTTTTGGGCTGAGTATCGGGTATTTTCGATTGTTTATTTGCCAACCTTTCACTACGCCTAGTCGGTTCTTTTGGCGTCTTTTTTTTTCGCTTTTTGACTGGTTCGGGCAATCGTTTCTTCGGTTGCTTTGATTTCGCAGTTTCCCGAGATTCTAAAGTTGCGGGTGGTGAACGGAAGTTCGGTGGTATCGTCCGTTTTTCGCTATTTTCGTCTTTCCGTAGATCGTTGGGTTTCTGTGCCGGAACTGAGGGTGGTGACCTAAAGGTCGGCTGGACAGGTGATTTGCCAGCGTTCTCGTTCTCGGATTCCGTTTCGTGTTCCGTGTGGTTTTCCTTATTTTTCGCCTTTTGGTTGTCGTTCTTATTTTTGGATCTATTGGTTTTTTCGCTTTTGTCACCGTATAAGTGGCCGGTTGCCCCGTCAGGGCTGACTTTTTCACGAAACTCGTTTTTGTTTAGCTGCGATAAGCTTTCTATTTTACTTGGCCTCGTTGGGCTTTCTGCTTTTTGTTGCCTCGATGGGCTTTTTGTTTTTCGTGGCCTTGTTGGGCTTTCTGCTTTTTGTGGCCTCGTTGGGCTCTTTGTTTTTTGTGGCCTCATTGGGCTCTTTGTTTTTTGTGGCCTCGTTGGGCTCTTTGTCTTTTGTGGCCTCGTTGGGCTCTTGTTTTCCTGCTCTTCTTCCGTTGTACTATCGTCTATGTCTGTATACTTATATTTTATTTCAGTATCATCTCGTTTCCTAATTTGTTTGCGTGGTTGTTGCCTATTTCCTTCGTCGTCCGTTGTATCCACTGGACGTTTGGAGAGTCGCCATTGTGGTTGCGTATTCTCCTTTGAGTTCAGCTCTTCAACTATTTTCTTTATTGGTTGAATGAGTTCGCCTTCGTTGTCGGATAATTCCGAGATTGATGTTTCGGTATCTATTATTAAATCGTTTTTTGTGGGTACACTCTCCGTTTTTTGTTTTGATTTTGTCCTTTTTGGTGGTTGGTTCGTTTCTTGTTGGGTTTGTTTCTTCTGTTTCGTTACTAGTTCCATTGATTCGTCAGAGTCTGATTGGTATGTTCTCTGATACGCGGCTTGGCTGTCCTCCGATTCGTCGGTCGACAGTCCCCAGGTGTTTCGTTTTTTCCTAGGTGCTGGGTTTCCAGAACCCGTGTCGGTTGTTGACCGTCCGCGAGTCTGATGCGGCGGTTCGGGAGACAGTTTTTGCTTTTTTGTCTCCTGATGTTTTGCGTTTTCAGATGAACTCTCCTCGCGTTGCCTGATTGGCATGATTTCCGCGGGATTTCTCGAAAGAGCGTCAGCAACGACGTTCAATTTTCCGGGTTTGTGTACGATATCGTAATCGTACCCGTTCAGGATTATTTGCCATCGTTGTATCTGTTGCGGGATATCGGGTTTGTTTTTTATGTACGTTAACGCTCTGTTGTCCGTAACGAGCGTAAAGCGTTTCCCGTATAAGTACATTTTGAAGTACTCTACCGCATTTACTATTGCGAGTAATTCTTTTTTCATCGCGTCGTACGCGATTTCAGTTTTTTTCAATGCTCTCGAGTAGAACGCTATCGGATGGTCAAAGTCACCGTGTTTTTGACTAAGTACCGCGCCTATTGCGTAGTCTGACGCGTCCGTGGTGAGAGTGCAAGTTTTGTCGAAATCCGGATATTTTAGAACCGGTCGTTCGACGATTCTTGCTTTTAGGTACTCGAATACCGATTGGCATTCGTTTGTCCATACAAATTTTTCGGATTTTTTCAGTTGTACTGTTAGTGGAATAGCAATCTTCGCAAAGTCGCGGATAAACCGTCGGTAGTATCCAGCGAGTGCGACAAACTGCTTAATTCCTTTTTTGTCTTTCGGTATCGGAAAGTTTTTTACTGCGTGGATGTTGTGAGTATTTGGTTTAACGCCATCTGAGGATATGATGTGTCCCAAATAGGTCACTTCTCTGTTTAGGAAGTGGCATTTCTCTGTTTGTAGCGTTAGCCCCGCTGAAGTTAAGCGTTTTGCTAAGGCTTTGAATTTGTTTTCGTGTTCTGTGATGTCTCTTGCGTATATGACTATGTCGTCTAAATAGACGAATAAGTCTGTGCCTTGTAGTCCGGATAGTACGACATCCATCAACCTCTGAAAGGTTGCTGGCGCGTTTTTGAGTCCGAATGGCATTCGATGGTACTCGTAATGTCCATTCGGGGTTGAGAAAGCTGTTTTATGTTTATCAGCTGGGTGCATCTCGATTTGATAGAAACCGGACGCCAGATCGAATGTCGAGAAGTAACGGGCGTTACCCAACTGGTCCAATATATCAATGATATTTGGGAGTGCGTACGCGTCTGGCGTGGTTTTATCGTTGAGTTTTCGGAAGTCTATTACGATTCTCCATTTTTTGTTACCTTTCGAGTCCGGTTTTTTGGGAACGACCCAAACTGGAGAATTGTAAGGAGAAAGGGATGGCTGTATGATTCCCTTGTCTAGCATATCGTTGACCTGATTTTGTATCTCCTTTTTGTGTACCTGTGGAAACCTATATTGTTTTGTGTTGATTGGTCTGTCATCCGTTGTATGGATCTCGTGTTTTGTTAGTGTCGTATGACCTAGCCGATCTCCGGGTAAACAAAATAGATGTTGATATTTTGAGACCAATTCAAGCACGTGGTCTCTCTCTGTTTCGTTAAGGTGATCCAGTTGTAGAAGTGCTCGAAGGGCTTCGAGCCTGGATTGACCGTCTAATTGTATCGAGCACACCTCCGCACGGTTCTCATTTTGAGAACCGTGGTAGTCGCTCAATGTGAGATTATTGATTGGTTTTTTCGAGATTGCCTCTACCGGGATTAGCTCACCTATCGGAATTTCTAGATTAATTTCGCAATTGTGCGAATTAATCGCGCAAAGATACGCGATTCCGTTGGTGTTTTTAACGAGCGCGTTACCCAAGTAAAGACGACAACCTACGTCCATTCTTGGGATATATCCCTCTTCGAGATCGGTTGGTTTTAGTCTGACAGGTACAATAAGCTTTGACCTGCCAGGTATTGTTACTCGTTCGAAGCTCTCGAACGGAATTCGATAGCCAGCGAATGTTATGCAGGCTTCGCTATAAAGAATATCGGCTGGAGTCCCCCTGAAGAAGACGTCGCCGAGTATAGCGTCCTGCGTAATCGGGAAAAAGTCTTCCACCAGGTGGAACTCGACTTTAAATTCTTTAATTCTCAGGTAGCATCTACCGAGTGTTTTTGCTGTACCGTCTGTTATCCCGTTAAGCTCGTATATTAGCGTCGGATCCACTTCCGTACGCAAGCCTAGGAATGATTGTTTTAACAGGTTTATTTCCGCTCCAGTGTCGGCGAGAAACAAAGCCTGTTTAGTGAATAGGTTTGGGGACTCTAAGGTCACCGTTGGTGGTCTGTGCCGGCGCGACAATCCTAATTTAATTGTCGCTTTTCTAATAGTTATACTACCGTCTGTACTTTTTACATGATTAGTACCTACATATCTTACAAGTTCGGTTTCGATTTGCGCCTTGTTTGCGTCTTTTATTAATTTGTCGTTGACGAGCGCTCCGGTGTCCTGCCTCCCGTCGCGCTGTCGCGAGAGGCGGACCCCCGTTTTTTTGGAGTACGCGCTCGAAAATCTGCTCGATTTGCGCTGCATCGAGGCTCGACTGGTGGTCTGATTTTCGCGAGCTTCGACCATTGCTTGGGTTCTGTCTTTCTCGCGAGTTGTCTCGGCTATTTCGGTCACGCGAATTGTCCCGATTATCTCGGTCGCGTGAGCTATTACGATAATTACGCTCTTGCGAATTGTTTCGGTTGTTTTGATCGCGCGAATTGCTTTGTTGTGGGATATTTTGGTAATTGTAATCCCACGAGTTGTTTTGTTGTGGATTACTCTGATAATCGCCCGAGCTATGACGATAATTCCCGCGTGAATTGTCTCGATAGTTATTTCGCGGATTGTTGTGGTAGTTTCCGCGGGAATTGTTTTGGTAGTTTCCGCGTGAATTGTTACGAAAACCCCCGCGTGAATTATTTTGATAATTCCCGGGTGGTCTGTTTTGATAGTAGCTGGGCGAATTATTCTGACAATTACCGCGTGAATTATTTTGATAACCGCCACGAGTATTGTTCTGGAGATTTCCGCGAGAACCGTTTCGGAAATCTCCCGGTGAGTTGTTACGGTATTGGCGGCTGTTGATGCGTGTATTCGTGTTTTCGCGAAGTTGTTGCACGGCGTAGCATTCCGATGTTGAATGCGTTGGGTTTTCGCGGTGGATTTCGCAAAATTTAAGTCCCCTGTCGGAACTCTGAGTAAATCGGACCCTGGCTTTTTCTGGACTTTTATCCCTGGTTTCCGATTTGTCGCGTTTTGATGTTTGGTGCATAGCTTGCCTACGAATGAGTTCATTTTCGATGTTTAATGCCTCATCGATCGCTTCTTCGAGGGTTAGAAAATTTTTTGACATGATGACATTTCCGATTTGGTCGGCTAATCCGCGAATGAAAGTTCTGATCACTGTTTGCCTCGCTTCGTTTATTCGTTCAATTAGGTAAGCCTGTTGGGCTTCTGCTCGGTAAACTTCTTTTAACCTATTCTCGATTCGATTCGCGATTTTTCGCGTACGCGTTGCGTAGATGAGAACGGATTCGCTGTAATTTTGTGTGTTTGATTTTAATTCGGTTTCGAGATCCGATAGTTCGACTGGTTTGTCGAAAGCGCTCTTGAGATCTCCCAAGAGTGAATCTAATGTGTTGTAATTTTTCGAGTCGGTAATATCGGCGGCAACTCCCGACAGTTTGAGTTGAACAATTGTCAGAAATTGCGCTCGATCGTTCTCTATTACTAATTTTGCAGCATTTTTACATGCGCGTATAAAGTCGTTGAGTGGCACATTTTTGCCGTCGAAGTTTGGTACAAGATTTTGTACGTCACGGAGCTTCATTGTGTTGGGTACGAGATTATCGTTGTTTTCGTTGGGCATTCTTACCTTTAATTTCTCGGCTAATGTCGAGCGGAAAAAACTATTCGCGCTACTTGTTCGTGTGCGCCGAGGCCGTTTCGGCGGACTTATTTTTCATTTTTTTGTAAAATTAAGAAAAAAGAAATGTTATATATTTTTTCCCTTTTTTTTTTTTAATTTATTTGTCTGATATATAGCAAAAATAGCTATTAATTATTATTGTATTGTATTGTTGTATAGTATTTATTGTTGTTTAGTTTTCTCCATTATCACTATTTGGGGTTGCAAATTGTTACGGGGTTTCATTCAGGAAACCGCAAGAAAAATGTGGAGTTAATGTTTTCCATTTTGTTTTCCTTCTTTTTATAAATGTGTATATATTTTTACTTTATTTATTTTTTAAGAGAGAAAAATTGACACAAAACGAATCGTTTGTTTGATTCCGAGTTTTTTTTTTTGTTAAAAAAAAAAATTATATATATATTTTTTGATTAATTACTTATTATTTGTGTGAATATGTTTTGAGTTGTTGTCCAAAAGAAAAAATTTGAAAGTTAAAGAAAAGAAACGAATTATTTATTTTATTTATATAAAAAGGAATTATTTATGTGTATATATATGTATATTCACCGCTGTCTGGTATGAGGCGCGTTATTGTTTTCTCTTTCTTCTTTTTTTTTATTATTATGACCTCTTTTTTAAAATTATTATTATGAAAAGGAATAGGGAAATTGTTATGAATTTATTGCATGTGTGTGTCGCATGCTCTCGACGGTCGTACGCCACTGACACGCGTCGCGCCAGCTGTCGGCGCTCGGTTCCCGCGGGATACTAATTCTCTTTTGAGAAAAAGTATTATGTTTATATATGGTCTTTCCCCTCGAGAAAAGATAATCTTTTTTTTTCTACGCCTTTTTTTCTTTCTCTTTTTTTTTTTTACAGAATTAAAAATATATATATATATTGGTACTTACGTTACCACGCTGATAAGGAACACTAGTATCATGGATTTATTCCCGGATTATTATTATTATTATTCGTTTTCGTCCTTCCTTCCTTCCTTCTATATTCTCGGGGTTTCTCCCGGTGGCGTATGGTGCGTCAGTGGTGGGCAGGACGGGTCGCGTCGGTGCGGCGGATCACGGCCGTGGTGGGTCGATGCCACGGTCGATGACGGCTCGCTGGTGGTATCGTCGGTCACTGCCGCTGCTGCTGCGTGAGGGTTTCCTCGGCGGTCGGTAGGACGGGTCGCGTCGGTGCGGCGGATCACCGCGGCGGTGGATCGACGCGACAGTTCGATGACAGCTCAACGCTCCCTCAGCACTCAAAATCCTTTGTCGTTCTCTTTTTTTTCACTATTAATATTATTATTATTGTTTGTATTAGTTATTATTTACTAAATGTCTATATATATATATTTAATGTTAAAATTATTTATTATTTGTAAAGTGTCTTGGCACTATTTTTTTTCCACTGTATTGTTTTTTTTTGTTTCACTTTCGTATTTTCACTGTTTTTTGTTATTTCCTTCGTTTCACTGTTTTTTTTGTTGTATCACTTTTCACTTTTGTTTTTTTTTTTTTTTTTCACGGTCCGGTTTAGTTTATCCGTGCGAGCGCGGCTCGAGCACGGTTGTCGCGTCAGGGTGAAATTTTTTTATTTTTGAAAGAAAAAGATTTTTTTTTTTTTTTTTTTTTAATGTGTGGACGTGTTTGAGTGGTAGCGCCACTTCTGACACCAATGTAACAGATGGTCACGGGTGTCAGATTTTTTTTATGTTAAAAAACTTTAATTTTATTTTTTATTTTTATGTAGGCGTGTTTGTGTGATTCCCACACTTCTGACACCAATGTAACAGATGGTCACGGGTGTCAGATTTTTTTTATGTTAAAAAACTTTAATTTTTTTATTTATTTTTATGTAGGCGTGTTTGTGTGATTCCCACACTTCTGACACCAATGTAACAGCTTGGCGGTGCAGGTGTTGATGAATGATTGAGGCGAGATGATTTATATATGTAGGTTTATTAGTCGCAGCGAATTGACAGTTTAAGAGCAACGGAGAGTGTACCGGTTGAGAGCTCAGGCTGGAGTGATGAAGCGGGCGTGAAGCTGAAGGCTTCGCGCTCGCTGTTACAAAGAAATGAATGAGTAGTCGAAGAGGCAAGGGATGTTTAGTCTAAGCTAGATATGCGGACGCTCACGGCGGTCCGGATGCGCGATAGCCTGAAGGGCTTCTTTGAAGAGCGTATCGAACGGAAACTCCGTATCGATACGCTCGAATAAATATTCAAAGTTAAAAAGATGAAATTGTTAGGCTGGGGCCGTTACAAACAGCTCCTGTAATTTAATGAATCATGATTAGGGCCTGCATTTTTTGATTATATATAGTATAAGCTAGAGAAGTACGTAGGATTTGTTCGATATATTGATTTTTGACAAAATGGCGCACTTCTAATGTGGAAAGTGAGAAATTTGCCTAAAAAATCGTCAGATAATTGTTAATAACAAATGAACTATGCAATATAAAAAAAAATCCTACGTACTTCTATAGACAATGTATTTTCGAAGATATATTCCAAATTTCAAGTCAATCGGTTGAAAATTGTCTGAGTAAAGTTTCCGGCCAACTACAAAAATGTAGTTTTGAGATAAACGCGTTGAAAGTTTTGAGTAGTAGAAAATCATGAATAATTTTGCAATACCTTTAATCTGCGATGCCTGCACCAAACAATTGGCCTTCCAGATTATCTTCCTGCTCTTGCATTTATTTTCTGCTTGATCTTGCAGCGATTCTGGCCTCTTTTACCCGGTCTGATAGCGATCGCACTGCAAGCTTCATGCGCTGTTTGTCGATCTCCATGCACATTTCGTAGTTGTTCGGGCCGATTTCCAAATCCATTGCCTCCATTATGTGTAAAATTGAAGAAAACCCGTTATTAAATACGCAAACTGCAATTTCCGTAGCTACATCCAAGACTGTTTTCCCACTTAAAATGTTTTTTGGGGCCAATGTCCACACAGTCGAATTAAAGCTTTCGTTGTTATTTTGCGTATAACCGCCGATGCATCGAGTTAGAAGGTCTTGATTGGTCAGTTCTTCATAGATTGGTTTAATAGCTTCGTAGACTTGAATTGGAAGAGCTAGCTTGTGTTTGTACTCAGCCAAAGTATTCGTCGCTTTGGCGCGTTGCCATGAGCACCATGAATCCTCTCCAATAGGACATTTGTCGTGCTGCGGTTTGGCATCCGTAGATAATTTGTGATCCAGTGTAGCCCATATACTGCTTCTCATGTTCTCGACTGAATCACTATTTCTACGAATCGCTAATCCATAATAATTAGATAGCTCATCTATAAGTTTTCAAGTCAATTTGCCCCTTCCACCGAGACCTTTTGTCTTCTTTTTCAAATTACGTAGTCGGGTGCCCATTCGCTTTTGCACGTGATCTATACACTCTTTCTTGAGTACTGTGAGATCCTCATATGGCTTAGCATCTGTAATGCCTTTGAAAGTCTTAGAATCACCGTCACCAATTTAGTGAGAGTATTTGACCTGATGCAAAGTTTCAGAGCGGCGAAACATCTCAACAACTGCATCGACTTCCATTTTTCCTGCCGATCCATCGTGATTCACAGCGCATTCTCCTACATGACTTTCTGCCCACTCCGCATATTCGTCGGTATCTTTTTTTTAGACCAATGTTCACACGCCTTACAGTATTTTGATTTTACTACACAATCAACGATTTTTCCAAAGTTATAGCCAATAAGAGTCACTAACCCATACAGAGACGTAAATCCACGTTTTCTCCACGAACCATCGCCTGACACTACAATTCCATTTTCTCCGTTTTCAATCGAAATGGTTTTTTCTTCTTCCGCAGCTCTCATCATACTATTCTGGCAAACTAAATTGGTTGCAGTGTTCATTCTTTTGACAACCTTATCGTAAAATGAGTGAAAGATAGTCCGAGGTAATTCCATGAATGCACAGAATTTTCTGATTCCGTGCCAACCAACTCCAAGCAATCGCATGGCAATTATTATTCTGCGGTTGATTTCGTAGCCTTTCTCAACAAGTGGACAACTCAGTATCTCAGTCTTCTCACAATGTTCACAGGACACTACAAGTTTAAATCCCAAACCACGCTTACTGCTTTCAGTAAATTTTACTTTCGATTGGCATATCTTGCAAACGACAACATCGGAAATAGCCGAAAAACTGCAATGAAGTTAATTATACGATAACCAAACGCTGGATTCACTTCGATATCGTATAAATCTTCCGATTGCTTCAGTTTTTTTGCCGATGAACTGGCGTTCAAGTCGTCTGGTGCTTCTGCCTCATGCCGATTCAACGGTCTACGTCGCGATACTTTTGGTCTCCTGACGCTGGAAGCCGACGTTTTTGTCCCTTTCTTCCCACTGTACAACCTGTCACTCATTGTAAGAACAAATCAATACAACAAAACAAATCAACTCAATAATTGCACCGGAAAAAGAAATTAAAATTTACAGAACTATCGAGAAAAACGACTGTTTGTCGACTAGCGTCCTTCTCGACTGCTTGGCCGTGCCTAACTGTCTGAAACAGCCGTTCCACAATTCTAAACTCGCCAGACTAGTCAGGAAATAAATATTTTCAATAACATCTGCCGTATACCTGCTCTAGTCCCCTAACGGACCTTCTCGCTAGCGCTAACAAAAGGGACTCGCTGCGGACCAGACGGCCTTATACTAAAACTCGAAAACGGAGTACTTAAAGATTTTTCTCGGCAATAATCTTTTGGGACATCATTTTTGAGGCCTTAAGGGAGCCTTTAAAACAAAGAAAAAAAATCGATTTTTCGAAAATTCTAGGGTGGCCTAAGGCCTTAATATTCAAGTCGAAATGAGTATAGCGCCAGTATTTGCTCTTTTGTCTCTTTCAATCATCGTCCACTTGCTTAAAGGCTTAATAAATATAAATTTCAGCATCGTATTCAAAATTTATTTGTCGTAAATCCGAACCTATTTTATTTCTATGATCGTTGAGCAGATAAATTTAGCGAAATTTGATAAGGATTTGATTTAAATAAAAAATAAAATAATAAATAAATAATCGATCCGAGAAAATCCGGAATGAAATAAAAATATACTCAAAATAAAATATTAGCTCATTACATTTTGTCGCCCAACTCGAGGCTACGGCCACAACCTAGAATAACAGAATTATATTTAAAAAAATAAAAATAAAAAAATTAATAATAATAATAACTATAGCATAAATATAATTAATGTCGAATAGTGACGATTCAATCTCAGCAGCGCGGCTAACGCGATCTCGATCGAAAATCAGTGGACCGTCACCTATTGTTCCGCGCCCGTGTAAACAGACTTATAAGAAACGTATTCGGTCAAATAAGTAGGCTTCTGATATTATTCATTGTATAGGTAATACCATAAATACGATGTCGAACAGCGAGCTGGAAGATGGTCGGAACAAAGGAATCGAGGAGGGGTGGGATCGGCTGAGAGAGGCTCAGAGAGAATGGAGATACAGAGAATCGAATTGGAGAGGATACGCGTCGAGCAACGTCAAAACGAAGAAGCACGTCGTGATCAAGCTAGAGCGGTTGAGGCCGAGCGTTTAGCTGCAGCAGCATATATTGCGGGTGTACCAGCACCACCCGTTAACGCGAACGATAGATTGATCGACGGATTGGTAAACCATTTTCAGTACATTAATTTGAATATGAAAACCCCCAAATTCACCGACGATATGAATCCGGTCGAATGTATCGATGAGGTCGAGCGATTTTTAAAATTCAAGAGCATTCGACCTGAACATAAGATGTTGGCAGTTGAGGGTTTGTTGGACGGTCGTGTCAAGATATGGTACGACATAAATAAGAATAATTTGACTACGATTGAACTTTTTAGAACGGCGTTCCTTGACGAGTTTTATTTAACACCTGTAAAAGTACAGTTTAAGAATCAATGGCTCATGCGACGGTACAAATCGAAGGAGAGCTCGATGCAATCCTATTTTCTTAAACAGATACGCGATGCGAAGTATTTCGATCCCCCTCTCACGGCGTACGAAATAAATTATTCGATCATCCAACAATTTACGGCCAAAATTCAGATCGCGTTGGCAACTTTAAATTATTCAGACACGAAATTAGTGGCTCAGGTTTTGGCACAGTTGGACGTGACGCAAAGCGATGTCGAACCGGAGAAAAACAGGGACTGGAGGGGTAACAGTAATTCGCAAGCTCAAACAAACAACCAGATAAGATCGAATAGGGTGAACAACATGCGAGCAAACGGGAATCAAAGATATAATAACGAATCGAACTATCGGCCCGTGCAAAATTATCGTTTTGGGCATCCGGTGTACCCTGTTAACACATATTTCCAACCAGCGTCCGCCGCTGTTAATCTTTTACCGGACACTAGGTATCCGCCTCCGAATTACGAACCGACTCAACAAAATTTTCTCGACGCAACTGCACACGTCGCATCCAACAACACACATTTAAGCTTCCGGTAGACATATTACAAAGAGATCCAGTAGTATGTCCTAAATTTTACGATTTTGTGCAGGATCTCAAAAAAGACATAGAGGGTGACCCAAATCAACCCCATAAACCGCGCAGCGTATTCGCACCGTCCCCTCGGTTGCATATTAACGTGGCTGGTACATCGATTTCTCCGCTCGTTGATACGGGGAGCCGTATTACGTGTATTTCCGAAGAATTTTATAAACGTCTCATTACTGTAGTTGCTTTAAAGAAATTGCCCATAACAAACGTTTATATTACGACTGCGATTACTAAAAAGAAAACGACGGTAAAGCGCCAAGTCTATGTAGAATTTACAATGGGAGATCTGACAGTAACGCACACTTATCTAATGATACCGTATTTAACATCTGACATGATCCTCGGTAACGACTGGTTACGAAAAAACAGAGAGATTATTAATTACGATACATCAACTATATCGATTCAAGGCGTTCGTTTGAATCCGGATCTAGTGATGTTTGATGAAGAACCGGGGGAGAGACTTGTATCGAAAACAGTTAACAATAGTATATTCATCACGCTCATTGAAATTGAAGATCACACACATAGGTTTAATATAAATTCGATTGACGTTCACCTGGATACAAATAACGAAGTTGAGCCACCTAACGACTCTGACGACAAAATCGAGCAAACAGGTGTAAACATTGAGAACACGGAAGTATAAATTATCGAGGAAAAGCTGGACTCGGAGCAAGCGGATGCTGTAATAGGAATGCTCGAGAAATTTGAGTCCTTATTTTCGGATAAACCAGGATGCGTTACGAACTACGAGCACGAAATAAAACTGATAAAATCAAAACCATTTATTAAACGTTTGTATCCTATACCGTTATGTTATCGTGATGCCGTCGATGCGGAAATAAAATCTATGCTTAAGTCAGACATTATCGAGCGCTCGACAAGCTCTTATGTTAATCCACTAAGAATTGTCAAAAAGTCAGACGGAAAAGTACGCATTTGCCTTGACGCTAGATACCTGAACGATGTAACCGAGGGGGATAACGAATCGCCGCCTCGAATCGAAGAACTATTACAAAAATACCGTGGTACAAAAATTATGTCCACTTTGGATTTAACATGTGGTTATTGGCAAATCCCCTTAGCTCTAGATTCGCGCAAATATACAGCTTTCTTACATGGTTCGACGCTGTATCATTTTAAAATAATTCCATTCGGCTTGAAGGCGGCTGGTAGCGGTTTTATTCAGGCATTGAGTATGGCTTTGGGGGATGAACTGAACGAGTTCCTTACGTACTATATCGACGATTTATTAATAACCTCGGAAAATTTTAACGATCATATAAAACACCTCGAACGAGTGTTCACATAATTGCAAGAGAACAACTTCACGTCAAAATTGAGCAAAGCTCAATTATGCCGAGAATCAGTGAATTTTGTAGGATACGTCATCACGCCACAGGGCATTAGTCCTGATCCATCTAAACTCCCTGTAATAAAAGACTTTGAGGTACCAAAATCGCGATTGGACCTTCAAAGAGGCTTGTGCATATACTACAAACAGTTTAGTATGTGTCACGCGAAGTATCTAGATCCCTTTAGAGTTCTCTTAAAAAGGAAACACCGTGGCACTGGAATGAACAATTCGATAAAGCATTTTGTGAACTCAAAGAAAATTTTCTAAAAGTCGTGTACCTTTCGCACTATTATATTAATCGTCCGTTTAAGGTATACACAGATGCATCTGACAAGGGCATAAGCGGTGTATTGCACCAAACGGATGACGAAGGAAATCTTCGATTAATATCCGCTGTGAGTCGTTGTTTAATTCCCGCCGAAATTCATTACACAACTACAGAAAAAGAGTTGCTCGCGATTGTTTACGCGCTAAGTAAATTTCGAGTATACTTAATGGGAAAGCCTTTCGAGGTTATAACGGATCAACAAAGTCTGGTTTTTCTTGATAGAACACCGTTCCACACCATTCGATTATCAAGATGGAGTCTTCTGTTGCAAGAGTACTGTTTTAAAATGATACGTATTAGCGGAAAAGATAATTACATCGCGGACTTCCTTAGCCGCAATCCAGACAAAATTAACGCTCGACAGGAGTCAGATACAATCATGATTTCAAAGATGATATTGAGCAACGCCCCTGTACATGGCGATTGTGAGGTTGACTCTTTATCGATGATTTGTCTACTGGAGTTGAGTCCTATTTTGAGAGACAAATTGAAAATATTGGCTTGTTTGCAACAGGAGGACGAAAATCTTATGGCATTAGTATCTCGAGCTAATGAAAAACACGATTTCCAGCGATATAATGAAGTGTGGTTTCATCGTAGCTCTACCTCAAGTCTTTGGGCTATAGTAATTTCCGAGAGTATTATTAGATTGATTGTCGAAATGGAGCATAGTAGACTCGCTTACCTCGGGGTTTACAAGACAACTTGACATATAAAAAGATTTTTCTGGTGGCGAAAAATGACTAAAGATATTAAACGATGCGTAGGCCATTGCGATTTATGCCAGAGGGTAAAACACCTGAATAGAGCAATCGAAGGTGAATATTGTTTTGTACGATCCGATGCTCCAAACGATTTGGTCACCGTAGATTTCTATGGTCCATTACCACGCTTATCATCTGGCGTACAATATAAAGCAAAAAATACTTTTTTTTCAAAAAAGTAAAAAGGAACGCCAAGGTACTTGTTGTTTTTGTATTTAGCGATACGAGCACTCAGTCATGGACCATTGTACTCGGGCCTTGTGGGGCACTCGCAATGCCTTAATTGTCCACGTTGCGTTCCTCAGACGCGGAACACAACCGACAGGCGTTGTTCGGGTCTTTCTTGACTTTTTATCGCAACCTACTTCTGCGACTTGACACCTTTCTTCGTAGGAATTGGTGGTTACACAGGGTATCACGGTCAGTCCCCCGTCCCCCAGCATCCCTTCTTGGGGTTACCGGTTGCACAGGGTATCATTACCTAGTCCCCCGTCCCCCAGCATCCCTATCTGTAGTCAACCTAGGGAAACATGGTCGGCCTCCTCAGAGCCCCAGGTTAAGGAGGCAAGGCTCAAAGTATTCTAGGTTAGTCGCCTGGTATACCTAGAAGCATCGTTATGACGCACTATACCCCGGTGCCATGAAGCCCGAGCACGATAGCTTACACTCGGGTCAGGGATAGCTATTGCGGAGCGTCGAGTCTGATATACACAAACTCGGCGTCCCGGGCGATGGGTACGCTACGTCCCCTACGCCGATACGCCAAGTACTTAATATTTGTATTCTCGTTCAGAAAATATGTTTATCAAAAAAACCTCTTAAAAATTAAGAAATCTGCCAAAACAGATGTTTATCAAAATAGTCTCTTAACAAAAAAATTCTTCCAAAGACGTTTATTAAAAAAATAAAAAAAATGTGTATCAAAATTTAGAAAAAAAAAAAAATCGAAAAAAGTCAAATCAAACCAGCCAAGCAGTACATACACGAAAATGCTTCAAAAAATATGCACATAGATATACATCAAAACAATCTTAAAAAAAAAAAAAATACAAGATGCAAAAAATGTTGACAAAAAAAACTTGGCGTGCCAGTTTTTTTTTACAATTACAGTTACTGCAGTTTTTACAGTTACTTTCCCTCTCCCTCGATTATTTGAATGAACCATGCACGACAGCTATTGGAAAAAAACTGGCACGCCAAGTTTTTTTTTGTCAACATTTTTTGCATCTTGTATTTTTTTTTTTAGATTGTTTTGATAAACATCTTTTTTGAAGCATTTTCGTGTATGTACTACTTGGCTGGTTTGATTTGACTTTTTTCGATTTTTTTTTAGATTTTCATACACATATTTTTTTTAATTTTTTTTATAAACGTCTTTTTGGAATAATTTTTTTGTTAAGAGACTGTTTTGATAAACATCTGTTTTGGCAGATTTTTTTAATTTTTAAGAGGTTTTGTTGATAAACATATTTTCTGAACGAGAATACAAGTACTAAGTACTTGGCGTACCTTTTTACTTTTTTAAAAAAAAAGTATTTTTTGCTTTGATTTCACCTATTTTTGACATCCAGGCATGTAGTTTCATTGATTATTACCGACATGCAGGCAATACAGAACGAAAACATTGTTTATGGTAGATCATACAATGATATATATAAATAAAAGATCTTGAAAACTAAATGATTCACTAAAAATTATATATTACAATAATAATAATAATGTGTTTAAATATGTTTCTAAATTACGAAGTATTTTTTTAACCTGTTATCCATCGCTATTCCTTAAGGCATGTGAAATACCGCGGTCATTAATAAAAACGGTGATTAACTTTTTTCACGGAAGCTAGCATCTGCGGTCAACAGAATAGTGTCATCGAAAGCTGTAATGTAATCTGTCTTCCGATGACACTTTTCTTTTGACCTTAGATATCACCGTTCGTGAAAAAATTTATTACAATTTATATTACCGACCGTGGTGTTTCACCTGCTCTTAAGATGGTGTGGTATAACCTCCCGCCCACCCCATGCCCAGTTGGTAATAAAAATTATACTGAATGCCGTTTTGAGACCGCAGTCCGCCGAAGAGAAAGAAAATTGTCTTGCGCTGGAGAATCGGCAGACGCAGGGAAAGAATTATTTTTTGCTCGGGGTCTGCGGTCTCAAAACGGCATTCATTAGAATTTTGTTACCAGCTGAGCACGCGATAAGTTCGTGGGAGGGTGTTCCACACCACCTTAAAACGCAAACTTTTCTTTGACGCTAATTTTTTTCAAATATACAAAACTTTTACTCACCATTATGTATGCATCTGATACAGCTTTTGTATATCGTTTACAATTGAAACATAAGTTTTGTATCGTATTTGCAAAGTAGGAACTATTTACAGCAGCTTTATTTTTATTTTTGTTATTTTTTTTGCGGATTCCGTCACTGTGTACTGTACGTATATGTATTGTGACGTGATTTTTTGATCACCGTCACAAAAAGACACATAAATTAACGTTTTACGGATGCGGCTATCGATTTAGTTCGGTTAGCCGTTATCGTTCTCGATTTACTGCTCCTCGGCTGTCCAGGTACCGTCCAGCTCTCGTTTAAGTAAGGTGCGTTACGGCTACGATCCAGTTTAGACTTTACTGATGAGCTTGGGTGTGGGATAAGCTTTGAGACAAGTTAAAAAGATTCAGTTCAGGTCGGAAGCCTCGGATCTATTCGGTGGAGAGAATCTCGAAGAAGTGAGAAACACGAATAGAGAAGAGCCCGACGAGATTTCGTCGCGAATACGTCAAAGTCCGGTGCAAACCCGGCGCTCCGTTTGGGTGATAATGCAGGACGTTGGAGAACAGGCGGAGGTTTAAGTACGGTCCGGGCAAGGTCGGAACACCTTGTGCTGTGTTTTAGTAAGAGAGAGAGAGCCTTGTTTTCACGTCCTGAATTTGGAGTAACGATCGCGACGAATCTCAAATATTACCGCGTTACAGTTTCCGTTCCCGCTTAAGTGACGCTTTGGAAATAGTTTAAGAGGGCAGTAGCTATCGGCTAAGGATTTGGCGATAATCATAACGCTTCCTTAGAGTATCGTCGTAGGCTAATCAGTCTGCCGAGAGTCGTCCTCGAGGCAACTCGGACCTCTCGCGCGACCGGTGTTTACGTTTGGGCTATTGTCTCGCGCGCTGAGTCGTTCGCTCTCGCTCGCGCTGCCGTAGACTCCGGCTATCGCTCTCGCTTCGGTTCGCGTATCTCGCTCACGCTACCTGTCACTTTGCGCGTTCGGTAGTTGACTCGTATGTGCTGTGTTTCGTGCGGATTCGGTTCCGATTTTATTACCGATTTTTCTGTGCTCGAGATGCGTTCTGAGGAATGCTTTTGAAGTGCAGTGATTGTGTTGGAGTTCTCGAGGCATCGTGAGATGCAGTTCCCGCCCATTATTGGATTAGAATACGCTGATTCGGTGAGTTTATCGTTTCGGTAATTATTTGATCGCGTATCGATCCGTTCTCGTTACGCTCGCTCCGACCCCCCGGTCAGCTGAGCGCTCCCGATGCACGAGTGTGCGATCCCGTGGCTTAGCAGCCAATAAATGATTGTTCCCGTTATTTGAAGTTGAGATTCCGGTTTCGATTTCGTGTTACTTTGCTGGCGAAGGATCGCGACCCTTCTACCATAACCCGCATCCTGAGCAACCGTGCATTTCCGCAACCGTTCGCTTTCGCGAATGCATCGGCGTTAGTTCTCGTACCGTTCAGTTCTCGTTTGTGTGATCTCGTTATTTTTTTGTTCTGTTCTCGTGTATTTCCGTTGCGGAGGTCGACCGTTCCATCGACCTCCAGATTAGTCCGGCTTGGCGATTCCGGCGAAACAAAAATCGACCCTGCGGAGGTCGACCGTTCCATCGACCTCCAGATTAGTCCGGCTTGGCGATTCCGGCGAAACAAAAATCGACCCTGCGGAGGTCGACCGTTCCATCGACCTCCAGATTAGTCCGGCTTGGCGGTTCCGGCGAAACAAAAATCGACCCTGCGGAGGTCGGCCGTTCCACCGACCTCCAGTTTAGTCCGGTTGTTAATACCGGCGAAACAAAAATTAACTGGCGCCCACCGGGACGCCGATGCATCCGTGGAAGCGGGCGGCCGAAGGTGATGTTTTCCGAGTTCTCGATTTCGCGCTCCGCTCCCGTTCGGTTTGAGCTTCGATTTTCGCGTTTTCGGTTTTGTTTTTTTGTTTTTTTTTTTTTCGCGTTGAGATCCAGGAAAATACGTCACAAATGGCGCCCAACGTGGGGCCACGCCAATAAAGTAACAGCTCCCGATGTAATTTTTTAAAATTACTTTTGATTTCGCTCCCGCTCGAGGAAAATAACTATTTCCTTTTTTTTCTTTTTCCTCGAAATTTCTCGCGTTACCGGGTAACGCGCTCTCGCTGTGGATGTTCGTACGAACCTACGCGTTCCCGATGACGAATACAGACCTTTTAATTATTTTTTTTTCTTTTTTCTATTTTTTTTCTTTGGTCGTTACGTCCGTTCTCGAACCCCTGAAAGGTGGAAACATCTTTTGGGGGAAAACATAGTGCTCTCGAATGCCTCGACGGCAGGTTCCCGGGGATTTTCGTTAATTTCGAATTTTCGAAATTGACGGATTTTCTCACCTGGACGCTCGCGCGTCACGCGCGCTGGAGCGGGGGGTAGGTACCGCTAGCCGCGCTTCGGCTCTTATCGCGAAGGTTCTCGAATTGTGACAAACAATTTTGAGTTTCGAGGAGTCCTTTTCTCCTCGCACTTCTCGCTCTCGATCACCGAAAACGGCCATTTCTCGGTCACTTCGTCGTGGACTACCGTCGTGAACGGTCGAGAGCTCCCGTTTTCGGAGATGCTCTCGATCCTTCATAAGCTCTCGTTGGAATAAGTCGCTTTGCGTACTTGAATTAATTTTCGATGCCGAAGTGATTTTTTCATCTCGCAACAGTCTCGATTTCGAATTAATTTCCGATTTCGATGAAACTTTCGCTCTCGCAGTATTTATCGATTTCGAATTCATTTTCGATTTCGAAGAAGTTTTCGCTTTCGCAATATTTTCCGATTTCGGATTGATTTTCGATGTCGGATTAATTTTCGATTTCGGGTCAATTGCCGATCTCGGATGAATGTTCGATTTCGAGTTAATCTCCGATTTCGGATTAATTTTTGATTTCGGATTGATTCTCGATTTCGGATTAATTTTCGATTTCGATCGAAATCTCCGCTTTCGCAATATTCCTCGGTTTCGGATCAATTTCCGATTTCGGATTGATTTCCGATTTCGATGAAGTTCTCGCTCGCGGAATGTTTTCCAAGGTCGAATTAAATTTCGATATAGATTAAATTCCCGCTTTTCGACCGCGAATTAATTGTTCGCTGTTCGACCGGTTCTCGTTTTCGAACGCGAATTAATTTTCGCCGTTCGAATTAATTTTCGAGCGCGAAGTAATTTTCGAGCGCGAAGTAATTTTCGCAGTTCGAATTAATTTTCGAGCGCGAATTAATTTTCGCAGTTCGAATTAATTTTCGCAGTTCGAATTAATTTTCGCAGTTCGAATTAATTTTCGATTTTTCGAACAGGAATTGAATTTCACAGTTCGAATTGGTTCTCGTCTTTCGACCTCGAATTAACTTTCGAGAGGCGAATTAATTCTCGTCTCCGAGCACGAATTAATTTTCGAGGTTCGGGATTAATTTTCGATTCTCGAACACGAATTAATTTTCGAAGTTCGGAATTGATCTTCGATTTTCGAGCGCGAATTAATTTTCGCCGTTCGGGATGTGTTCTCGCTTACTCGAACTTGAATTAAATTTCGATGTTCGAGTTTGTTATTTGTTTATTGTGTTTGTTCAGTCGTGTGGTTGTCGTACTTGTTCGTTGGTTGTCCGAAGTTTGGTTTTTGTGTCTTCGACGCGAATTCATTTTCGCAGTTCGATTTTATTCCCGTTATTTCAAACTCGAATTAATTTTCGACGTTTGAATTGTTCTCGTTTATTTGAGCTCGAATCAACTTTCGATGTTCGAATGTATTCCCGTTTATTTTGAACTCAAATGAAGTTTTGAGTTTGGAATTAATTTTGTTCTCGTTTTCCGATCTCGGAATTAATTTTCCGAGTTTCGAATTAGTTTCCGTTCTCGCTTCGAACCCGAATTAATCTTCGAGGTCCGAATTAATTTTCGTTCTCGCTTTCGAACTCGAATTAATTTTCGGGGTTCAAATTAATTTTCGTTCTCGCTTTCGAACTCGAATTAATTTTCGAGGCTCGATTAATCCTCGTTTCCGCTTTCGAACTCGAATCGATTTTCGACGCTCGAAGCGGTTCCCGATCTTACACACAAATGAGTCTTGAGCGCGCTCACCTTCGCTCGATTCAATTTGACTCCCGAAAGATTTGTTGAGTGGACTCATTGTCACTCTGATTCAGCTACCGTTCTCGGATCGGTCGTCGAGTGAAGTTCCCTTCGCTCCGACCACCGTAAGCCCTCGAGTTTAGTCTCTCTTGACACTCTTGAAGAGGCTAAGTCAGGCGATCTTGCCGGGATACGACGGATTCCCGGCTCGCCAAAAAAGAGGTCGATCCCGGTCCAATACCGATTTTTGGTCAGGCGATCTCGCAAGGATGCTCGCCTGAGGGAGTGGATCCCCACCGATCCCCCGATTCGGTACGGGTCGACAGCGAAGCATTTTGCGGACCGCAGTCAGACCGGATCCCGACGTGAAGCGTGACGGACGCGTGAGTGTCCGACTGCTGGCAACGTTCTCGAAGTTTTCCATTTCGGATAACATCCGATTTGGACACAGCTCTCGCATTTTAGGGAAGTTTCGAGTCCGAATTAACATTCGATTTCGAAATTGCTTCCGGTTTGCCGGAAAATTTCGAGTTCATGTCCTTCGCCGATCTCGGAACAGTTCTCGCCCTTCGATTATTTTCTCGACACGATCCCGCGTATCGAAGCCCTGTCACCATGCTCCCGTTCGTAATCAAAGACAGAGGCAGCTACCGGACGTAGACCCAGCTCCCGACACGTCACTAGGCGACGTTATAGCGAATGCGACTACAGTGGTCGCGTGATCGCTTTTAGGGTCGACGTCGATACTTACGTACGCACCGTAAGGGCTCCCATGGATTCGGGTGCTACTAGGACCTTCGAGTTCTAGTCCCCGTACACGGTTTCGGCCATAGCTCGCGCTTGGCAGACCTTTCTATCTCGGCGTTCGATTATGAGCTGAAAGAGCAAGTTCCTGTACCCGGCCCTAGCCCGTAGCTCTCGCCTCGTAGACCTCTGGGTCTCGGCGCTCGATTCAGAGAAAAGAGCAAGCGCCGTGCACGGCCTAGGCCGCAGCTCTCGCTTTGTAGACCTCTGGGTCTCCGCGCTCGATTCAGAGAAAAGAGCAAGCGCCCGTACCCGGCTTCGGCTGTAGCTCTCGCCTCGTAGACCTCGGAGGTCTCGGCGCTCGAGTCAGAGAAAAGAGTAAGCTTTCGCACTCGGCTTCGGCCGTAGTTCCCGACGATGGAGGTCGCCCCCAGACCTCGGATCCCGATTACTGGACCAAGGGTCCACGCTCTCGCACCTGGCCGGATGGCCAAAGCTCTCGGAAATCAAACGGTGAGGACAAGGATTCCCACTGATGGAGACAACGCTGCAGGAAGGGGGTAACGTAGAGACATTTATTTGCTTACGTGTGGTCGTCCTCGAAAGTGTTGTCCCTTTTCGTTATATTACTTTCTCGAACCGCGATTGAGACATGGTCTCTCGTGCCGATCTCGCCTCGCCCGACAATTTAATGGCTCCCGATTAGTAACAGGGTTGAGGGATCGCTGCGACCAAATTGTAAGCAGCGATTATATTAAAGGTTCTCGCGCTGAGAGGCCAGCCCTCGCGCGCCCCGCGCGGCCTATACGCGATGGTACTCGTGAGTCCTCGTGCCAGGCCGCGGAAGGAACCAATGGCTACCGATACGTCCTATGCAGGATTAGATCCCGAATAGTTCCCGCAACCTTTTAGGTTGAAACTCAAGGGAGAAAATCCCGGAGTTCCCGCAGTCTTCGGACTGGCTACCGTTTCGACCCATAGGTCGAAACCACCCCTAAGGGGTGAAGAGTTGTGACGTGATTTTTTTATCACCGTCACAAAAAGACACATAAATTAACGTTTTACGGATGCGGCTATCGATTTAGTTCGGTTAGCCGTTATCGTTCTCGATTTACTGCTTCTCGGCTGTCCAGGTACCGTCCAGCTCTCGTTTAAGTAAGGTGCGTTACGGCTACGATCCAGTTTAGACTTTACTGATGAGCTTGGGTGTGGGATAAGCTTTGAGACAAGTTAAAAAGATTCAGTTCAGGTCGGAAGCCTCGGATCTATTCGGTGGAGAGAATCTCGAAGAAGTGAGAAACACGAATAGAGAAGAGCCCGACGAGATTTCGTCGCGAATACGTCAAAGTCCGGTGCAAACCCGGCGCTCCGTTTGGGTGATAATGCAGGACGTTGGAGAACAGGCGGAGGTTTAAGTACGGTCCGGGCAAGGTCGGAACACCTTGTGCTGTGTTTTAGTAAGAGAGAGAGAGCCTTGTTTTCACGTCCAGAATTTGGAATAACGATCGCGACGAATCTCAAATATTACCGCGTTACAGTTTCGGTTCCCGCTTAAGTGACGCTTTGGAAATAGTTTAAGAGGGCAGTAGCTATCGGCTAAGGATTTGGCGATAATCATAACGCTTCCTTAGAGTATCGTCGTAGGCTAATCAGTCTGCCGAGAGTCGTCCTCGAGGCAACTCGGACCTCTCGCGCGACCGGTGTTTACGTTTGGGCTATTGTCTCGCGCGCTGAGTCGTTCGCTCTCGCTCGCGCTGCCGTAGACTCCGGCTATCGCTCTCGCTTCGGTTCGCGTATCTCGCTCACGCTACCTGTCACTTTGCGCGTTCGGTAGTTGACTCGTATGTGCTGTGTTTCGTGCGGATTCGGTTCCGATTTTATTACCGATTTTTCTGTGCTCGAGATGCGTTCTGAGGAATGCTTTTGAAGTGCAGTGATTGTGTTGGAGTTCTCGAGGCATCGTGAGATGCAGTTCCCGCCCATTATTGGATTAGAATACGCTGATTCGGTGAGTTTATCGTTTCGGTAATTATTTGATCGCGTATCGATCCGTTCTCGTTACGCTCGCTCCGACCCCCCGGTCAGCTGAGCGCTCCCGATGCACGAGTGTGCGATCCCGTGGCTTAGCAGCCAATAAATGATTGTTCCCGTTATTTGAAGTTGAGATTCCGGTTTCGATTTCGTGTTACTTTGCTGGCGAAGGATCGCGACCCTTCTACCATAACCCGCATCCTGAGCAACCGTGCATTTCCGCAACCGTTCGCTTTCGCGAATGCATCGGCGTTAGTTCTCGTACCGTTCAGTTCTCGTTTGTGTGATCTCGTTATTTTTTTGTTCTGTTCTCGTGTATTTCCGTTGCGGAGGTCGACCGTTCCATCGACCTCCAGATTAGTCCGGCTTGGCGATTCCGGCGAAACAAAAATCGACCCTGCGGAGGTCGACCGTTCCATCGACCTCCAGATTAGTCCGGCTTGGCGATTCCGGCGAAACAAAAATCGACCCTGCGGAGGTCGACCGTTCCATCGACCTCCAGATTAGTCCGGCTTGGCGGTTCCGGCGAAACAAAAATCGACCCTGCGGAGGTCGGCCGTTCCACCGACCTCCAGTTTAGTCCGGTTGTTAATACCGGCGAAACAAAAATTAACTGGCGCCCACCGGGACGCCGATGCATCCGTGGAAGCGGGCGGCCGATGGTGACGTTTTCCGAGTTCTCGATTTCGCGCTCCGCTCCCGTTCGGTTTGAGCTTCGATTTTCGCGTTTTCGGTTTTGTTTTTTTGTGTTTTTTTTTTTTTCGCGTTGAGATCCAGGAAAATACGTCACAGTATAAATGTCGCTGAAGCAGTCGATTCGGAAGCCCCGGTCGCGAAACTTCGTCATAACGCCCAATAACCTTTAACGATTAAAATAATAAAAACAAAATTCTTCGGTCTTTCGGGAATAGTAAAATTGTTGAAATTCAATTTTATTCGGTAGGTGACTGTACAAGTGTATTCAGTCTTCGATATAAGTTATAACTATAGTATTTGTGGTACAACATTTTTACTCGTAATTACGTACAATTTTTTTAATTTCCACTGTAACGGGGCAAAATTGCCTCGTTACTTAAAAAGAACGAGGACGCTCGTTTTTCCTCGGGATAGTAGCCAATGGCCGTCCGTCGTCCGTTGCAGCTCAGGAGGGGCTCCGCGGGTCCAGCTTGGTAGGGAAATAATGTTTTACTAACGGCGTTTAATTTATTTCATGTAACCCCGGGCGGTCGCGCGAGCCTGCATCGTCTCAGCCGTGAGGAGAGAATTCCCGAGGCCGAGCCATACTCGGGACTGAAGACGCCGTGCCACCGAGGGAAGGACGTTACGAGCACGCGATGCGAGCGTGATTCGCCTCGCGGGGAGCGTCCTGGCCGAGTCTGCCATCGCTCGCGAGATATTTCCCTGCCCGGCTGTCGGAAGTCGCCAGCATTGTTCCGTCCGAGAGGTCCTTTTACCTCCGATCGGAGCCCTGATACCGAGGATTGCATTCCCGCCTCGGGAAGAGTGGCATCGTCGCAGCCAGCCCGATCATCGAGAAACTTCGGTTCGAACAGCGAGGATCGGTGCGAAGAAACTCGCCGCCGTCCCGAGTACTTGTGCACCCGGCGCGACAGTAAGCAGCGTCGAGTCGCGCGCGCGGGTGCCGTAAGTCCGCGACGATCTGCGGAAATTACCGAGGATGCGGAAGGAGGAGCGATTAGGCCGGGCAGGGATAGGGCCACGAGAGCGAAAGCGTTCCGTGGGTCGGGGCAATCTCCGTTGAGGTGTAACGGCGATCGGACGTGCAACGAGAGAAAAGCCGAAATTCAAGCGGATCCGGAGAGACGAAGTCGTTTTCCAGCGTGTTCGAGGCCTGGAGTCTGCAGGAAAATCGGTGAGCGTGTCCGTCCCGGGGACTATTGTTTTATATTTTGCTTGTGTCGAGTCAGAGCCGTTAGAGGTATTCGCGATAAAATATTCACGTCGACGAGCGCGGGAATCGGTCTTTCCGAGAGGAAGCGGGCTTCAGGGCCGCCGTAGACGCCATCGGGTCGGCCTCACTGATACCCGCCAAGATCGCGATTTTACCGTGTTCTGCCCCTCGGGATCGTGCCCACGGGGGTTGCCTTTTGTGTCGTTTGTTGCGGGCGGTCCACCGGCGTTTCATGTACTCTAGTTGTCTCGTTTTGGCTATTTTGTTTTGGCTATTTTGTTCGGTTTTGGTTCGCGTTAGTTTGACGAGTCTTGAGCCGGCCGTACCGAGGACCGTCCCGCGTCGCGATGGTTTGGTATGTGTGAGCGCTGAGCGAGATCTCGGGATTGTCGAGAGAGTGTGTTCTCGGAAGCTTTTCTGTGTTGGTTGAGCGAGCTGACGGTTGTGTCAGTCGCGAGATTATTTTTGTAAGGGGTTTTCCTCCGGGCTTGCCCGGTTTCCCCTTGGTCGAGTCGTGGTTTTTTTTCAAATAAAGGGAGTATTTTTCTGCCGTAATCGTTTCTTATCCTCGCTGGTAAAAAAGTACCGAGTGCCCCTAACCAGCCCGCTCTACCCTTGTGAGAGGCAGCAGCGAGCCGGGCATACACCTGATCCTTTCCTCGGCGCGTACGTACGCGCCTGACGCCCATATAAATCCGTGCCATACCACATTGCTTCCCCATAAAAGTTGAAAATAGAAATTTCCACATCGCTTCCTTACAAAAGTCGAAACTTCAAATTTTCGTATGGCTTTCTCATAATGTTTCTTTGTTCACGAAGTTTCCTCTATGAGGAAGCCAAAAATACAGAAAATGCTTTGTAACCTCCCCCCCCCTTCCGACATACGAAAGCGAGTGCGTGCCGTGGCAAGCGTCGATGCAGCACGACGGCTCACCAGAGGAACTGGTGGCGCCATCCGACGGGATCGCACGGCACCCCGATCAATACTCAAGCGACGCATGCGCACACGACCCAACAGCATGGAACACGTAAAGCCCGCCAGCGACATACAGCGGCAGCAAGCAAGAACGACGACGAAGGACGCCCGTAAAGAAAGCGAGGGAAAAAGCCACACCGCTGATTGTCCAGAAGCGACGACACCTCGAGGACAAAAAGATACGATTAGTGGAGAGGAAAAAGGACGAAGAGGTCACAGAAGTATCGATCAAGGATTGGAGGGTGAAGGAAGAAATCCCCGAAGACCCCAATCAGAAAATTAATCGGCAAAAATGCGAAAGCGCAGGCGCGAGTCCGCCAAAAATATACAAAATTCACAGGGAGGGAGGTGGAAATTTGCATACAAAAAAGGTAACAAATCGACCATCAGTATCAGTCAACGATAACAGCAATCACCGGAAACAACACCAGCAGGACACCAGCAGAAACGGGCAAGTGGAAAAAGTTAAAAAGTGAATAAACGGACTTATAAAAGGTTCAAAAGTGCTTGAGAAACTTGTAAAGATTTCCTGTGCCTGCCAATACTTATAAAAAATCTGGTTACGCTAAAAATGAACTTGTAAATATTTCTTGTGCCTGCTAACACTTATAAAAACCTGGTTACGCTAAAAATGAACTTGTAAATAATTCCTGTGCCTGCGGATACTTATATAAATTCTTGTTGCTACTCATAAAATTATTTCCGATGCTTGCTGGTACTTATAAAAATTCGTGTCACGCTCGCAAAGACTTATAAAAATTTTGGAACGCTTGCTAAGACGTATGAAAGGTTCGGACCGCTTGCTAACACTTATAAAAAAATCTCGGAACGTTGCGAACTCAGAAAAACTCCGGTTGCGCGTAACGGGACGTACAAAAATTCAAACCGCGAGATAAAAGACCGAAGCGCGCTGGTAAAATTACCAGAAGTGACTGGGAAATTTCGGCGTAGAGAAGTAAAGCGAAAAATCCGGAAACGCGAATAGAGATCGCTAGGTGCACATCCCGGGATACCATCCGTGAAGCGGCGACGAAAAAGGAGCAGAAGAAACCCGAAAAATCGATGAAGAAAAGCTGAAGCGACGGAGCTGTCACCGGCGCACCGAGCGCTGTGACGTCACGGCAAGCCAAGCAGCGCGCGGCGGCCATCTTGCCGCAGCTCGAACTAAGGCCCCGACTCGCATAAGAGGCACACCCTCACGCGGCGACGGGAACCAGATTGGACAAATCGAGGCTAATCGGGCGAGACACAGAGAAGAAAAATGAGCAAACGAGCTGGGAAAATATTCATGGATCTGTAACGGGAGAAATAAAGATAAAAAGTCACTTATCATCTCGCGCCTGGCACCCATCTGTAATTCCTTGACACTCGGGTCCCCGAATCCGTCCGTTTGAGCGCCCGTTCCTCTTAAGGAGGTGCGCAAATACGGAAATAATTGTACCAAGCATTTGCTACCGTTACAGCTTTCTCACAGAAAAAGCTTTATGAATAAAGCAACATTATGAGAGAGCCATATAAAAATTTCAAGTTCCAACTTTCATAAGAAAGCGCTATGAAAATTTCAATTTCCGACATTTTTTTTTTTTTTACAATTGTTTGAAATTCTTTTAAGATTATATTAAGATTGTTTGTTTGTTATTTTTAAAGATTGTTTAAAATTGTCTTTCAATAGACATTTTTTTTAAACATAACAAATTTTAAGCACTAGTTGTACCATTTCTGTTTTTATTTCTTTTTTGTTGATTAACATTATTTTTTATATGAAATATAAAATAGTCTAATTGCTTGATAGTCCTATCACTGTTAATGAGCTATGTATTGATTTATGTAAAACAGAATCATCGCTCTGTTTTTTTTTTGGACTTATATTGGAGGAAATGGTTTGAGTGCAGAATTGTCCTATTCTAAGCTTTGGCGAAGAAGCAATAATATAACATTTACCTGTTTTGGATGGTGACGAAAGGCTCCTCCGACTTCTAAAGTAGTTGCTCTTGATGCTCTGGACCTTCGAAGGCAGCTGCATCAGAATCAGGAGGTGGTTTTCATCATGCGTAGCTAAATAAAATGATCTCCCTCGCATGATGGGTAAAGACATCTTTTGATCCTGACGCAGTACCTCTGAAGTTCCAGGGCATCGAGGGCATCTGTGTGTCGAGCTGGAGATGCCTTTTACCACCATATTTAACAAGTATATTTATAAATGATACATTTTCACTGCGAGCCTTTAATTATATATTTTCTTTATATTGTTCCCATCAACAAGGAGAAATGTTTCAAAAAGAATGCCAGCACCGTCAGGAAAATATTTATTCCTCAGTTTGGATAGGTGAATAAGTTCATGTTTTTTTGATGCTCTGGACCTTTGAAGGCAGCTGCGTCAGGATCAGGAGGTGGTTTCATGATGTGTAGCTAAAAACAAACTTATCTCTCTCGCATGATGAGTAAAGATATCTTTTGATTCTGACGCGGCGTGTCAGAGTGCGTCTGAAGTTCCAAAGCATCGAGGGCATCTGTATTTGGAGCTGCATATGCCTTTCGCCACTATATATAAATGTAAATTTTCACTGCGAACCTTCAATTATACATCGACAGGAGGAAATGTTTCAAATAGAATCCCAGCTGGATAAATAAATAAGTTCATGTTTTCCTGACAGAGCGTAGATTCCATTTTAAAAAACTGAACCATCTTGCTGTCGAATATATCCAATATATTCGTTTAACATTTGACAAAAGCAAAAATGAAGCAAAACTTCAAAAATAGGTTAGTCATAAAAATATCGAGGAAAATTAACTTTACACGTCGAAGACATAATTAATAGAATAAAAATATATTTAATTTATGATATATGATATTTATAATCAATTTTTTTAGACAGATCTTTTCTATTTACACTTTTACGCACAATTTTTCATTTTTCAACCACTATAGGTTCACTATAGGAGTGGACACTTTCACATTTTTTTTTCGGTTTCTTCAATTAATAACAAAAATTATAATTTTGTTTTGCCGAGCCATTAACCGAAGCGCGAAAAGTGCTGCGCTGATATATATGAAACAAGAGAGATAGGTAGAGAGAAGGTGCTGCGCTGATGCGAATACGAGAGAGATGGAAGATGAGTCAGCTGGCGGACGTATGCGCAGTAGACGCGAGGACTCACATCACAGGACACTTTTATAATATTTTCGGACCTCGTGAGGGGTACGATTACCGTATCTCAGCATCTACCTAACAGTTATGATCGTAACTAGGCGCGTTGGAAAGCTTGTGTCCCATATATTGTGACCGCAATTTTCCCCGAATCTACAATTTTTGGGCCACCAACGGCGTACTCGACCGCTTAATTTTTATCATTTTATGGGCGCCAGCCGATTAATTGTTAATCGACGCGGTCTGTACCGATGGAGATGTGAGCACGCACTCTTCCTGCTCCGGCAGCTGCAGTAAGGCTAGGGTAGAGGGGTGTGGGCGGTGAAAATTTGCTCAATTCCACACAAAACGATACACAGCAAGTAAACAAAAAATATCCGGCCGAAGCCACCCGATTTATTACAATTTTACAACAACCAAAAATCCGCGTACAAAATTGTCCCTACTAAATTCGCCCCAGCTACTCAATTCACCGGTTTGAATTTCTACGCGTGATCGTCTCTGGCCCGGAGAAAAATAACCAAGGAAAAATAATAAAGAATAATACAACGTCGCAGAGAATCGGAGAAAGTAATAAAGAGAAAAGAAATTATAAAAGAATACCAAGAAAAAGTCTAAGAAAAATATAACGGGCCAGGCCTAATTTTTCCTACTGATCGTAATTATCGGCCGGACTGTACCGCTGTCCGATCGTCGCCGTCGCGCGAAGGGCGATGTTCGGCCGCGCACACTCACACACACCATCTCGGCGTGCAGGCTGCGCCTCGCAAACGCTTTCGGAGCGGTACCTTACGAAAATTCCACAAAAACCACAACCAACAACAGAAACAACGAAACGATATCGGCAGCGGTCTCGAGACCCGTTTATTTCATATCGCGATGCTTTTTCGACGTCCTCAGCCGCGAAAGAAAGCCTACGTTTAATTACCCGCGCGAGCTCGAAACCCACACGCCGCGACACACTCACACACTCTCCTCCGCTCGTCGTAAACCACGCGCAGGTGAACTTCCGATTTTCACGGTACCGGTGCGACAAGAGGCCGTCCAATACCCGGCTCTTGTGATCCCCGAACACGAGAAGAAAAAGGAAAAAAAAGATAGTCCCCAAAAATTAAGAAGAAGAAAGAACATAAATAATCGACGGAAACACAAGCTTGTTTTGCCCGGGACGGAACTCCACGCCGCGATCGAGTCGCGGGCACGCTCGATAAAATGCGCGCAGAACCGAAGATAGACCGCGTGTCTGACGATTTTACTCCGAAAATCAGAAGTCTTACCGCAAGAACTGATGGTAACTTGAGTACTCCTCGCCGGTACCGGTTTCCTTCCGTCCTTCCAATGTAACCGGGAAAGAATAACTCCGCCGAACGACTCGGTAAAATGGCTCCACCGCGTCGATATTCCACCCCAAAAGATCCCACGAAAAATCGGCGAGAACAATCGGCACGGCGAGCACACGCGTCGTATCTCTGTCGCTTCACGGAAGAGAGTCCCGACCTAATTTCCGGAGTCGTGCTCGCCGCCTCGCTCGCGTTCTCTCTCGCTCCCCACTTTTCCCGATTTCTGACCGGTGTCCGGTACCTGGCGACGCCCTACGACTATCGCGAACTGTCATACGCGCGAAATGAATATTCGAACGACAGCTACGCTGACGCTTCGTCCGAAAATTCGCCCGAGATTTCGCCACAATCGCGTTTACGAGGATCTGTAACGCGACCAAAAAAATACCGCGTCACAATATATCATAAAATTGTCGACGGAATTCCGATCCGATGCTTCGTTTTCGAGAAAATCGAGAAGCAAGAATCCACTTCCGGCATTTTGAAGTATCTATACTTGGTAGCGTCTCGCTCAACTCGCTTAAAAACTTTTTTTTAAGTACTTGGCGTCGAGACGTTACCGCGTCTCTTGATTTTTGTGGTGATGGACGCTTTTTCTAAATTGGTTCGGTTATATCCTGTAAGAAAGGCCACTAGCCGGATCGTTTAAAAAAAACTTTTTAATGACTATATTCCAACTATCGGTATGCCTAAGCGCATCTTATCAGATAACGGTTCGCAGTTCACGTCGATCGCATGGAAGAGTGCACTCGACGTAGCTGGTATCAAGGTCGTATATTCTTCCATACGTCTCCCTCAGTCAAACCCGACTGAGAGGGTTATGCATGAATTAGGACGTCTATTTCGAACATTATGTGCTGAACGACACACCGCATGGTCAAAATATGTAACAAAAATCGAAACACTATTCAATTATACCACTCACTGTAGTACAGGATGTATGCCGTACCAACTACATTACGGAAAAAAACCTGATGATGTCATTTTTAAAATCGTAAATTTTCCGGAGGGCATTGAAATACCAAAAGAGCGTATACTAATCTTGGCAAAGGAACGCCTTCTAAAAAATTTCGAGTCCCGTTGTCGACAGCAAAAAACTACAAAGCCGCTCGATTTGAAAACTGGAGATCTCGTTCTGTTACGTGTTCCACATATATCGAGTAATACCGACCGTGTCAGGCATAAATTTTTCCACCTGTACGAGGGCCCATTCAGAATCAATAGAGTCATAGGTACGACTGCTTTTGAATTATCCCACGTCGATAATAACACGGTTAAAGGAAAGTACAATCGGACGAGTCTCAGAAAGTATAAAACACCCGTCGATCAATAGATCTCATAGTTTGTCATTTAGTTTGCTCCAATTCGATTTGCTAGTATAACATCTCACCGCAGGGTTATCTCTCTGGTCGAAACATTCCTTCCAAGTTCTTAGAATCATCAGGATGTATAGAGTATGAAGAAATGTGTGTATATACTGTACATAGTGTGGACGGATGTGTATATATTGTATAGAGTTATAAGAATGCATGTATTAGAATATTTTAATGTAAATATTTTACTGCCTCATGGCTTCATCGACGATTATCTGTGATAGAAACTCGTGATTATGACTTCGTTTTAACGGCGTTTCTTCTTTTGTAATTTAGTTTAATACGGAGTGTTAAGGCTGTAGATTTAAAATCGATAGATGTGATAGTCGTCCAGGTATGGTCGAGGTGGATCAGGTGCGAATGTGTGTGAATGAATTTAGTCCGAATAAATGGAATTAACTTTTATTGAATGAGTCGTGAGTGAAGGAGAGTGTACGTCTTACAGACTCGGGACGCTGAGATGAACTGAATAAAGGGCCTGACGAAAGCAGGGCCCTTGCCTATTGCTGCGCGCGACACGATATTCCTACGCGCGATAAGACGGCCGCTGCTCGCGCGTGGCGAGCGCAGCGGCTGGACCGCTACCGTGAGAGCGTTAGCGTTCGCACGGAAGGTGCTGACGGTGCAGTAGATTAGCGAGAATATGGATAAAATATTAAACTTGAGTTTCCTGTGAGCCGAAATACTAATTCGGAATACGGGACCGTCACATAGATAACAAAACAAACATTATATTGGTGGTGCGCGATAACGATATTCTAATATGTATAGATGTAAGTTAGTATAAGGTAGTATACATTTTAGGACGAGATCCTTATTGGGGTGGCGTCACATTAGTTTGTAATTGAACGACGGACGACACAGTTTTTTGTATTCGCGAATAATTCTTATTTCGCTCTCACAAAAAGGGGGATAATGTAAGAGTAAATTTGGAATAGCAGCGAATATCGGTATATGTATAGAGCAAGGACGAGAAGGATCGAGAATGCGAGCAATAGGAAAGGGATGGACGAGTGGACCTTGTCCCCTCGCCTAACGGGACGTTACGCTCGAACGATTCTCGAAGCCCGAAATCCTCGAGATAAGAGGAAAGTAAATTAATCGTTCTCGGACCGCGGTATGAGTCGGTACCGAGTATTAAACGGGATCCCGTATTTCAAAATTAATAGTTTTATCACACGTTGTTTGAAGTCAATCATATTTTTCGCTCATTTCGTCATCGATTTTTCCTCCGTGGATACTACCGAGGATGGACACGATCGTGGTTCTATTAGTTCAATCACATCTCGAGGAATCGAATTAATTACGGGAGAAGCCGTGTTTGTCTTCTCTCTATTCCTACCGTGAGCGAAGGATAAGTACTTAGACTTGTGATAAACTCCTCGTTCTGCGACGATCTGAATATGCCCACCGGGAGCGATTTTTTAATAACCTATTTAAATTAATGAGACCGATTAAATCTGATTTACTCTTTCTCGACTGTGTTTAGATGTTTTAAGTTCGTAATTGTATTTTATTAAATTGTTGTATGTATTTGTGTATATTCTTCATGTATCAGAGATATGTATTGTGACGTGATTGTTCGATCACCGTCACAAAAACACAAATAAATTAAAGTTTTACGGATACGGCTATCGATTTAGTTCGGTTAGCCCGTTACAGTTCCCGATTTACTGCTCCTCGGCTGTCCAGGTACCGTCCAGCTCTCGTTTGAGTAAAGTTCGTTAAGGTCACGATCCAGTTTAGACTTTACTGATGAGCTTGGGTGTGGGATAAGCTTGGAGATAAGATCAAAAGATTCAGTTCAGGTCGGAATCCTCGAATCTATTCGGTGGAGAGAATCTCGAAGCAACGAGAAACACGAATAGAGGAGAGACCGACGAGATCTCGTCGCGAATACGTCAAAGTCCGGTGCAAACCCGGCACTCTGTTTAGGTGATAACGCAGGACGTTGGAGAACAGGCGGAGGTTTAAGTACGGTCCGGGCAAGGTCGGAACACCTTGTGCTGTGTTTTAGTTAAGAGAGAGAGAGCCTTGTTTTCACGTCCTGAGTTTGGAGTAACGATAGCGACGAATCTCAAAAATTACCGCGTTACAGTTTCGGTTCCCGCTCAAGTGACGCTCTGGAAATAGTTTGAGAGGGCAGTAGCTATCGGCTAAGGATCTCGCGATAATCATAACGCTTCCTTAGAATATCGTGGTAGGCTTATCAGTCTGCCGAGAGTCGTCCTCGAGGCAGCTCGGACCTCTCGCGCGACCGGTGTTTACGTTCGGGCTATTGTCTCGCGCGCTGAGTCGTTCACTCTCGCTCGCGCTGCCGTAGACTCCGGCTACCGCTCTCGCTTCGGTTCGCGTATCTCGCTCACGCTACCTGTCACTTTGCGCGTTCGGTAGTTGACTCGTACGTGCTGTGTTTCGTGCGGATTCGGTTCCGATTTTATTACCGATTTTTCTGTGCTCGAGATGCGTTCTGAGGAATGCTTTTGAGGTGCAGGGATTGTGTTGGAGTTCTCGAGGCATCGTGAGATGCAGTTCCCGCCCATTATTGGATTAGAATACGCTGATTCGGTGAGTTTATCGTTTCGGTAATTATTTGATCGCGTATCGATCCGTTCTCGTCACGCTCGCTCCGACCCCCCGGTCAGCCGAACGCTCCCGATGCACGAGTGTGCGATCCCGTGGCTTAGCAGCCAATAAATAAGTGTTCCCGTTATTTAAACGTTCCCGTTATTTACGCCAATTACTTAAAAAACAGTTTGTTAAGCGAGTTGACGAGACGCTACCAAGTAACCCACTCCAAAATGCCGGAAGTGATTTTCTCGAAAACGAAGCATCGGATCGGAATTCGAAAAACACTTTTACCATATATATAGGACACAAGCTTTCGAACGCGCCCTGTTACGATTATAACTGTTCGGTAGATGCTGAGATATGGGCATCGTGTCCCTCTCGAGGTCCGAAAATATTATAAAATGTGATGTGATGTGATCGCGTCTACTGCGCATGCGTCCGCCGGGCCAGCTGGCTTGCCTTTCGACTCCTGGGCTGCGTTTCAGAAATCATACCCGAGTATATCAATCGGCAAAATATATTTTTTTTACATGATGAACATTTGTGCTGAAAATTAGGGAAACAAACTTGTGATTAGGTGATATGTGATTTAAAGAAATCAAAATATTTTTGCGTTAAAAAAATGTGAGAGTGTCGTAAAAAATTGTGCATAATAGGTGTCAATAAAAAAATAACTTTCGTGTAAAAAAATTGAAAACCGTCGATAAAAACCCCCATAAATACATCTAATCTGATAATATTAATAAATATAGTATGTATTATATATCTTAAAAATATTAAATTAAATTTTTGAATTATGTGTCGGACGTGTAAAGTTAATTTTTCCTCGATCTTTTTATGACTAACACAATTTTGACGTTTCGTTTTGTTTTTGCTTTTGAAATATAAAATACTTGACCAGAAGATGGTTCAGTTTTTTAAAAATGGAATCTATGCGCCGTCAGCAAAACATGAACTTATTCACCTACCCAAACCAAGGAATAAATCTTTTCCTGACGAAGCTGGCATTCTATTTGAGACATTTCCCCGTGGCGATGGAAATAATATAAAGAAAATATATAATTAAAGGCTCGCAGTAAACATTTATAATTTATGTGTATACACCTATTCTATATAGTTCCGAAAAGCCTCTCCAGCTCCACATAGATGCCCTCGATGCTCTGGAATTTCAGAGGGACTGCGTCAGGATCAACAGATGGCTTTACCCATCGTGCGAGAGAGTTAAGTTTTTTTTTGCTACGTATGATGAAAACCACCTCTTGATCCTGTTACGTCCTGATAAGCTTTTTCCTGCATCTACGGTCAAGGAGATTTCTCTCCCTATTACACGTTTATCGCATGTGACGCTTTATCAGAACAGTGCCCCTTTTGAATCTAACCTTTCGGAAATTTATTCAGGGGTGGGCTGAGAATGCATGCCGAAAGTATATAGCTCGAAGAATACCATATGGTGTTTACTATGGCTCGGTATTGAATTCTACTCGATGCGTACTACGGTATTTACTACGATGAACCGATACAGCACTCCGCGTGGCCCTGACATACCGTAGCAAGGCTATGTAATAAGATCCCTCATCGTCCGGCAATGATGGCCGCCACTGGGTGAAGGCTAGCGTTATCACCAAACGTCGAGTTCATTACTCTATTCCCTGGTCCTCTTTAAGAAAGATCGCAAACCTCGGCTTCCAAATTCTCAATTACCGACATTTTAATTTAGCAAAACTCCGATCGATTATTAATTTGTTTTTGAATGATTTTAAAATAGGTAATTATTGCTCGAAGGAATAAACAACCATAAAAGCGAAGAATCAAAATAAAATAATGTTTTTGAAGATAAAACGGCGGAATAATTTGAATTTATATGATTCGATGACTTACGGTGACTGTCAGTGAATGACAGCCGAAAATGAGTCGAGACGATTAAAATGGATGAAAGATGTTGATTCCGAACTTGAAATTCTTCCTTCCTTCCTTCCTTCCTTCAGATAAAATTCGTGGAATCGACGATGGATATTGACAACGATGAATAAATGTTGATGATGTTGTATAATGAAGGTGATGAAATAATTTATCGTTGAACTCCGATTTATTTACTCGATAATAATTTGGAATATTTATTTGATTGTTATTTGGAAAATTCAGACTCCGAAACTGTTTTAAATTTTAATTGTGTTGATACAATATTCCGCGAGAAGTCAAAGACTTTTAGACAATAGTTATTTTTCCGCGATGGTGATAATGAGTGACTGTGACGATCCGCAAAATGATGTGGTCAAAAGGTGTCGCCCGGAAAGCGGAATGATAATCGTAGTGACAAGTGGTTCCGCGAAGTGGAGTGGTGTGATCGCGAACTCGTGTGGTACCGTCCGCCCTCGGAGGTGTCTCTTTTATTGTTTTAATCGGGGGGCACCCGCGCCACCAAGTTGTCCGTTGCATCAGCTGCCCCCTTCTATGGTCAATATCGATCGGTTTTGGCGTCTTCCGCAGCTTATTTTAATAATTACAAAATTCTGGTTTTTACCGTCGATTCGCAAATCAACAAATCACTCCGATGAATTTCAATTTAAATAATAAGAATTTACAAATTTGAACGAACCTTCTACGATTCTCCTATCAAAAGTTATAATCCTGATTTACGAAATTGTTACAAATATTATCTATAAATTCCTGGTTTTTAACGGATAATTATTTA
The DNA here is from genome assembly GCA_958510785.1 of Exephanes ischioxanthus. Lineage (NCBI taxonomy): Eukaryota > Metazoa > Arthropoda > Insecta > Hymenoptera > Ichneumonidae > Exephanes > Exephanes ischioxanthus. The sequence goes on along the minus strand of OY294017.1, from coordinate 27,470,627 downwards.
ACTTCACTTTAACTAATAATGATGCCTCTAAATATTTTCCCCAGATGCTAATAACTAATTCCCTGCCATTAACTATTTTATTTTACTATTCTACGGATAATAAAAACATGATTTTAAAATATTAATTAATTTCCCTGATGATTACAATAATAGATAATATATATTCTTTAATTTTTATAACAATTTTATGTTAACGATGTGACCCAATTTATATTGCATTCGTGATTCTATCCGATAATTACTTCATTCATTATTTTCTGACCAAATTCCCATGTTTATTCCATTCTAACGCGGTTTCTATTAGCAATAATTGAAGATATTTTGAATACTAATTTGAATAATTGTGCCCCGAGAGGTGCTGCACTCGTAAGCGCCGACGGCGATTCTTTTAATCAGTCGCCTCGAGACAGTCACACGGATTCTCTGGCTGCACCGCTGTGTGCGTATGTGTATCCCTCCGCTCTACGTGTTGGAGCGATAAGGCTCCGTCTCCCGACGCATATAGCTAAGGATTCGGATTGCCTTTTGCGTTCTAATTGAAACAATGGGATCTTCGGGTAGCCTAAGGTATGCTCGCTACCGATGACACCTCTCCAGCAACCCGAATATTCCCTTTCGATATTTTTCTGTTACGTGACTTGTTGCTATGCCAATCACTAAATTGAATCATTCAGTGCTGGCTGACGCACAGTTAATTATTGAGAACATAATTAATTCCCGACGAATATTTGTTTTCTATGAATTTTCTAGGATTCTCCTGTGGCTATTATTTTATTAGAGTTTTTACTGAATTTTCCTTAGTTGCGTCAGTGAATTTGGTCGAAAATTCACAGGACGTAACAATCCTAACGCAGCTGCCTTCGAAGGTCAAGAGCATCAAGAGCAATTGCTTTAAGAGTCGGAAATGCGTTTCGTCACCATAAAATGTTTCACAAATATATTTTTATTTTACAGAAAGATGATTTCGTTTTTTTTTTTAATGGAATCTATGCTCCGTCAGGAAAACATGAAATTATTTACATTTACCCAAACCGATAAATATTTTCTTGACAGAGCTGGCATTCTATCTGAGATATTTCCCCCTGTCGATGTATAATTGAAGGCTCGGAGTAAAAATTTATAATTTATTATATATATAATTTTTGCATATAGTGGCGAAAGGCAATGCCAGCTCCACATATGAGAGAGATTCCATCGATGCTCTAGAACTTCAGAGGCACTGCGTCAGCATCAAAAGATGTCTTTATCCATCGTGCGAGAGAGATAAGTTTTTTTTAGCTATGCATGATGAAATCTATCTCCTGATCCTGACGCAGCTGTTTTCGAAGGCCCAGAGCATCAGAAGCAGCTACTCAAGGCCTTTCGTCAGTATAAAATGTTACACGAATATATTTAACAGGAAGATGATTCGCTGTATGTTTGTAATAATAAATCAAACAACATGACTGGATGTCAAAAATAGGTGAAATCAAAGCAAAAAATACTTTAAAAAAAAAGTAAAAAGGTACGCCAAGTACTTAAAAATTGTATTCTCGTTCTGAAAATATGTTCATAAAAAAAATAAAAAAAACAAAAAAAAATGTTCCCAAACAGATGTTTATTAAAACAGTCTCTTAACAAAAAAATTCTTCCGAAAAGACGTTTATGAAAGCGGTTTTTAAAAAACCAAAAAAATATTGTAGTAGTACATACAAAAAAACTCTTCAAAAAATATGTTTAGCAAAACAATCTAAAAAAAAAATACAAGATGCAAAAAATCTTGACAAAAAAAAAAACTTGGCGTGCCAGTTTTTTTTACAATTACAGTTACTGCAGTTATTACAGATGTACACAGCTGTTGTAAAAAAAAACTGGCATGCCAAGTTTTTTTTTGTCAAGATTTTTTGCATCTTGTATTTTTTTTTAGATTGTTTTGCTAAACATATTTTTTGAAGAGTTTTTTTGTATGTACTACTACTACTTGGCTGGTTTGATTGGATTTCTTTTCAATTTATTTTTTTCGGATTTAGATAAACATTTTTTTTTATTTTTTAAAAATTGCTTTGATAAAGTCTTTTCGGAAGAATTTTTTTGTTAAGGGACTGTTTTGAGAAACATCTGTTTGGACGATTTTTTTTTTGTTTTTTTTTTTTATAAGTCCAAATCGGCACAGTTTTTATAATTCCAGCGTTGCACAATTTTTATAAGTCCCAAAATTGCCACGAATTTTATAAGTCTATTTTCGACACAAAATTTATAAGTTCACTTGCCACGAAAATTTATAAGTCCAATTCAGCACAGACTTTATAAGTCCAATTCGGCACAGATTCTATAAGTCCTTTTTGGCACAATTTCACTTTTATTTAACTTTTACTCACTTCTCACTTTTCACTGGTCGTCCTTGAGAGTTGTCCGCTGGTAAGGGAGATCGTTGAACTGATGATCCTCCGTCGATTGTAGGCTCTTTTATACCCCGATTTTGATCTCCCTCTCCGTCGGTTCTGCAGGAATTTGGCGGACTCGCGTCGGCGTGCGATCGCCTGATGACTAATTTTCTTATTGGCTGTAAGCCTTGTTCTTCCTCTGCCCTCCAATCCCGGGTCGGTATTATCGTGAGGATCATCCGGTGTTACCCGCCGAGCTAATGATGTGCTCGGTCGGTGCCGTGTGCAACTCGTCGTGTCGTCACCTTTGGCCAATCATCTGTGCCGGTTTTCCCTCGTTTTCTCCGCAATTCGGCCTTGAGCGCGTTTCTGTGGTGACTCCGTCGAACGGCGCCGCTGTGCTTCCGCATCCTCGATGTCCTTGGTTCCTGGGCGTGCGCGACGGTAGGTACGCTCAATACTCGTCTGTTTGCACGGTCGGGAGCCGCTTCGAGCGCCGAAAGTCGATTCGCGTTCGGAAGCGAAAACGAGAGTTAATTCGAACCACGAAATGCAGTTCGGGATCGAAAACGGGAGCGAGAATTGACCCGAACTTCGAGAACCGATTCGAGTTCGGAAACGAGAACGAAAATCAATTCGAGCGTCGAAAATTAATTCGAGCTCGAAAGCGGGAACCAAAATTTAATTCGACCCTGGAACTTTAATTCGGGTTCGAGAGCGAGAACGCGAATTAATTCGAACTTCGAAAATTAATTTTAGTTCGAAGGCGGGAGCACAATTTAATCCGAACCTCGAAAATTAATTCGGGTTCGAAGAGCGGAAACGAGAATTAATTCGAACTCCGAAAATTAATTCGAGTTCGAAAGCGAGATCGAAAATCAACTCGGGTGTCGAAAATCAATTCGAGTTCGGAAGTCGGGAATGAATACCTAATGTCGAAAATTAATTCGAGTTCGGAGATAGGAAATAAGTTCCGAACATCGAATATTAATTCGAGTTCGGAAAACGAGAACAACTTCGAACGTCGAAAATTAATTTGCGGCCGAAAATCGGGAATAGATTCCGAACGTCGAAAATTAATTTGCGTTCGAAAATCGGAAATAAATCCCGAACGTCGAAAATTAATCCGAGTTCGGAATACGAGAGCAATTCGAACGCCGGAAAATTAATCCGCGTCCGAAAATCGGATATAAATTCCGAACGTCGAAAATTAATTCGCGTTCGGAAACGAGAACAATTCACGAGAACCTTGGGCGATCGTAGGAATTTCCACACGAAAAATGTCCAAGTACTCACGAGATCGGCAGGAATACTCCATGTCCAAAGTCACAGTAAATGTCGAGAATAATCACGAGAGCACGATGTCCGTTCACGGCAATTATTCACGACGGTATGATCGCCAAATGGCCGTGTCCGGTAAGCGGGAGCGAAAAGGGCGATGGTAGGGATTGCTCGAAATTCGAAAAAAAATTGTTTGTCCGAATTCGAGAACCTTCGCGATGAGAGCCGAAGATCGGCTAGCGGTACCTACCCCCCACTCCAGCGCGCGTGACGCGCGAGCGTTCAGGTGAGAAAATCCGTCAATTTCGGAAATTCGGAATTAACGAAAATCTCCGGGAACCTGCCGTCGAGGCATTCGAGAGCACTATGTTTTCCCCCAAAAGATGTTTCCACCTTTCAGGGGTTCGAGAACGGACGTAACGAAAAAAAAGATTAAAAAAATATATAAAAAGGAAAAAAAAAAAATAATAATAAAAATATAATAATAATAATAAAAAGGTTCGTCATCGGGAACGCGTGGGTTCGTACGAACATCCACAGCGAGAGCGCGTTACCCGGTAATGCGAGAACTTCGAGAAAAAAAAAGAAAAAATAAATAATTACTTTACCCGAGCGGAAGCGAAATCAAAAGTAATTTAAAAAAAATTACATCGGGAGCTGTTACTTTATTGGCGTGGCCCCACGCTGGACGCCATTTGTGACGTATTTTCCTAGATCTCAACGCGAATAAAAAAAAACAAAAAAAACATAAAACCGGAAACGCGAAAATCGAAGCTCAAACCGAACGGGAGCGGAGCGCGAAATCGAGAACTCAGAAAACGTCACCTTCGGCCGTCCGCTTTATGACCGCGTATTTTCATACCGCGTCATCTTCGCCCTAGCCCCTCCGTTCCGTCGCCGTGAGACCCTTGGGCGCCAGTCGATTTTTGGTTATCCGGCGGAATCGACAAACCACTGACGGATTCTTAAACGGAGATCTTAATTTCCGCGGAAACTTAAACGTAGGGCACGGCTTCGGAACGGCGGAGCTGGTTCGCGGTACACGTCGGGTCGCTCAGGATGCGGGTCGTGGAGAGAGGGCGTGGACGGCAGTGGACAATCGAGTGAATTCGTACGCAAAAATTAAATATGAAGGTCGGAGAATTTATTCGGACTCATGTAACACCAAATAGGAGGGCGTAATTCCCGAACCCAAGCCCTTACATACCGGAACGCCGTGAAAGTGATAGCGGTAGCAAATTATCGTAAATAGCGAGAACGAACATGTGGAGAAATCGGGAGCACGGGAACAACCGAAAGCACCTATCGATAGCTAGACGGAGCGAGCATACGGGAATCAGAGAGAGAGAGCGAGCGATAGGCAGCTATTTCGAGAGCGTAGCCGCGGACCGCCGTACGGGATCGCCGCGAGGCTCCTCGCGATAACTCTTGGCCTTGAGTACCCCTAGTCGAAGCGTTATCACCGAGGCTTGCTAACAAGTAATTCCGGTATGACAAATAACGGAACTTAATGACGAGGGGTGTAATTCGGTAACGATAATCAGAGTCATCCCTGGTAATCGGATCGAGAACGCTACCTTTGGGAGAGGTAATTGAAACATAACCAGTAAGAGACTAACGGGCTTTTCGGCGGCGCGCGGATCTACCGCGGCACGTCGATCACTTGCGTAATATCGAGCGCATAGGGCGATAGCAGGGCGGGAGCTCGGGAGCTAGCTCCGCTGTCGACGGTAGCCAAACGAGAACTGTCTGAAAAGGCGACAAATAACGAGAAATACATCTTAAGTGGGTCCGCTGGGTGTTACAAATTCGTTAACGCGCGGCAAGTAAATCCGGTTTCATCCGGAACGTTCGAAATCGAGAACAGAATAATAACACTTATTCGGTAACTTATACACGGGAGCAGTCCCCCACAGGGGTCGTTGTTTGCGCTTCAGGTCCTCTCTCCGTCGCAGTGGCTATCCCTAGAACATACTCTCCAGGCATTTCGGGTCGAGACACATATCTAAATTCGAAAAAGTCTAACGATAACAACGATCGGGCAATCCGTGCCGGCTGGGTGATCGCGAGCCCAGATGGCACAGCCTTCCATACTTCAACGTACACGTAAACACAAACTTAAATTCTTCCTCGACTCTTCCCTGAATGCCAAAAACGGAGCGTCGAATATTCAGTTCGAACCTTTGTATGGCTCGTAGGAACTCGCCGTAAGGTGTTCGCTCGAATATACCGGGTGGCTCGGCATATCGGCCCTGATCCACGGTAAATTCGATTTTCTGACCGCGACTCGAATCTTATGGTTTCTCCTCACCTCGATAACTTGACTAACCATCAAAACGCAAAACAGAAATCGAGAACAGCAGCGCGGGCTCGCGAACATGCCAACCTTCCAGGATATCGCGGAATCTCGCTAAACACTCGGAAGACAGCACTCTTCCCGAGGGTTGAGGCGGGGTCGTCGCTGGCGACGGTGTGACGGAGCGAACTCCCAAAAAAATTCCGTCTCAGCTTCTACGGATGTTAGGCGTCCCGGTGGGCGCCAGTTAATTTTTTTTTTCGCCTGTATTAACAACCGGGCTAAACTGGAGGTCGATGGAACGGTCGACCTCCGCAGGGTCGATTTTTGTTTCGCCGGAATCGCCAAGCCGGACTAATCTGGAGGTCGATGGAACGGTCGACCTCCGCAGCCGAAATACACGAAAACAGAACAAAAAAGAACGAGATCATATAAACGAGAACTTAACGGTACGAGAACTAACGCCGATGCATTCGCGAAAGCGAACGGTTGCGGAAATGCACGGTTGCTCAGGATGCGGGTTATGGTAGAAGGGTCGCGATCCTTCGCCAACAAAGTAACGCGAAATCTGAAACGCGAAATCTCAAATATCCGAATCCCAAAATTCTAAACACGGGAACAATCATTTATTGGCTTGTTAAGCCACGGGATCGCACACTAGTGCATCGGGAGCGCTCAGCTGACCGGAGGGTCGGAGCGAGCGTAACGAGAGCGGATCGATACGCGATCTGATAATTACCGAAACGATAAACTCACCGGATCAGCGTACTTCAATCCAATAATGGGCGGGAACTGCATCTCACGATGCCTCGAGAACTTCAACACAATCAATGCACCTCTAGAGCAGTCCTCAGAACGCATCTCGAGCACAGAAAAATCGGTAGTAAAATCGGAACCGAATCCGCACGAAACACAGCACATACGAGTCAACTAGTGAACGCGCACAGTGACAGGTGACGTGAGCGGGATACGCGAACCGAAGCGAGAGCGAGTCTACGGCAGCGCGAGCGAGAACGAATGACTCAGCGCGCGAGACAATAGCCGAATGTAAACACCGATAGCGCGAGAGGTCCGAGCTGCCTCGAGGACGACTCTCGGCGAACTGATAAGCCTACGACGATATTCTAACGAAGTGTTATGATTATTGCGAGATCCTTAGCCGATAGCTACTGCCCTCTCAAACTATTCCAGAGCGTCACTTGTAACAGGAGCAAATTCCTTGTACAATAATTTCCGTATTTGCGCACCTCCTTAAGAGGAACGGGCACTCAAACGGAAGGATTCGTGGACTCGAGCGTCTAGGAATTATGGGTTGGTGTGTCAGAGACGTTTTTTTAATTGAGACAATAATAATTTTTATTTATAAAATGACAAGCTCTCATATGATTACAATTCTTTCTATTCATTGAATCAATTCGTTTTATTTATTATTGTTCAAAATATTATGTCAATTGATAACGACCTGTGTCGTTTATCAATGCCTGTGCATATTGACGTTGAAATCCACGAGCACGCCTTACGCTCTCAACAGGCAGCAGAAGACTGAGCTGCACCGCTGAAGTTGTTATCACGCAGCAGCAGCAATCGTCAGCAATATTGCACGTGCAGATTGAAATCGGATTACAATTCTTTCTATTCATTGAATCAATTCGTTTTCTTTATTATTGTTCAAAATGTTATGTCAATTGATAACATTTGTGAAAAATGATTATTCTGATACTCGGATCCGATTTCACTTTTTATTGCATAAATTAATTGCTTGAGGTCGGAATATTTAAGCGTCAGAATTTATTCGCGTGTGGACCGCACTGCGCATGTGCGGGCAGCTCCTCGATCGTCGCTGAATCCTGCTCGCCGTCGCGCTCGGCTGTGTTTGCTCTGTAGTCACGACACGGCAATCGACGGTGACAGCTCGCTCACCTCGCGATTTGCAATTGGTGTTGAAATTCACATGTTACGTTTTTACCTTAAATTGTTGTTATAGTCGTCTTCAGGGGAGGTGAACCTTACCCTGTGTGTGACTTTTTTCTGTCCTGGAAGTTATAAAATTCTTCCGTGCTATTAAAGGCTTTTCTGACGGTCACTCCGGTCACTTTACCGACGCGTTCCGAACGTTCTTCGAGTTTCACTGTTCTCAATTTTCGTTACTTGAGAGTCTTAGTCAGTCTTGCTCACCCGTAATGTCATAAATCCGACTTCGGCACAACCGTTCTCAGTCCGAACGGGCAAGAAAATTCATAAGTTCAGTATTGAACAATTTTTATAAGTCCACAATCATTACGAAATTCATAAGTCCTTTTTCTGCACGAATTTTATAACTCCACTCGGCACGAAAATTTATAAGTCCTCTTTGACACAATTTCACTTTTATTTCACTTTTCACTTTTCACTCGTAGTCCTTGAGAGTTCTCCGCTGGTAAGGTACATCGTTGAACTGATGATGGCCTTTTCATACCCCGATTTCGCTCCCCTTCTTCGTCGGTTCTGCAGGGTTTTGTGATTGGTTCCTCGCGGGGAGCTCCCCTCGCCGTCCAATGCCGGGTCGGTATTCCTGTGACGCACTTCCGGCATTACCTACTGAGCTAATGGTGTACTTTTTGGTGCCGTGCGATTTTTCTAGTGTCGTCACTTTTAGCCAATCATCTCCGCCGGTTTTCCTTCGCTTTCGCCTTTCTTCGACTTTGAGCGCGTTTCTGTAGTGACTCCGTCGAACGGCGCCGCTGTGCTTCCGCATCCTCGATGTCCTTGGTTCCTGCGCGTGCGCGACGCTCGGCTATCGATCCAGCCGCCGGTCGATCTCGTCGGATGGCGCCACTTACACCTCGCGCTCTCTTACTCGGTGCTGATAGCCGCGGGTTTGACTAGGCTTCGGGGGGTGCCGATAGTCACACAGTTACACACTTAAGCGGGAACCGAAACTGTAACGCGGTAATTTTGAGATTCGTCGCGATCGTTACTCCTAACTCAGGACGTGAAAACAAGGCTCTCTCTCTCTCTTAACTAAAACACAGCACAAGGGGTTCCAATCTTGCCCGGACCGAACTGAAACCTCCGCCTGTTCTCCAACGTCCTACATTATCACCTAAACAGAGTGCCGGGTTTGCACCGGACTTTGACGTATTCGCGACGAAATCTCGTCGGGCTCGCCTCTATTCGTGTTTCTCATTTCTCCGAGACTCTCACCACCGAATAGATTTGAGAATCCCGACCTGATCTGAATCCTTTTGAGCCTATCTCAAAGCTGATCACACACTCTAGCTCATCAGCGAAGTCTAAACTGGATCGTAACTTTAACGAACTTTACTTCGACGAGAGCTGGACGTACATGGACAGCCGAAGAGCAGTAAAGCGGGAACTATAACGGGCTAACCGAACTAAATCGATAGCCGTATCCGTAAAACGTTAATTTCTTTGTATTTTTGTGACGGTGAACGAAAAATCACGTCACAGTAGTATGCGGTGCGCTATGGCGACCCCCACTCCTATCCCCACTCCTCGAGCCCGTAGTTCGAGGTGGTGGGGGGCAAGAGTGGGATAGGATGCGCAGCAGTCCCACTCTTACCCCCACTCCTCCTCCAGCACAGAGTATGTGTTGGAGGTTGTGGGTGTGAGAGTGAGAGGGTGTGCGTGTGAGCTGTCGTCATAGTGCACCGCTTTTTTTTTTTTTTATTGTTATTATGCATAGAGTTACATATTTCTTAAAGCTAGGTTTCATGTACAATTTAGATCGATGAATTCAATACGATTATATACGGAGCCCAAATAGCGTAGCCCTACACTCTTTTTTCACAAAGTTCTGCTATTTCGTTGAACACTTCGCTATTATAGTTCAGAAAGAAACTAACCCTAAGGGGCATGAAGACACTGAAATCCAAGCCAATATCGGCAATCACTTGTCTCCCGTGCGTGGTGTTGACCATCCTCATTCTTGAGATTCTATGTATCTTCTTCTTCTTCTTCTTCTCTTCTTCTTCTTCT